>MU223442.1:523247-545644 GCA_018584345.1 Thuja plicata | reverse complement strand
TAAGGCAGAAGTATACATAGGTGCACATACTAATACACTTAGTATGTTGCACATATCATGTTTTTGATACTAATGTCAAAGCGGGAGATTGATGACATTATTTTTTCCATTAGTATACTCAGAGAAAAAACATAGACAAAAAGCATTATCGGCAGACAGCAAGCATCACCAACGGACCACAAACAGTACTGGTGAATTGCAAGCATACCCGACAAGACAAATAATTTTGAGAAAAATGCTAAGTATAAATGTGACAAGCATCATCGACGACCACAAACTTCACCGATGAACACAAGCATTACCAGTGACATAGTTTAGAGAAAGGAACACCAACGACCAAGAACACTGACCGTAAGAACTGACAGTCAGAAAAGCTACAAATTGTGGATCTGATTTATACACAATGGATAAATCAAAGTTATTCTATTTTGTAGAATTGTTTTTTGTTTTTTATGGTCATGCAAGCTTTATGTAAATTATTTAAACCATCCTAACAGATCTAAAGCATATCTAACTATAGATCAAGATCAAGTTGTATATCTTGAATCTAGAGTTAATTCGCGAATGCATGAATCAAGAATTGAACCTAGAAGCTAGTATAAATAGATGTTCATACTCAATTATGAGTACATGAATTCTTTATAATTGATAGCCATGAAGAGCATCTGAGGAGCAGAAGGCATAATTCATGCAAAGATTAGAAACAAAGTATATCAGTTATTAAGAACACACAGAGGCTACCGACGAGCAGATAAAGGTAATACTCAATCATGGAAGGATGATTAATAGTATTTTTGGAGCTTTAGAGGATCTTTTATCAGAAATTGAAGATTGCATATTCCATCAGATCAAAGACCTATGTAGTTGCATTCTAACAAGTGCATCACATCTAAAATCCTTTTGTAGAAGGTGGACTTAACCTTCCTTTGTAAATCTCTTATAGAGTGCACACTTAATAGTGTTGTTAAAAGCTTCAAATGAAGTAGATATTAATACTTCTCTATTGTAATACTCCTAATGGGGTAGGTCATCAGAAGTGACCAAAATTTTAAGCCTTAACCGGCTCTTCTTCTCTGCAGATAGTGATGTTTGTGGGTAACAATCTCCACCGCAATTTTTACTTCCTTAACAGGAGTTTTCTGCGATATCATATCTTGTGTCATGTGTTATCTATTTTCATGAATGTTTCTATTATTGTTACATATCAAAATAATGTATGATATGATTTCATATGCATAAAGAAAGATGAACAGATAGATAAGTTAAATTACAAACTAATGACTAAGGGTTAATGGGCTAACTAAGAAAGGATTTAGAGGTACTGATTCACCCCTCCCCTCTCAGTAAAAATTATCTCAATATAATTCCAAAAGTTGGCATGCATGAACATGTATTCTAAGCCTTCCACTATGACTTCCACTTCATAGCTGCCACCTCCTCTTGCTACAGCCTACGCTACTTCTCATGCTGAGAGTAATACTTCCATTTCAAACCCTAGCCCACAGGGGAAGGAGACATTTTATTCTGGTGTTAACCCTTATTGGGTTCGCACACCTCAAGAAGCTTCCATGATTTCTACTCCACCCATTTTATGCCACTCTCACATCCCTAAAGGGTGTGCTAAGGCCGCGCAAGAGGGCATTTCAGAAATTGCAGAAATGTTTCCATGGAGTCTCCTGGGAATAATTTCACTTATTTGTCAAATAGTTTTGCTTCCCTTGGGGATGTTGATGGTAAGGACAAAATTGTTTTATCATAAAGTACATCTCATGGAGTGTTAGGGGTCTAATAGACCTTCCTACAAAGTATTCATTCAAGGATTTTTTTCATCGTGTTAGTCATCTAGATGTGTTATGCCTCTAGGAAGTTAAAATTTGTGGTTTTTTGCTTGATGATTCCTACAAAGTTATTTGTCCTAAGAGCCCTACTCTTTGTTCTCAGCACAAATCTGGTTGAGGTGGAGTTGTTACTCTCCTCTCTCCTCATTGGAATTCTTTTTTAATCAATCCTGGCTTAGATCCCATGCAAAAATCTATTTGGGCCACTTTCATTATTAGAATCGTTCTTTTGGTATAGTTACTGTTTATGTTCCCATTGATGCTGTAGAGATATCTCACCTTTGGTGTTGGCTTGCGGATTCTCTACCACTTTCAACTTGGATTTTTCATGGTGACTTTAATATGGTTGAAGGGGCTTCTATCAAAGATGGCATTTTCCCTTTTTTATGGACAATTGGTGAACAGGAAGCCTGGTACTACATGCATAATAAATTGGGCCTTTTTGATCCCAATCTTGGTCGCCACTCACTTGATGGAGTTTGGCACACATGGTCTAATTTTAGAGCTTCTTTTGATAGAATTCATAAACATATTGATTGTACCATGATAATGGCCCAATATTTTTTTCTCTTTTTCCAAAAAAAAAGCCTTGTTGGTTACTCCTCTTGTTGATGTGACCTCATCAAATCACTTCCCCATTCAATTTAATATTGTATGGAAGACAAATAAGACAACCTCCCACCACTCAGTTCTTTTTTAATACTTATGTCCTTAACCATGCCTCCACGGTGGCCCACATTCATCAGGTTTGGAACCTCAAACCTTATCCATCACAATTTTCTAGCTGGATTCAATGGTGGAATGATGACATCGAGTGTACGACATGCTTTCTACACATTTATGGTAGAAAACTTGACATCTACCGTCATCAGTCCTATTATTCCAACACCAAATATCAATATGTTTCCTTGAAGGCCTTAGCTCTCGATCCCTTCAATCAAAGCCTGCAACTTCAGCTTTCCTAGTTGCATCAGCATAAACAAGTTGCAGACAATTATGCTACAACAGGTGCTCACATCAAAGCTTGACTATACTGGTTAAAGGTCAGAGATCAAGCCTCTAAAGTATTTTTTGTCACTCTTTGTACCTGTCACACTAATGTGGGCATAACCAGGATAAAAATCTCAATCCCTCCTCATAGAGCTTCCTAATATTCTACAAGCCTTTGTTTGTCATTACGAACAAGTTTTTGCCACTTAGGTATCTTCTGCTACCAACAATCAAGCTCTTGAGGATTGCAAAGTTGTTGTGCCTCAATGTATTTCACTATCCTAGTGAGCTTTCTGTGATCAACTTCTTACCTTGTAGGATCTTGGGGATGTTTTCTTTTTCATCGCTGATGATAAGGCTCTAGGTTGTGATGGTTTTCCCTATGAGTTTTATAAACCACTCAGGGATGCCATTCGTCCTGATTTATGCCAGGACTACTTTGAAGCATATCACTCCTAATCTCTGGGGGACATTATCAATAAAGTAAAAATTAAACTCATCACCAAGGGTGGGGATCCTAAGGATATTTTCAACTAGCATCCTATAACCTTGCTCAATGTCTCATATAAGATCATCGGTAAGGCTTTGGCTCTTAAGATCCATCACATCCTTTCTCAAATTGTTCATCCTGAGAAAACTGGCTTGATCAAATCAAGATATATTATTGATAATATTATATTATTTTGGAAAGGTATGGAATAGGCTCGTAAGTCTCAATAGAAAACCCTTTTTCTTAAAATTGATTTTTCTAAAGCTTATGACCGCATTGAATGGCCTTTTATTATTGTTATGCTTCACACTCTGGGATTTGGCCCTAGATTTCTTCAAACTTTGTAGATGATTTTTAGGGATGCCTCTACTTACATCACCATTAATGGTAGATAACCTTTCACTTTTGGGCTCTTCAGATCCATTCGAGAAGGATGTCCTCTTGCTCCTGCCTTATATGTTCTAGAAACGGAGGGCTTTTTCTATTTGTTAGCGCATTCTATTTCTATGGGTCGTGTTCATGGGATTTCTTTACCTAATTCTACTCAACATTTGGTCAATGGTCATTTTGCCAATGATTCCTTTCTCATTCTTGAAGAGGATGAAGAGAATATCAAGACGCTCTTGCATGTTTAGACATTTTTTGTCTAGCCTCTGTTTTATCCATTTAGTGGCATAAAACCTTGTGTTATAGGCAATCTTCCCTTCCTGTTCTGCCCTAGTTTTCTCAGTTTGGTTGGTCTAGGATTCAGCATGAGGAAATTTTTGGCTTCCTTGACATTCCTGTTGCTTTCCAATATACTTCTACTGAATTATGGAATGTTGTGTTAGCTAAAATTGAAAAAAAACCTACCTATTGGATTACTAATCTACTCTCACTCACTAGGAAGTTTTAGATTTTCTCTAAGGTCTTGGCTACTACGCATGTATACTATTCTTCTTGTTGGTTTAATTTAAAGGGTTCCTACAAGAAGCTTGATAAATTATTGAGGGATTTCCTTTGGGCCTCTAGTGCTGATCAACATGGATTTCATAGAGTTTCCTAGGAATTTTGTTGTCTCCCTAAGGCCTCTGGTGGGCTTGGCTTACTTGATACTTAGAAACAAGGCTTGGATCTCTATGCGAAATGGGTTGTGTGATGTCTCATAGGCAATAAGGCTTGGAAAATTCTGCTTCATCACTGTATTTCTTCAGGGTATCCCTTGCACAAATTGTCTTGGAAAGGGATTGGCTTTCAAGCCCTTCTAGTTATGAAGCACCCTGTTCAAATCAAAGGTACTTTTATTGTCAAAATTATTTGGAGAGCTTGGCAAGCTGTCAAACCTTGACTTTGCTGGGTTGGCAATGGCTTCCGGGATGGGCTCTCTTTCAATTAACAAAACATTTGGTGGTCCCCACTTTTTTCTCAACAAGGATTTCCTCTGGCCAAAATCCAGGGGATGAGTGCTCTATGTTTCCACAAATGGGGCATTCAAACACCCAATGATTTTTTTTCTAGAGCCACCATGAGTCTCCGCTCTTGGGATGATCTTCGGGTTCAATTCTGACTCACTCCTCCAAATCGTCAGACTTTTGACTTGCTTGTATCTTCTATTCTACTGCATCTCCTGCACAAACTTGGCATTCAGTTAGTTAAACCTTGGTGGAAAGATTGGAAACGGTACCCTGATACACCATTTACCAACTAAAAATCAAAGCTTGGGTACTCTTGGCTTGTGCCTCATTTTCCTATGATTGATTCTCTTAATCATCATTGGCATCTTTCTTCTTCCCAGAAGACTTGGAGCTAGCATTTTCGCACTTTTTTGGGATGGTATCACTGAACCCAAAATTGTTTATTTTTCTTGGTGTCTACTCCTCCAGAGTTTACCCTTGGGAGCTCAGATTCAACACTTAGGTGTGCCTGATCCTAAATGCCCATTTTATGTGCACTCTCAAACCATTATGCATATTTTTTGGTTCTGTTGTCAGGCTTAGAACTATTAGAGATAGATTCATAGTTTTTTTATGCCATTTATACCTCAGCCTTTCTCTTGGTATATGGCTCTCCTTTTTGACTCACCCAGAATGCCTTCCTAGTATACCCAGATTTGGGATGCTTTCAAGATGTAGATTTTGTTTACCTTATGGAAAGACCGTTATGCTGTTATTTTTACTCATAGATTTCTGGATATCAATGTTTCTCTTTATGCTAAGGCATGCTTATGTAATAATGTCATGATGTAGATTCAAGTAAAAGCTGACAAGGTGGCCCTTGAAGTCACCCAGTTGTAGGAGCTACTGCAACATTGGGGTAATGCCCCATGTACTATAGCTTGAGTGCCACTAGATTCTCTCTCTACTGACTATACATCACCCTGGGGCCAACATCATACCAGGAGTGCTTCATCCAGGAAGTCCATAATTTTATGCTCTTGGCACCGCTTCTCTGCCTTTGCTCCTAATAGGAGGGACTCAGCTGCTGGTTGGCCTCTTGTGCTTGTCTCTAGTCCTTCTTGGCCATCAGCCACTATTCCTACATGTCCTCCTGCCACTTCTGATAAAGGCCCCCGCTTGGGTCTCGCAATCTCTCTGAGGCGGGAGGAAGAAGAACTAGAGAAAGAAAGAGACACATATGATGGGTGGTCTCCTCCCAACCAAACCCTTGGGCCCAATGTTTAGGTCAATCCGAATGATAAAGATCCTCCTCCCTCTACTTCTCTTGCTCTCACATCTTTAGGGATTTTCTTATATTTTTTTTGATGAATAGTTGTATGAGTCTGGAATGATGTCGTGTGAATCTTGACGGGGTGATTTTTTATCCCCCAATATTTTTTTTGAATATTGTACTTTTTCTATGTATTAATAATAAAGACCTCTATTCATAAAACAAAAGAATCTATATTAAAGAATTAATCTTTATTAAAACCTATATTTAAGATTCAAACTATATTAAAAAAGATTTAATCTATATTAACAAAAGATTGAAATTATATTAAAGAAAGAATTAATCTATGTGAAAACCTATATTTAAGATTCAAATTATATTAAAGAAACATTTAATCTATGTTAAATAAAGATTGAAACTATATTAAAGAAACAATTAAAATCTATATTAAAGAAATAATTATAATTTATATTAAAGAAAGAATTAAAATCTATATTAAAGAAACATATAATCTATATTAAAGAAACAATTGAAATCTATTAAAATCTAGAGAAATCTATTTAAATTTAGAGATATTTATTAAAATATAGAGAAATATATTAGAAATCTATTATAAATCTATTTTAAGAAAGAAAGTAAGAATGAATGAATATTAAAATCTATAGTAAAAATTGTTGATGACAATTATTAAATTGAGTATTGTTGTTGATGTTACACATGTAAATGCACTTATGTACTGAAGTTACACAAATGTCTGCATCCAAACCGAGCATAGTTAGTGTATGCCAAGTGAATCTTAGTGTTTACCAAGCTCAGTCGGGTATTGAAGAAGTTCAGTTCTTACTGAGTGAAGTGAAGGTAGGGTATTGAAGAAATTTAGTATTGGCCAAGTTAAATAGTTAGTGTCAGCCATATGATTACGTTTTATGTTTAATTGGTTATATGAAGCCGACAACTTTGATTTTTATTATTTATTTGGAAGGTTATTGAGGCTGACTTGACAAGGTCTATCATAATTATATTAGGTGAAGTTTGGATTGTATAGATGTGGTAATTGAATTAGTGGATGTGAATATGATATGAACAGTAGAGGAAAAATCAGACGGGATTCTTATCATGGATAAATCATCTGGATAGAGCTGCAATAGAATATTTGATCAGTGAGAATCCAGTTTACAACCAGAGAAAGATATAAATAAGAAAAGATAGTGTTGATGGGACTTTGTGACCGGTCTCATCAAAAGATGTAAGTTGTCATTGGGTACCCGCGTACCAGCCAACTTTTCCTTTAAAGGTTGTCGAGGGAATAAATTCTCTGGGACTTCAAGCACCTGAGTGTTGGGTCTCAATAATGTGGGGAGATAAGTTGGGTGTGTGATTGTTTTGTTCAGGAGGATAACTAATTTTTGGCTCATCTTCTCTGAGGATTTCCTTACTAGATTGGGCTTTCCTGCAAGCACGCATTAGTTTACCAAATAAACTTCAAAAGATATGCCAGGGTTAAGAATTTATTCCCTCTACTTATAGTCATGCTAAATATTTCCAACATCAACCATGCTCTAATGAACTATACTAAATATTGAACATATAAAGAACCAGCGATTCATGCATATTCAATAGCAAGGGGAAAGGAGGTCATTAATCTACTTAAAACATTAGAGAAAAGGACATTAGAAACATATAGCATGAAAGAGTGTTAACTCAGAGATCAGGACACCAAAAATATCATTGTCACAACTCTTCCTTCTTCATTAATAGGTTTCCAGCACCACTGGTGTGTACATCAATGGCTCCAAGAGAGCATCTAACTACTAATAACTACCAAAAACTACCGAGCATTGAAATCGATAACTACAAGAAATGAAATGTTGAAAGTTAATAGTATGGAATCCAAAATCATCAGTTCCCCTAACCCTTGAAATGAGGTTAGACTTGTTATTTATACACATACTTTCCCTAAAGTCTACCCTAATCTAACTGTACACTCAATATTAAAATACAGTATTCGATGGCCGGTACTACCTGCACCACTTACAATCACCTCAAAAAGTGCAGAGATCTGACAGATCGGTAGAAGAAGACAAGAAAAAAAGATGGAAGAATCAGCCTTGAGAAGAGCGCCAGAGAGAGAGTAGAAGAAATCTGATCTTCCCAGATTTTGAGGCTACATGACTAATTAATACAAAATGCGGCTCACTATCTTCAATGGACTAGGTAGTTAATGTGGGAGTAGTGCCTTGGAAGGATTTCCTATTAGGGTCATCCCTCAAATTGATGTGCCTTGCTAGGGTCACCTACTTTCTGACACCCTTATTGAATGATGGATATTGACTAGTTGGCTCCGGGGAACCTGGACACGGGTCACTAAAAGAATACAAAACTATTGGATACAGAATTCTAGAATCTAGGGCTTATGCCCAAAGAATAATGAATGCTCAAAAAACACCCTGCTAGTGAAAATCCCTGGAATACAGAGAATTTTACTGTTCTTTACTATTCTTGAATGCCTCCAAAAAATGGCTGATGCCATCCTCATCTATGTACTTGCTACTATTCCACTGGTCGCAGACAATTCTAAATTTCTCTTCAAAATCTACAGACCCTTCCCAGGATTCATCTACTATTTTTACAGATTCATGAGCCCAGAGCATCATCTTAGATTTTCTTGACTACTTCCCTCCATCGAAGTCTTTGGCAGACTGATACCAAGACTCCATCAACTCATCATATTTACTGAGGAAATAATCCTCTAGGGGGCACGTTCTAGTTGTGAAGGGATCAACTTATGACACCCTTCAAATGAATGCATTAAATAGGCCCAAAAGATACTAGACCACCGTGACTTTCTCCTTTAGGGCCATGACCAGTTGCTTGCATACCTCAATTTTGAGGCCATGTGTTGAGTACTGGGCCCTAACAAATTTGAATAATTCCTCTCCTAAAATTCTCGCCTCTATGATAGCCTCTTCCCCGAAGTTGATGACTTCATCTAATCTGGTCCTCCACCCTTCATATATCTCTAAGTTTACTTACCATAGGACAATGGCATTGGTTACTTGGCCCAAGAGATTATTTGACAAGTAAAGGTTCAGGAGGGATATGTCTAAAAATTTCCTTACAACCTTTATCTACTCAGTGTTCCACCCATCCACAACCTGTTCCTTCTTCTTCATGGCCCTAAGAGCATTCATATCATCCTACAAAAGCGGTGTTCTAGAGTTGGAGGCTTCCAGATGGATTTCGGCTAGTGGCTATGTAAGCTCTACTAAAAACCTGAGGAAATTTTCATTCTTCACCCTTTCCTCCTTCAACTTTTTCTTTTTTTTATCATACCGAGCTTCCACTTCCTAGGTTGCCTCTCTTAGTAGATCCAACTCTCCCTTCTTATCTCTCCTCCCCAGTGGCACCTCTATGATTGCATAATCTTCAGCTCTTGCATTTTCTGCATATGTATCTGGGGGAGGTGTTGCAATTATTTCAATTGTACTTCCTCCAAGATAGGTCCAAAGGGTATGGACTATATGGGCCCTTTTAGGCTTCTTGGCCTCTGAGTACTGGGCCATCATCTTGGATAAGGAGAGGGGAACACCTATTATTTCCACCGTGAACTTTCTCTTTCAGTATTCCACCAGCTATTGTAGCAAGTGAGGTGGTTTGGTTACCAAGGCCTGGGTGTTGGGGCTCCCTTCAAAGTTTGGAAGTGCATTCCCGGTATCTGTAATTTCATCAGGCTCTTTCTCCTTTTCCCATTCCTATTCCCATTCTCTGGAGGCTTTGGTATCTTCTTCCCTAGTGGCATCCTTATTTGTGATTTTTGGGACCTCTTCTCCATCAGCATTAGCATCACCTGTATCATCAGGGATTTCCTTGTCCTTCTCAGCATCTATTGAATTGACATTTATTTCCTTAGGGTTCTTCCCCTCATCCTACTACTATTGTTCTTCTTTGGTGTCATTTTTTGAGACATCATTCTCTATTGGAACATTCTCTAGAGGTGGCGGAGGTATTTGGGAAATTTTTGATTGTTGGGCCACTGAGACCACCTCACCGAATGTTCTTCGGGGAACTTGGTCACCCAGAGTAACCAAAGGGGTTTTGGAGTGTGACGGTTGGGGTTACGGTTGGTCCGTAGGTCTGGTTTCCTCAATCATTTATTTCTCATTATTCACTTGCCTTGATTCTTCCTTGGTCACCTAGACTGATGTTTCATCCTCCTCAAGCTCCTTTTGTTCTTCTACCTTGGTCTCCTACTCCATAGCAATTTCTTTTCCCGAGATTTCCTCCTCGGTGGGGGTCCCTTCCTTCTCCTAGATGGAAATTTCTTCCACCACCTTATCTATTTACCCATGTAGGTTCATGAGCTCATTCATCACAAAGATGTTGTCAAATTCATCATGTGAGGAAGAGATCTCTAAAATATCATCCAATTCGGGGGTGTCCGAACTAACTTTCACTAGGGGAACATTGGGCATGCCGGGGCCCGTGTCTGTGCTTTGGGGATGGGATACCTTCTGCTTCTTCTTTCTCTGTAATGGGGCCCCAACATCTATAATATCTACAGACTCCACCTTGATGAATGTCTTCCTACTCATTAGTGTTGCCAATGAAGGGGATCCCGCCAGGCGGGTGGATCCCATTGGAGTTTCGAGGAGACCACGGGAGAGCTGGGTGCTTATCTTCTAGCTTGTTAGCCTAGACACCTCCATCTAGTCAAAATTTTTCTCTATCATGGGGAGCAAACCTTGGGAAGGAACTTGGGCTAGAGCACTTTATTTCTCCTTCCCTTTTCTTTTACTTGGTCTTGCGGCTTCAGAGGTCAAAGTAGACCTCCGCACAATTGGGCCTTTATGAGTGCTCCTCGGACACACCCGCTCAAAATACTTATGAATCTTATCAATAATGGGGTGACACACATCTTCAATTCTTGGGTTCTCGTGGGTATCCCAATCCACTAGAGGGACATCCAATTTTTCGATCCCTTGCTCTTTATATGATGGGTCCTCTAGAGGCCCATCATTTATGAAATCTTTCTACAATTGCCAAAGGTTAAGGGCCTTCATTAAACCTTTGAACATTCAGGAGTGCTATCGGGCCCCGAGATCAAAAATATCCTGGAAATCTACCAAGAAATATTCAATGTCATCATTGTGCAGTGTGGATGCTCAGGGTAGTGCTTCTCTTATCTTTCCGACTGGATAAAAATTGCTTCTAGTATGGTGGAATTCTGCCAGTCCCAGACTCTTTAACTCATTGTCAACCTCTTTGGCCGCTGTGACACTACAATAATAGTTCCCACAAATGATCAGGAATGGAACTGATATAACCTTCTTTAAGGAAAAGAATGCATGGAGGTCCATGATTTTCCTGCAGAACTCGAAAAGAATAATCCTATCCCCGCAATGCCTGGGGAGTAGGTAGGGTTTCCCAGAGAAGCCTGTCACCTGAATGTAAGTATGCTACTGGAATTGAATAAAATAATTGTCATAAGTGCTTACTAGGTTCATCACCTCCTACGATAATTGGTACCCGGTGTCCCGAGTAAGTGTCAAAATTTTGTAGTCAACGAACACGTCATTTACCCTACAAAAATTAGGCAATTTGAGTTCCCACTAAACCTGGGGATAATTTTCCCACAGAACCAACTGGTCATTCCTGTTCCCAAGAATGCCCAGTCTTTGAAAACCCTAAAAAGTGGGTCTCTATTGGGTGAGTTCCCACAATACATTGGATGTCATGTAGAATTTTGAATTCTGGAGGACACTCTTTAGCTGTGCATCTATTTGATTGGTGCTGATAGCCTCCCAGTTGAAGGTCTAACTGTGAGTGATGATGCAGGAGAGGAAGTAGTACATCCAAGCCAAAATGTCCTAGGCATGGGGCTCTTTGAAGAGCCTACACAAGAATATGATTCCCTCCTGAATGCATTCTTTGACGTCTCTGTGGGGAATCTCTAGCTTCATCTTTTTATAGTCCCTTCTTGGGGACTTCAACCAGTGAGTATTGAGATGTTTCCAAGTGGGGAGGGAAGCTTCCTCAAACTCCTTTAGTGATACAAACTGGGAGATAACAATAGCTCCCTTGAATTGGGGGATCCCTAGCCTTGAAGCAAAAGTGGCAACATCCAAATTGACAATGGGTGCTGGGTACTTTAGTGGCAGAGGACCACCGAGTAAAAGAACCTCGGTGGGGGCGTTGTGAAGCACCGCCAATTGAAAGATGAGCTTTGGTGCTTGCACCAAGTAGGGAAAATTTATAGCCTTGATAATTTGAGAGGTTTCCATGTACTTCACCATATCATCTCTAGTAGCCGTCTGTTGATATATGATTTGGACTAGGCCCTTTGTTTCAGCCCATAGCTCGGGCTCAATATCTGTGATTTCTTGTATTTTGGAGTTCACTTTAGACCCAACAAGAACACCCTCCCTCGAGTACATGGGGGTTAGTGAAAGTTTGGAAAGCATATTTTTGGCCTTTATTTTCATGGCCGCCCAACTGGAGGTGGTTGGAAGCTCCAGACTTCCAAGATGAGTTGTCACTTTAGATATATTGATGGATTGTCTGTAACCTACTGGACCGAAGAATTGTCAATACATAATATGATAAAAATACAACCTTTTAGGGACTCCATGGAATTCACCACCATCTTGCACCTATTCAAAGAATATTAGTATGCATTAAAATCCTAGAATATCAAAGTTAACAAGGATTGGATTCTGATCAACGCCCAAGGGTTCTGAGGTATTGGTTTAGGTGAAAAAAATGGAATGAAGACCCAGGGGCTTCCCAGTATCCATAGTCTAGAGAAACTAGCCATTGTCGATGTGACTGATCACATGTAACTGATTGAATGTTTGATAATGTTAAGTTGAAGATAATGCAAGGCATTAAATCAGTTAATGGTTTGTATTGTCATTGATGTCAACTTGATCTAATCTGTATGGTCATGTACATAATGCCAAAGACTTCAGAGATTATACTTTCAGAAATGCATAAAATTCAAGTATTCACTAAGTGATAGACGACACCGATGGAGTGCACACCATTGGTAAAGGCAAAGAACAAAAGTCATAGTGATACCCGACGAGCAAAAAATAGTGTTTCCTGACGAAGTAGAATCACAGGATACCCGATGAGCTGAAAATAGATATGCCCGATGACTAAAATCTAATGAATCCTGACAGATGGAGATCCCAAAGATGAATAGAGTCACATCGATGTAACTGGTAGTTATCACCGATGACTAACTACAGAGTTGACCGACAGAACAAAGAGTTTAGAAAATGACAAAATATCTAGCTAGCAGAGCTTAAGAATAAACTTAACTGGTAGTTTTATTTTTTTTATTTGACTAGAGTTAAGTGATTGATTTAAAGAATATTTGTACAATTGGAAAGAAAATAACTATGAGATAAATCAGGATTTAAGCTTTAAATCAGATTGGCTAGATTTTTTTTCATGCCAACAATCATGAAATAGTGAATATCATATCTATATAATATAGAAGCATAATTCATTTTCGTAATCACATTCATGGGAAGGGGAGTGAATAGAAAGAGGAAGCTAAAGAGAAATTGATGAAGAACTTCATATAGTCCTGATCAATCAAGATGAAGAAGAGCTATAGAATTTTGCACACATCGACGAGCAGTGAAGCACAACATAACAGAGAAGAAAGTGTGGAGGACAAAGAACTAAATTGATACATTGATTAGAGAGGTAATGTACTTAAATAGATATGAAAATCTACAATTCAAGTTGCATTAGAAACAGGTCATAGTGTTTCAGTTTAACCATTGAAGCATCAAGTCTCTTAAAAGAGCAGGACTTAACAGTCTTCTATAATTGAGGTATATCCTAACAGATTGCCAAAAAGTTTGTCATGAAGATAGCATTGAGTGCCCGATACTGACACATTGTCTAAGAAGGAGGCTAATGGAGTTAGGTAGCACTAGATATGCCAGATACCTATTGTGCCCATAGAGGTTGATCAATATTGGTAGCATATACATGCTAGATATCAAGTGATAGACTCATATTAAAATCCTCTAACAAGGTCACACTTAACAGTGTCTTTGTAACCTTTAACAGGGTTGGCTCCAAAGAGGGCTCACTTCAAAAGAGTGAAAATTTGGGGTACTAATCCCAGTTTTTTTTCCCTTAATAGGGTTTCCATGTTAAAATCCATGTATTATGTGTGTATGGTTTATTACTTTACTATTTTACATTTCACATATGCGTTTCTAACTAGGCGAACACCATGAGGAGGAGCTCCAAAAATTCATCTAGATGTGAGAGGGCATAAAAATCTCACCACAAATTAGGAAGGATATACATGAAATATACATGAAATATACAGAGAGCCGAAGCACTACAAGGGCCGACTTGAGGAAAAACTATATACAACTATTTATAGGTAATCACACAATGTACAAGATATTTATGGGAACTACCAATTTAAAACTGTACAGAGGGTGGACAACCCTTTTGTAGAGCCATCTCACCAATGTGAGGTGATAGCAGGAAGAAAACCAAAAACAAAAGAAAAATAGAAGGCGCAACAAAAACAAAAACTAGAATGAACACAAACAAACAAAGAAAAAACCAAGAAGAACGAAACCAGAAAGGAGAACTGAAGGACCTACCTTAAAACAATAAGAATGTGGGGAGGACAAGAATTGGAGGTGCTCTATAACTTATTCACCTTCAAATGACCATGTCCCAATACTGCTAATGTTTTTTAATCAACTATTAATCACATAGAGAAAATTGAACTTAAACGTTGTTGAAACACCTTAATCACCTTTGAATCGCTTTAATCACTCTGAGTATTTTGATTGCGGTAAGTGTAAAAAATGAATGGTAAATCCTATTTATACTATGAGGGTAAAAACACTTGTTTCTTTCCTCCACAAACCCTGAAAGGAAAACCTCAGGACTCCGGGCTAGGGGATTCCATGCAATTGCACCTTCTAACAAAAGAAGACATGATCACAGAGAATCTTGAAGTCCAGGATCTGGCCGACTCAAAAGACAAACATGCTCTGGGACTGAGTCCTAGAGGAAAAAGAACCAAAAGAAAAATAAAATGACCCTCATGGAAGGAAAGCCCAGAGAAAAAACAAAAGGAAACAAAAAAGAACCAAGGAAAAAGAAAAAGAAAAAAAGGGTGACCCAACATTTTGCCTACAAAATGTAGGGATGGGTATGCAGGGCATAACAAATGGTGACTCACTAGGATGAATTCCTTAGTGCATTTGAGAACTTCAAAATATCTATTTAGAAAAACCAAAATTAATCTTAACCTAGAGCATTCTACTTGTATAGCGCGAGGTGTCTGAGAAAATTTGACTCATTATGATTCAATCATTCAGTTTTTTGTCAGCTGTGAGGTGTGTGCTTTAAAATAAAATCAAGCCAATGATTTCTAGGAGTAGCAGAGAGGAGGTATTGAGTCAATCAGACCAAAGTCATCATATCTTGCACATTTTCCCCGGATACCAGAATTCTCTATTCTTCAATTCTTTTCTTTTCTTTTAAAGATGGAAAGGTGGTAATCCTTTCACCATGAACCTGAATCTTAGCTAGGTTTCATGGTGGTACTTCTTTCACCTTGCCACCAAATTCATATTTTCGAATAGGAGAGAATGCTCAAGACCCGGGATATTTTTATGCTTTTTAGACTTCACCAATAACCAGTGCAACCAATCTACCCTTGAGGACCATATGATTACTTACTTCTTGGACTTTCTATTAACCGATGCTCAGACTTTCAAGATATGAATCTGATGAAGATTACTCAGAACCTGTTACCATACATACAAAACAACTCCAGGGTATAGACAAATTCCACCATGCTAACAATAGATTCCAAACTACTCAATATGTATAAGGTACCATTCCAAGGACTAGATGTTATGCAAAGCATACTAGTCTACAAGAAGAAGAAAACACGCTGGGACCTCGGGAAACAAACGCAAACAAAAAGAAAGCCAAAAAAAAAATAAAGGAAAAAATGAAAAAGGAAGATGGTCTTGGAGAACGGCTGACAAACTATTTACAAGGACAAGGCACTCCAAATGGAGCACTGGGAAAGATATTTACAAGAAAGAAGTTTACATATAGTACAATTTTAGACAAAACAACCACCTATCTTACTCGAAATAGCGCTTGAGAAACTATCCATTGACAAGCAATGGGACTACTTCTCCAGTCATATTATTGAGGTGATAAGTATTTTCCCCATAGATCTTAGATATTAGATATGGTCTGATCCAGAGCTGTTGAAAGTTATTGTGCTTTCCTTTCTTTTCCCGAGCCTTGTCCCATAAGAGGACTAGGTCTGAAATATGAAAGGCCTTATATTGGGCTCTTTGGTCAAACCATTGTTTAACTACTGCTTAGTGACACACGAAGTGTTCTAGTGTTGGATCTCTTTGTTTCTTCAATCTCACCAGGTTCAGGAGCTGAACCTCCATAATGTTATCCTGGTTGTTGAATTCGTGCATAAACTGTAAGACCGAGATTTGTAAGTTGATAGGGAATACTAGATTTTGGCCATAAACTAGGTGAAAAGGGGATGTCCCCAGGGCTTCCTTAATTGTGATGCGATCCACCCAAAGGGTGAACCTAAGCTTTTGGTTCTAGTCCTGGGGATTGTGTTCTAATAGATGTTTGATCACCTCTAACAAATTTTTATTAGTAGATTCAGCCACACCATTATCCTAGGGGTAGAAGTTGTTGGAGAACTTTAGGGTGATATTCCTCTCATATATCCATTCAAGTAACTACGCCAAAGAAAATTTCAGACCATTGTCACACACTATAGAAAATAGCATTCTAAAACATGTGACTATGTTTTCTTCTAGGAATTTAATGACTATGTCTACCGTGTTGTTTTTTAAGGAATTACTTCACACCATCAGGTGTAATAATCGATAGCAGTCAAAATGTACTAGTTGCTAGCAGATGAGTTGGGGTTGATTTCACGGATAAAATCAAATGCCCATTGGGCAAAGGGTCTAACTTCAAAGACCAATGACAGAGGCATGGTCAGGTTCCTCTCACAATGTGCCACCGTTTGACAAGTGTGGCACCTCCTAACATGAGTGTAGATGTCCTTATAGATGTAGGGCCAATATTATCTAGCCTAGAGAATCTAGTGGGTAGTGGCATCAGCTGAGCCATGCTCAGTTCTAAATTTCCCATGAAATTCTTCAATCAGTTTTGCAGCTTGGTCCCTATCTATGCACCAGAGGTAAATCATTTCATAGTTTCTGCAGAAAAGCGTTTCATCGTTGATCATGAAATGTGTGCAATTCAACCATAGGGTGCATCATTTTTTTGGGGAAAGCTCCTTCAGGCATCTATTATTGAGCAATAGGTACACCAAATTGGTATACCATGGATCTTGGGTGATGGACTCCACCATGTAAGTTTTGCATTATATGTTTGGATTTTATTTATCCATTTCTCTACATAGTCCTTAACCTTAGAATATCTTTATGGGTTGCATTTATAGGTCATACTCTTGGAGGATTGCCATCTATTTGCCCCAGTGTTCACCTAGTTCACCCTGCAACAGTAGAGATTTCACAGCCTAGTTCAAAACGATAGCATGCACTTTTCTCCGGAGGATATAGTTCAAGAATTTCTTCACAGCCCAGACAAGAGAAAAAGAATGCTTTTCCAAAGATGAGTATCAAACTTCAGCATTCTTGAAGTGGGAGCTCATAAAGGAAATAGGTCGTTCTTCCCCTACAACTTTTTGGGTTAGGAATGCTGCTGCAGAATGCTATGAAGTGAAGGAGTATATGTGGAATGGGAGGGAATAGTCTAGACTTTCTAGGACATGTGCCTCCACTATGGTCGACTTGATCTAAGAAAACACTCACTTCACTTTGGGGCTCCACTCAATATTTGTGTCTTTCTTCATCATAGTGTTGAGTGGTTTTACTATCTCGGCGAATCCAGTCATGAATCGCCAGACAAATTTTATCTTTCCAAATAAAGACCTCATTTATTTCTTACTACAGGGCATTTGTAGATTTAGTAGTGCTTCAACTCTCTTGAGGTCAATGGATATACCCTTCTTGAAGATGATATGCCTGAGCAGCTTCCCTTCAGTGACCCTGAATATACATTTCTTAGGGTTGAGGGAAATTCAATACCGACGACATCTCTCATCAATTTGGGTGAGGTGGGTGGACTGATCATGCCTATCCCAAGAAAAGATGCTAAAATTATTCATGTGGATGATTATAAATATGTTAACTAGGCCTTTGAACGTAATGTCTATGGCCTTTTAAAATGTCACCCGTGCATTGATAAGGCCAAAGGGCATCCTTCAGTATGCAAACATTCCTCACTTAGTGGTGAACACCATTTTGTCTCTATCTTCATACTTAAGCATGACCTGGTTATACCCAGAGTACCCATCCAGGAAGGACATCATTTAGGATCCATTCATGATTTGTAATACCTCATCCAACAAGGGGAGAGGGTGATTATCCTTCTTGGATGCCTTGTTCAAATTATCTCTCCTTTTAATGGAAGGGCTTAGCATCTAGTTTTAACAGGATGTTAGCGGGATGGTATGGGTGATGATGGATGTGTTGTAAGTTTTCAAATCCTCATACCCCACACAATTACATCAATGTATTCTTGGAGAACTGAGAGAATGTTCTCCTTCTCCTGTAGTAGGAGGTGCCAATATGTATAATTTTTTCTTCACTAGCCTGGTCGATGTTATCCTTTTTGAATTTTCCTACCTCTAAGGAGGATAATATCTTCTCTCAGTCCTGTGGGTCTAAATCAAAGATACATTCAAGATCTACCATCCCCTTTGGGATGGTGTTGGTTGGTAGGTCTATTATCCCATAATCTTCTTTACCCTATCCGCTATTGTCATGATCTCTTTCTTCCACTATCTGATCCTCAAAGATACCAACATTGGGCATGAAGGCTAGAATATGTTGATCATCCTCAAAGACTTGAAAGTGAGTGATATTGTCTAGAATGGATGGGGTGGGGACCATCTCAACAAAAAACTTCTGGAGCTAGGACCTAGCCATTGGCTCAAGGGTGCTAGCAGATACGACAAGGGCATCCAGAATGTAGTTACATTTATGGGGGATGAGTTCAATGTTAGAGGCATCAAAATATTCAATGTAGCTCCATGCCTGGTTGTGGTATGTGACTAACCTTTTTGACATGACAAGTATATTGGCTCCGGGATTGCTTAAAAATCAACTCTAAATCACCCATCGCCCGAAGGTGGGTGATTCCTTTTCTTAGTGCGAATAGGAGTCCAAGGACCATGGCCTCATACTCTGTGATATTGTTTGTGTAGTTAAACTATAGCCTATAAGATGTGAGGAAGGATTTCCCCTGTGGATTGATCAATTCCACTCTGGCCCCATAGCCTTGTTTAGACTGGGACCCGCCAAACTTTAGTGTCCATAAGTAATTGTTTGTTTTCTAGGGATGGGAAGGAGAAATAGTATTTGAATTGATTTTGGGAGTGTTGGGAGGAGTTTCCTCAAGATCTGATGGTTCATGGGTGAGGTTTACCTCTAGAGGATCCTATTATTGGAATTCCTAGATGGGCGACATCTTTGGTGTACCACAGGAAATATTTCTAGGTCCAGGGAAACATTCTTTGTGTTCTCTCTCTGGGATGGCCTTGATATGGTGGGTAGTAAAGACTATGCAAGGCTCACACTCTAGTTTGGAATGTTTTTGATAATGCACCTAACACCAAGTGTCAGACAAGAGTGTGGCAGGAGTCGCTTTGATACCTTGTGAGTTAACCTCACCCCTCAATTTTTCATCCAGGTCCTCAATTCTTTTAGAAACTATGGGATCTTCTCCAGGGTGAAATCAAGTGTTAGGATCTCTAGAGGTTGGTACACCCCAGGGAAGTCTCAGAAAAAAGGAGTTCATTCACCCTCCCAACTTTGGTGAGGGCCTGCTTCATCTTGGGTTCACTCTCTACCCAGATCTGGTTAGACTGTCCCTCCTAGGATAGCCACAAGTGGGAGAAGTCCATAGAGAAATACCCATTAAGGGCCTTAGACCAATTCTGACTGAAAAACATCCCATAGGTTTCGGGGATGTCCACCACTTGGATGTCTATAATGATTGATATCCAGGGGTCTTGGGTGAGATGAATCTAGATGTTCTTAAGCTCACCTACCATTTTTACAACAGTTTTGTCTAGCTGGACTACTACGGCTTTGGATGGAGTGGGAAAGAGTCTAAGATTCTTGCAAATAGATAAAGGTATGACATTTCCCGAAGCTCCAAAATCTACCAAGAAACTGTGTAGGTTCTTCCCTTGTATGTTAATCCTAGTAGGAGGGGAGGGTCCTCTATTTTTCCCTGGAAGATAGTCATTTTAGCATCCCGAAAAGTGACAGTCTTGGGTGGGCGAGTGATAGCTTCTGGGTTTCCCAAGAGCTTCAGAAGGGACTTCTACTCAGGAAAATTTAGCAAAACCTCCATCAAGGTCATGGAGGTGGTGGTTCTTTCCAACTCCTTTGTGATTTTGAACCTTCCTCCTGGGTAGAGTTGGCTTCCTTTGGCCGGATCCTTAGCTTGGTTAGAGCTAGACCCTTTCAGTGGGAAGGAGTGATCAGTTGTATTATCCCAGGGAGAGGTATCTTTGGGAGTGGTTGGTGTATAGACTAGCTCTTTTCCAGCATGACTCTAAGAGTTGTAGGGATTCCATGGGCTGGTGAAGGCATTGGCCTCAAATGCTGGGATAGATTCATCAAATAACCCCTACAATTTGGGCTCTTCTTCATACTCTTTGTCCATCCCAAAGAAAATGGTCTCATAGGTGAAGGCACTGTGAGTAGGCTCTTGCGCTAATGTTTCCAGGGGAGTAGGATCGACAAGTTGTCGTTTGTCCAATTGAGAGATCATGATGACATTCTCAAGTGTGGTGCAGTTCACCTCGGAATGAGATCCAATGTCATGCAATCTAAACTAGTTGGTCACGAGGTGAAATTTGGCAAGGTGTGCAAAATGACTAGGTCAAGAACCTCCCTAAGTGGTGTCTTGGTTCAGAGGAGGACCTCTAGTGTTTGCATTATTGTTCCATTGTTGTTGATTGGGCTGAGGCCTGTTGTTATAGTTTCTTCCTCCAGTATTGGTATTTTGTTGTCCAGAGAAAATATTCTCTCTTTGGAAATTAGGGTTTTGGGGAGCGAAAGGCCTCACCCTCAGTTGTCCCATGTCCATAGTTAGGGAGGACAATAATCACCAGAGGGATTCAACCTCGACAGATAGCTGGGTGTTTACATCACACTGTGATGGTTGTTGGGGTGGATTCCCGAGGAAAGTGACAACAACTCTCAGAGTCAAGGATGATAATCCTCTAGCCACGGGTGACTATAAGAAAGGTACTCTAGAGGGTTATGTCAATGGTTGTTTCATTTTCTATGGATGGTTCCATGGAATGAATTCCAGACCTGGTATTGTCTGGGTTTGCGATGGGTATATGTACCGGGCCTGCTGGTTTATCGGTGGTGGTGGGTTAATGGAAATTGTTGTGGTACCCATTGCCTGATTAGGGTTGTATCCCCCAGCATAAGATGTTCCATTGATTATCCTTTTGAATGGCATGCTCTTCCCAATCCCACTGGGAGCTTTGGTCAAACCGTGGGACAACTCAAAAGCTAGGTTGTAAACCATTGCTAGAGTATCTCGGTCATTTGTGCCAGTGGTTTTGCAAAGGAGAGTGGAAAAAATGGGTCCATGACATTTAGGTATGTTTGGATGGTCACGTCTGTGGATGGGATGAAGGGGCCTGTGCACTGCTTCAAGGCGTGTTGGAATCGATGATTGAATACTGTGAGGGTTTCATTTGGTTCCTTCCTAGTGGAGATAAACTAGCTATGGGACCACGTTGGATCCACATGAATGCAGAAGGCCATAAAGAAAGAATATTCCATATCCTACCAATTGTTGATGGAGTTGGTGGGAAAGTTAAGGTACCAGTTTAGCTCATTCTGTTAAAAGGAAAGAGGAAACATATGGGTCACAACATCTTGATATTGGATCTGGTGTCAGTACATGGCATCTTTGTACAACTGCAAATGCTCTTCTATGGCTTGTGATCCTAGGTGCTCATATCTAGGGTAGATCTTCTCCAAATGCAGAGGAAGATCATTAGTAGCACCACAAAACTACCTCATTGGGGACCTAGTGTTACCAAATTATGTAGCCATCAAGAGTGTTGGATTCAGGTTGGATTGAGTGTTTGTCCCCAAGGTTATCTGAGGGGCTTGGGTATTATGAGATGTGTTAGGGATTTTTCTTGTATGAATCACAGTGCTTGAAATAACTACTTGAACACCATGCTTCCTAATACTGATTCAGGGACAAGAAAAGCCTAATTTCTAAGGACTGGATAAGGTCCTTCTTCATTT
>MU223442.1:497525-511673 GCA_018584345.1 Thuja plicata | reverse complement strand
TTTTATCAAGACTACGCGACACAAGGTAAAAGCAAAGTCGGGAGATGTTTTAGCATATTCATTTCTGGTAAAGCGATTAAGCGACCTGACTTAAGGCACATGTCTTTAGTGACTTGAAAAAAGGTAATGATGAAATATAAAGACATGGCCAAGGGTTTCAAAATCCATCGTTTAACATTTGGTTGCTAGGGTTTATCAGGTTTTTGACAATTTTGGCAATGTATAGGCATAAAAACCTAAAAATTTGCACAGTTGAAGCGAGACTGAACAAGAAGGGACTGAAATGGATAAGCCAGAACCAGAAAAAGGACAAGGAACCGGGAGAACCGCCAAATAAGAAATATTACCAACAAGATGTAGTAGATCCCAAGACAAGGTTGGTTGTCTTCTTTGTTTACAAGGTCCTCTTCTTTTGAGTAGAAGGCTCGAGTTCAACAAATCTTCTGGGATTGGGGGTTGATATAAGGACTCTTTCAAATCACGCAGGTAAAAAAGATCCTATCTCCCTAAAGGTCTGATTCCTAAAACTATGCCTTGGGGAACCCTCAGGCAATGTAAAGATAAAATCCTTTGAAGGGGACAAGCTCATGCCCACTTTCTAGCGCCAATTTATGTTGATAGGACTTTGTGACTAGTCTCATCAATAGATGTAAATTGTCACCGAGGTACTAGCCAACTTCGCCTATAAAGGTTGTCTGGGGAATAAATTCTATGGGCCTTCAAGTGCGTGAGTTTTGGGTCTTGACAGTACGGGGAGCTATGTTTGGTGTGTGACTTTTTTTTTTCATGGGGATAGCTAGATTTTGGCTTGTTTTCTCTGGGGATTTCATTAGTAGGTCAGGGTTTCCGACAAGCATGCTTTATTTTACCAAATAAACTTCAAAAGATATGTCAAAGTTAAGAGTTTATTCCTTCTACTTATAGTTATGCTAAATATTTCAAATATCAACCATTCTCTAATGAAATATACTAAATACTAAACATATAAAGAACCAACGATTCATACATATTCAATAGCAAGGGGAAAGGAGGTTGTTAATCTACTTAAAACATTAGAGAAAAGGACATAAAAAACATACAACACAAAAGAGTGTTAAATTAGAGATGAGGACACCAACAACATCATTGCCAAAACTCTTCCTTCTTCATTAATAGGTTTCTAGCATCACTGGTGTGTACATCAATGGCTCCAAGAGAGAATCTAACTAGTAAGAACTACCACAAACTACCAAGCATTAAGCTCTGCAACTATAAGAAATGAAATGCTAAAAGCTAATAGTATGGATTGCAAAATCATCAATTTTGCCAACCCTCAAAATTAGGTCAAAATTTTTATTTATACACATACTTTCCCTAAAATTTATTCTAATCTAACCACACACACATAATTAAAATACAATATCTAGTGGCCGGTACTACCTACACCACTTACAATCACCTCGAAAAGTGTAGAGGTCTAACAGATTAGTATATGAAGAAAAGAAGAAAGGCTGGAAGAATCAGACTTAAGAAGAGAGCTGGAGAGAGAGTAGAAGAAATTTGATCTTCCTAGAATTCGAGGCTATATGCCTCATTAATGCAAAATACGGCTCACTTTCTTTGATGCACTAGGTAGTTAATGTTGGAGGGGCACCTTGGGAAGATCGCTTGTCAAGGCCATTCCTTGAACTAACATGCCTTGCTGGGGTAACCTACTTTCTGACACCCTTATTGACTACTAGATAATGACCAGTTAGCTACACAAAACCTAAACACGGGTCACTAAAAGAATACAAAACTATTGGATCCAGAATTTTGGAATCCGGGGCTTACACCCAAAGAATAATGAATCCTCAAAATACACCCTACTAGTGAAAATCCCTAGAATCTAGAGAACTTTACTGTCCTTTACTTTTCTTGAATGCATCCAAAAATTGGTTGATTCCATCCTCATCTATGTCCTTGATTCTATTCCACCAGTCGCAGACAATTCCAAATTTCTCTTCAATATCTTTGGCCCCTTCCCAGAATTCATTTACTATTTTTACAAAGTCATGAGCCTGTAGCATCATCTTAGATATTCTTGATAGCTTCCGTCTATCCAAGTCTCTGGCAGACTGATACCAAGACTCTATCAAATCATCATATTTATCAAGGATATAATCCTCTAGGGCGCACGTTTTGATGGTGAAGGGATCAACTTGTGACACCCTTCCAATGAATTCTTTAAATAGGCCCAACAGATACCGGATGGCTATGACTTTCTCCTTTAGGGTCATGATTAGTTACTTGCATATCTCAATTTTGAGGTCATGTCTGGATTACTGGGCCTAGAGGAATTTGAATGATTCCTCTCCTAAAATTCCCACCTCTGTGACGGCCTCTTCCCTAGAGTTGACAACTTCATCTAATCTGGTCCTCCACCCTTGATATTTCTCTAAGTTTCCTTCCCATAGCACAATGGCATTGGTTACTTGGCCCAAGAGATTATTGGCCAAGTAAAGGTCTGGGAGGGATACATCTAAAAATTTCCTTACGGCCTTTATCTGCTCGGTGATCCACCTGTCCACAGCCTGTGCCTTCTTCTTCATGGCCCTAAGAGCATTCATATCATCCTGTGGAAGGGGTGGTCCAGAGATGGAGTCTTCGGGATGGATTTTGGCTAGTGGCTGTGTAAGCTTTGCTAAAAGCCCAAGGATATTTTCATTCTTCTCCCTTTCCTCCTTCAACTTTGGCATTTGTTTATCATACCGGGCTTCCACTACCCAGGTTTCCTCTCTTAGCAGGTCTAGCTCTCCCTACTTATCTCTCCTCCCTAGTTCCACCTCTATGATTGCATAATATTTAGCTCTTGTGGTTGTCGCATTTGTATCTAGGGGAGGTGTTGCAATTATTGTAACTATGATTCCTCCTGGATTAGTCTGGAGGGTATGGACTGTCTGGGCCCTTTTAGGCTTCTTGGCCTCTGCGTTCTAGGCTGTCATCTCAGCCAAGGAGAGGGTAACAACTATTACTGCCCCTGGGACCTTTTTCTTTCTGTATTCCACCATCCATTATGGTGGCTGTGGTAGTTTTTTTCCAAGGCCTGGGTGGTTGGGCTCCCTTCGGAGTCTAATGGTGCATTCTCGGTATCTATAATTTCATCAGGCTCTTTCTCCTTTTCCTGTTCCTATTCCTATTCTCCAAAGGATTCAGTATCTTCTGCCCTTGTGGCATCCTTATCCATGATGTCCGAGACCTCTTCTTTGCTAACATTAGCATCACCTATATCATCAGGGATTTCCCCATCCTTCTCAGCATCTATTAATGGAGGTGGCGGAGGTGTTTGGCCAATATTTGACTATTGGGCCACTAAGACCACCTCACTGAATGTTCTCTGGGACACTTGGTCACACAGAGTAAGAAAATTTGTTTGGGGCATGATGGTTGGGGATATGGTTGATCCCATAGGTCTAGTTTCCCCATTCATTAGTTTCTCATCATTCACTTGCCTTGCTTCTGCCTCGGTCTCCTGGATCGGTGTTTCCTCCCATTCAGGCTCCTTTTGTGATTCTACCCGAGTCTCCTTCTCTGTGGCAATTTCTTTTTCTGGGATTTCTTCCTTGGTAGGGGTCCCTTCCTTCTCTTGGGCGGCAATTTCTTCCACTACCTTATCTATTTCCCTGTGTAGGTTCATGAGCTCATCCATTCTGAAGATGTCACTGAATTCATCGTGCGGGGGAGAGATCTCTAAAATACCATCCAGTTTGGGGGTGTCCAAACTAACTTCAACTGGGGGAACATTGGGCATGTGAGGGCTCGTGTTTGTGCTTGGGGGATGAGCTACCTTCTACTTCTTCTTTCTTTGTAATGGGGCCCTGACATCAATAATATCTACATACTATGCCTCGACAAATGTGTGCCTACTCATTAGTGTTGTCAATGAAGGGGATCCCACCAGGCGGGGGGATCCTACTGGAGTTGCAAGGAGACCGCTGGAGAGCTGGGCGGTTACCTTCTAGCTAGTAAACCTAGATTCCTCCATATGTTCATGAATTTGTGCCATCATGGGGAGCTGACCTTGGGAAGGCACTTGGGCTAGAGTAGTTTCTTTGTCCTTCCCTTTTCTTTTTCTTAGTCCCGCAGCTCTGGAGGTCGAAGTAGACCTCAACACAATTGGGCCTTTACGGGTGCTCCTTGAATACACCCGCTCAAAATACTTATGACTATTATCAATAATGAGGTGACACACATCTTCAATTGTTAGGTTCTCTGGGGTGCCCCAATCCACCAAAGGGAGATCCAATTTGTCAATCCCCTACTCTTTATGTGATGGGTCCTCCAGAGGCCCATCATCTGTGAAATATTTTGGAAAGCCCCAAAGGTTGACGGCCTTAATTAAACCTTTGGACATTCAGGAGTGCTGCTGGGTCTAAAGATCAAAACTGTGCTCGAAATCTTCCTAGAAATCTTCAATGCCATTTTTGTGTGGCACGAATGCTCAGGGTAATTCTTCTCTTATCTTTCCCACTGGACCGAAATTGCTTCTGGTATTGTGTAATTTTGCCAGTCCCAAACTCTTCAACTCATTGTTGACTTGTTTGGCCACTGCGAGACTAGAAGAATAGTTCCCACAAATGATTAGGAATGAAATTTATATGACCTTCTTCAAGGCAAAGAATGCGTGGAGCTCCAAGATTTACCTGAAGAACTCCAAAATAATAATCCTATCCCTGCAATGTCTAGGGAGTAGGTAGGGTTTCCCAGAGAACCCGGTCACCTGAATGTAAGTATGCTACTAGAATTGAGTAAAATAATTTTTGTAAGTGCTCACCAGGCTCATCGCCTCCTCCAATAACTAGTATCTAGTGTCCTGAGTAAGTGTCAAAATGTTGTTGTAAATGAATGCGTCATTTACCCTACAAAAATTAGGGAGGCTAAGCTCCCATTGAACCTGGGGATAATGTTACCATGGAACCAATGTGTTGGGTGTGTTCCTGAGAATCCCCACTATCTGCAAACCCCAAAAAGTGAGTCTCTATTGGGCCAGTGCCCATAATACATAGGATGTCATGTAGAATTTTGAATTCTAGAGGACACTCTTTAGCTACGTGTCTACATGATTGGCGATGATAGATTCCTAGTTGAAGGTCTAGCTATGGGTGATGATGTAGTAGAGGAAGTAATACAGACATGTTGAAAAGTCTCAGGCATGGGGCTCTCTAAAGAGCCTACACAAGAATATGATTCCTGCCTAAATGCATTCTTTGAAGTCTCTACGGGGAATCTCCAACTTCATCTTTTTATAGTCCCTTCTTGGGGACTTCAACCAGCAATTATTGATATATTTTCAGGCGGGGAGGGAAGCTTTTTTGAACTCCTTTAGTGATATAGACTGGGAGATAACAATATCTTGCCTGAATTGGGAGATCCCTAGCCTTGAAGCAAAAGTGGTAGCATCCAAATTGATGATGGGAGCTAGGTACTGTAGTGGCAAAGGATTAGCGAGTAAAAAAACCCAGGTGAGGGCATTATAAAGTGTCAACAGTTAAAGGATTAGCTTTGGTACTTGCACTAAGTAGGGAGAACTTGTAGCCTTGATTATTTGTGAGGCAGCCACATACTTTGTCATATCATCTCTGACAGCCCTTTGTTGATATATGGTTTGGACTAGGCCCTCTATTTCAGCCCATAGACTGGGATCAGTATGTGTGATTTCCTGTAGTTTGGAGTCCACTTTGGACCCCACAAGAACACCCTCCCTCAAGTACTTGGAGGTTAATGGAAGTTTGGTGAGCATATTTTTGGCATTTATTTTTGTGGCCACCCAAGTGGAGGTGGTTGGAAGCTGTAGACTTCCAGGAGGAGTTGTCATTTTAGAAATTTTGATGGATATCTCCAACCTATAGGACCGGACAACCGTCAATACATACTATGACAAAAATACAACCTTTTTGGGACTCTGGGGAATTCACCGCCATCTTGCACCTGTTCAAAGAATATTAGTATACATCAAAATCCTAGAATATTAAAGTTAACAAGGATCCTATTCTGATCAACACCCGGGGGTTCTGGGGTATTGGTTTAGGTGACAAAAATGGAATGAAGACCCATGGGCTTGCCAGTATCTTGAGTCCAGAGATACTAGCTATTGTCGATGTGACTGGGAGAGATCTGTACTTGGATGACATGGGTTGTCACGTGGCCACATGATAGATGACATAAAGACTCTTAATGATGACAAGTGGGCTGACACAAGGGAAATGAAGGCTAGATGGGATGTCATTTAAATTCCCACTTGTGGAAGATTAATCCTGCCATTAATACAAAAGGATAGAAGAGAGAGAAAATCACCATGGCTCAAACAGGCAATGTGATGAGTTTGAACAAGGCGAGGACCATAAGGGCTAGCTCAAAAAATTGATCTGGACATGAAAGGGTGTGGTGAGCTTGCACCAAAGAAGGAAGGATATACATCAAATATAAATGAAATATATGGAGGGCCGAAGCACTATGAGGGTTGAAGCACAACTCGCAGGCCGACCCAAGGACAAACTACATACAACTATTTAAAAATATTTACAGAATGTACAAGATATTTATAGGAACTACAAATTTACAACTACACAGAGGGTGGACAACCCTTTGGCAAAGCCATCCCACCAACAAGAGGTGACAACAGGAATAAAACTAGGAACAAAATCAAAACAAAAGACGCAACAAAAACCAAAACCCGAATGAACACAAACAAACAAAGCAAAAATTAGGAAGAATGAAACCAGAAAGGAGAACTGAAGGACCAGCTAAAAACATGAAGAATGCAGGGAGGAGGAGCATAGGAGGTGCTCTACAACTCATTCACCTTCGAATGACCATGACTCAATACTTCTATTTTTTGTTAATCAACCTGATAATCACAGAGAATAAATTGAACTTAAACATTGTTGAATCGCCTTAATTGGCTTTGAATAGCTTTAATCACTCTAAGTATTTTGATCGTAGTAAGTGTAAAAAATGATGGGTAAATCCTATTTATACCACAAGGGTAAAAAACACATGTTTCTTTCCTCTGAAAACCTCGAAAGGAAAAACTCTAAAGCCCAGGCCCGGGGATTCCATGCAACCACACCTTGTAACAAAAAAAGACACGATGATAGAGAATCCTGAAGTCCAGGATCTGGCCGACTCAAAAGACAAACACACTCTGAGACTCGGTCCCAGAGGCAAGAGAACCAAAAGAAAAATAAAATTTCCCTCATGGAAGCAAAGCCCAGAGGATAAACAAAAGGAAACAAAAAGGAACCAAGGAAGAAAAAAAAGAAAATAAGGGGGACCCAACATTTTGCCTACAAAATGTAGGGACAGGTATGCAGAGCATAACAAATAGCTGCATGTACAATTAGGTCAATCCATTGTTACTTTCTAACAATTGTAGCAGTGCTTCAAATCTCTTAACATAGTAGACTTAATAGTCTTTTGTAAATCCTATCACAAGGTGACATTTCTATATTGAAGTGTTTGAATATCTCTAACAAGGCCACTCCTTACAGGGTGATTAAATCCTCTAACAAGGTCACACCTAAAACTGTGTTATTATAACCTTTAATAGGGTTGGCTCCTAACAAGGCTCACTTCAGAAGAGTGAAAAATAGTAACTAGTTGTAATTAGTGGTTTTTCCCATATTGGGTTTCCACGTTAAATCTTGGTGGCATCTATGTTCATGCTATTATATTTATGCTTTATTTTTATGCACATAGTCTCTAAATGATAATTACTTTGAATATCTTAAGATTAATTGGTTCTCTGAGTTACAAAAAAATATCTTAATTGACTGAGTGACAATGATATATTATCTAAGACATCTAAGGGACTTGGATTTGTTTTTGGAGTAACGGATTCACCCCTCCCCTCTCAGTTACTTATCTCACTTCCAACAATTAGTATCAGAGAATAAAGTGCTTATAGGGAAGGTTTAAAGGCATAAGCTAAAGATCAAAGATGTCTTACAGAAGGGAGATTCCCAAGCTTGACAATGACAACTTCTAGGCATGGTAGGAGCTGATGAAACTACATTTATCTAATATTGGATATGGTGGTTTGCAATTCCTAGATAAAAAATATGTCAAACCACCGGTAAATTTGACTGTGGAACATATGTTGGACAGGAAGAATCATAACATAATGATGGTTGATAGAGCTTCTTCACTTCTCTACTCAGAATTTGATGAAGTCAAGAACTTCCCTACTACCATTGATATGTGGAAAAAACTACATGATATTTATGGAGGAGATGCAAATGTAAAAAGAGCCAAAGAAGAAATTATCAGAGGTCAGTTTGATATGATGATAATGAAAGAAGGATAAAATATTCAAAAATAGAGTGAAAGAGTCAAGAAAAGTGTAAGTACCATGAGAGCCACAGGTGGAACAATTGAAGAAACAATAGTGGTTAGTAAGGTATTGAGAGCTTTACTTCCTATCTATGCAATGAGAGTTTAAGCTATTCAAGAGATGAGGTACACCAATGATATATCTCTATATGCATTGATTGGAAGGCTATCATCTTTTGAGTTGGACAATTTTGACAATTATTCTCCTAACACTAGCAATCTTGAGTCTGCATTCAAAGCTAAATTAAAACTTGGAAAGAAGGATATATGCTCTAAAAGTAAGCAGATTGACAATGATACTGATGATGAATGTGATGATGAAGATATTAAAATCATTGAAGCAGTACTTGCAAAGAGAGCTGCCAAAGGAAATGGTAAATACAAAGGAAGAATAGCATTGATTTTCTTTTCATGTAATGAGGTTGGCTACATTGCTACTAAGTGTCCTAACAAAGATGAAAAAGATGAGAGAAACTTCAACAAACATAAAATAAAGAATGATTTCAATTGTTACCAAAGCTACAAGGACAAAGGTAAGAAATATTGTTATATTGCTAAAGATTCTGATAGTGATGAAGATGAATATGAAATGGTTTACATTCTAATTAAGGATGAGTTGGATAATGAATATGATTAAAAGAAAACACCATTCTCTCATATTAGAAAAATGACACTTGATAATTGATAGTGGTTGTTCTCACCACATAACTAGTGATAAAAAAAAAATTGAAACTCTTGAGCACTATGATGGTGGGAGTGTCAGTTTTGGGAATAATGAACCTTTCTATGTGAAGGGTAAAGGTTGTATTTCTCTAGCTGAAGGAATTAAATGTGATAATTCTTATTGGGTTGAAGGACTAAGGAGAAATATACTAAGTCTGGCACAACTGAATAACATTGGTCTCAAGGTAGAATCCATGAATGGTAAGGCCAAGCTCCTAGATGGTAAAGGAAACTTGGTCAGAATGGGAAAACAAACAAAAGTAATCTATTTTATCTTGATCTCAATGAAATTTCATATTTTATTGCACAAGTAGAAGAAAGATGGTTATGGCATAAAAGGTTGTGTCCCGTGAACTTTGATAACCTGGTTAATATAAGGAAGAATAGAAGAGTAAGAGGTATTCTGGTTTTAAAGAAATCTGAATGGCCACATGCAAAGGAAGATCACAAGTGGTGGAGAACTCTTTCTTGGAAAGAGGTTAGTTTTCTAGACTAGTAAGAAACAAAACTGCATTTATTAGTCTACAGCAGAAGTAGAGTATGTTGCTACAGTAGTCAATAGTTCAAATATGATATGGTTCAAACAACTATTTTCAGATATGAAGGAAGAAATCAAAGAACCAGTTATTATCTACTATGAAAATACTAGTGCTATTAACATTTCAAAGAACCCATTGATGCATACCAAGACCAAACATATTGCAATAAAGTATCATTTCTGGAGAGAATTGGTTCATAACAAGGAAGTACGGTTGGAATATGTGAATACTAAAGAACAAGTTGTAGACATATTCACCAAGCCTTTATCTAAGGATGCATTCATGTATCTCAGAGGAAAGCTAGGGGTGATTCCCCTAACTGAGGCTCACTAAAGAACAGTTTAGTGATGCATCAACCAAGCTACAAAAAAGATCAAACATGTTGATGCAGATTATCAGAGCTCATTTCATATGAATCGATACATTAAGGTACATTAAAAATTGATTTGATAGGTCAATTGGTGTCTTTTGCATTCGTTGTTAAAGAGGGAGAGATAATTGTATGTCATAATGATTACTACTGGAGAGATTGATGATAGAGGGAGAATTTATCGGAGACAGAGATTGATATAAGAGGGAGAATTTTTGTATTTCAGTTATTGTTGACAAGAGGATTTTTATAGATGTGAATCAGAATGAAGCTAAGGACATTAATAAATTTTGATTCATCTTAATGTTGTTCTAAAATTATTTGTATCATGACATGTTGTGTTGCCATCAATGCCAAAGAGGGAGATTGTTGATGACAATCATTCAATTGTGTATTGTCATTGATGTTACACATGTATATGCACTTATGTAGTGATGCTACACAAATGTCTGCATCAAAACTGACCACAATTAGTGTATTCCAACTAAATCTTAGTGTTTACCAAGCTCATTCAGGTATTGAAGAAGTTCAGTTCTTACCGAGTTCACTCGGGCATTGCAGTGAAGGTCAAGCATTGAAGAAATTCAGTATTGACCAAGTTAAATAGTTAGTGTTAGCCGACTAATAGATGATTACATTTTATGTTTAATTGGTTATATGAAGCCAAAATATTTGAGTTTTATTGTTTATTTGGAAGGTTAGTGAGGCCGACTTGACAAGGTCTATCATATTTATATTAGGTGAAGTTTTGATTGTATAGATGTGGTAATTGAATCAATGGATGAGAATGTGATACGAAGAGTAGAGGTGAAATCAGATGGGATTTTGATTAAGGATAGATCATCCAAATAGAGCTACAATAGAATATTTGATCAGTGATGATCACGTTTACAACCAGAGAAACATCTGAATCAGCAAAGGAAGTTGCATATACAATCAGGTCAATCCATTGTTACTTTCTAACAATTGTAGCAGTGATTCAAATCTCTTAACAAAGTAGACTTAATAATCTTTTGTAAATCCTCTCACAAGGTGACATTTCTATATTGAAGTGTTTGAAGACCTCTAACAAGGCCACTCCTTACAGGGTGATTAAATCCTCTAACAAGGTCACACCTAATAGTGTGTTATTGTAACCTTTAAGAGGGTTGGCTCCTAACATGGCTCATTTTATAAGAGTGAAAAACATTAACTAGTTGCAATTGGTGGTTTTTCCCATATTGGGTTTCCACGTTAAATCTTGGTGTCATTTGTGTTCATACTATTAACTTTATGCTTTATGTTTCTGCACATAATCTCTAAAGGATAATTACTTTGAATATATTAAGATTAATTGGTTCTCCGAGTTACAACAGAATATCTTAATTGACCGAGTGACAGTGATATATTATTTAAGACACCTAAGGGACTTGGATTTGTTTTTGGAGTAATTGATTCATCCCTCCCCTCTCAGTGACTCGTCTCATTTCCAAGAAAACTATATTATAAAAATACATTTTAAAGAAAGAAACTATTTAAATTCTATATCTAAATCTATATTAAAAACTATATTATAGAAATCATTATTCAAACTTATATTGGAATCTGTATTAAAATCTGTAATCTAGAAAAAAAACCAAAGAAACATAGCTTCCTACAAAATATGCTGATGAAGAACAAATACTGAATTTTTCAGCAAAATTCAATGTGTTTTCCATTTTTTAAAATTATCATGAAAATCTAATATGTTTTCCATTTTTTGAAATTTGGTCAAAGGTGCATTTTACATGGAGAATAGCCACAACCCATATTTGAGAGTGATTTACAATTATAGTATTGTATTAGTTGCTGTATTATTTGTCCAATAGAGGTCCATGTAGGGAAATTGTTAAGAAAGAAAAATAGTATATATATATATATATATATATATATATATATATATATATATATACCATGATATAATTATAGTTTAATGGACAAAATTTAAGTTTGTATGGTAAATGAAATTGAAAGGTTGGCGACGAAATAAAAGTAGGAAATGGAAGTGACCAAAAAAATAAATATGGAGATCTACATCATAACATATAATCATTAAAGTTGTTGGCATATGAATTTGACAGGTTAGAGTGGCATCACAAAGAGATTTAGAAAATATGGCTAAACCCTAAGTAAAGGTGTATTTTTTTGGGCTCGTAGGACATTGTAGAAAGTTTTATTTATGAAAGAATTATAAATTAGTAGAGAGAGGAGTATAGATATTTAATTGGAATGCTATTGAGATTGAAGGAATGGAGAAGAGTTTTTTTTGCAGATCGACTAGTGGAAGAAGTGAAAAGGGAAGGATTAAAGTAAAGGACCGAGGGCCCTGTCTGTAAAGTAGAGAGTTGAAACATGGAGTCACTAATCTTTTTCCAGGTTGACAGACTTAAAAGACAGGTTGTATTTCTAGGACTAGTGACCGAGAAAAGAATGTTTGACAGACTTAAAAGACAGGTTGTATTTCTAGGACTAGTGACCGAGAAAAGAATGTACGAAATTCTTCTAGACCCACATATTATGCTTTTAAAAATTGTTTTAGGGTTTACGGTTGCATATAGGTATGAGCAAAAGGACTTCCTAATTGATATGGCCAGAATTCTCAAGATTACCGATAAAAAACGTCATGATCTCAAGATAAAAGGATTATGACATATAAATAATCAATGGTCATCCTCCTAAGAGATACCCAATATTGGACGTTAACAACCAAAAGTAGCTAGGAGAAGGATATTTGGAGTTACGATAAGGATTTATTTTCTAATGAAGCTATACAAGCTTTGACATAATGAAGGTCCAAGTTGGGTACGGGATTTTATCAAAGAAGAGAATTTCGTTGTAGAGAATGAAGGATAACAAAGACTTCATTGCATGTACGTGGGTCTTCTAATAATTTTTGACTCCTAGGGTCCTCTACCATAGGATATAAAAGAGTGAGATCAAGATTGAAGTGTTGAGCATGTGGCATTAAGAACTCAAGAAGAATTAAGAACGATTCAGGAGCAGAGAGGTCAATATATGATTTTACATACAGAGAACAAAATATATAGCAATTGTTCTTGTTGTTGGGAGCAGATCGGGTAGAGGAAGAGGATGTCAACATGGACAAGGTGCTAGAGTAATGTTTCTCCGGGAATCAAAGATAACATTATTTGAAATTTTTTTGTGAATTTTTTATTGCTAGTTTTATGGTGTGAAGGATAACTTTTTGCATCTTTTGAAATTTTGTATTTAGATCACTCATTTTGATCTTAGAGGCTATCTATTTTAATGATTTAGTAGTGTTCTTTTCAGAGTTTTAGAAGTAGTTTTATTATGCTTATTTAATTAGTTTTACTAAGCTTATCTTAAACTTATTTTGTATTGTATATGGTTCAGATAGTATTAATATATTTTTGGCTCTAGTCTTTTGTCGATAAAATATGAAATGCCAAAAAGATCTCTAGAACTACATCACTTTAAATTAACATAATCACATTTTAAATAAGTTATGGTTATTTTTATGGTAAAAGTTACATAAAACATTAGAAAAAATAAATTTAAAATATCATTTTTCTTATAAACTAATACAAATATAGAAGTGGAGTAAAATGCAATACAATTATTTTAATTTCCAACCTTATCAAAAATAATAAAATGAATATTCACTTTAATTAATATTTAAAATAAATGAATGCATCTATTAATAAAAAAATCAAATAAACTCCTTAGGTGATTTAGATAATCGATATGAGATGATTAGCACATATCTCCCCAAAAATAATACATTGAAAAAAATTGTTTATGTTTAAAGAAAATGCATATTATCCAAAGCATAAAAATAACAGTAGTCCATAAAGATCTCTTATAGGTAAAATTAATTTAAAATATTTGTAAGCAATTTGAAATATGACTTTAAAATTTTACTCTTTAAGGGTAGATAGTATAGTTGGATTGGTATGCTTTGTTGGGCTATTATAATGTACCCAGATGGCCTTTTTCTCCATATTATATTATTTTCTTTGATTCAATATAAACTAGCTTATATATACTTATATATATATATATATATAATACGCCGAGAGTAATCCTTCTCGAGTGCGCCTATTTTTTGTGTGGATTAGGGATGATTGAAATAGGCGCCTCGAGAAGGATTACTCTCGGCGTATTATA
>MU223442.1:476405-491425 GCA_018584345.1 Thuja plicata | reverse complement strand
TGTGCAGATTGTAACTGTAGGAATTTGAAGCACTTCTTTTTTATGTACACGGAATATTCTTGAGAATATGCCCGTGCTGGGATTTGTGTTTGTGCTCCCATTGTAAGAACGCCTCTCGGCGTAAAAATTTGTGATATTCAATGTCTTCTACCTCAAAAAAGCATCACTAACTCTATCGCCAAGATGACAGAAAATCAAAGTGTAAAAAGAACATATTATAGAGTCGTATATTCAATGCTCCAACCCTACTATGATGACTATCTTACCGGTAATAGAATAGAAAAATCTTATAGTGAGACCAAATTCAATGATTATTGGAAGATCAAGTTTTAACAAAAAAAATGTATTGAACAACTTGCATTACTCCACGGTGGCCATAACAGAACTAATAGACAAAGAGAAAATGATCAGAAATATAATTAAAAAAATATTTTAGAGTTCATGTAACAAGTCTATTACAACATATTTTATTCCCCAAGGAACCTACTTTACCATAGATAATAAAAAAGTTATGAAAATTGCCAACCTCATATTGAGATCATAATTTTTTCTCCCTTTCAATTGATAGAGTTTATTTTCTATATGTTCTTCAAGGAGGAATATAATTACTTTCTTTCATTTAATTTCCATATAAGATGAACCAAACTTTCAATTATATGCAAAAAAAAATCTATATTGTTAATCTCCTTATCTTATACAAATTATTTAATTGCAAAAAAATAATTTATAGCTAATATTGAATAATAACACAACTGCAAATTCACAAATAAAAAATATGAAAGAAACATGCAACAACTTCAAAAAATTAAGAAATACATGAAATTTCAGGCCTCTTACTAGCATATCTCCATCAATCTCCCAATTTATCCTCCCAGGATCCCACAACTGTTATTGCCAACGCTGTCATTGCGCCCTTTCTAATAGTATGAGAATTATTTTATAACATTTCAAATGCATCTCAAAATTGTGTTTTCCGAATTCCCAATGACTGCCTTTATACCACCCTCGTTGGAAAACCAATGACCAAGATTTATTCTCAATCAATGGCCGAGATATAAAACAAATTAACGAACCCTAACTAATTAATCTTACAGGTGTCTCTAAAATATTCATTTCAATATATAAATAATTATCTTCATCTCAACAAATTGAACAAAAAAATCGGAGACACACTGGCTTTGTGGAGGAGATCTTCGACGTGAAGCTTTAGATATTATGGATTATGACCGAATCCATGGGAAGGAGGGATACATAGAAACTAATCATGATAGTGATAGCTCGGAAAGGTAATGGCGTCACCAAAAATGGTAAGTACGAGACAGGTTGGAAGGGCAATAACTACAATCAAAGCTCACACACTTACTGGGTACTCAAAAACAAAGACATTACTTCCAACTCAAGGTATCATAGAAGATCATTCTGGATTCATTTGGAAAAAGTTGGTTTTAGCAGAGCTTTTCCCCCGTTTGAGTATTATCCTCACGCGATGGATGGAGAAAGACATAGAAGGGAGCCTACAAAGGATAGTTAAAAATGGCTAAGGCTGGCCAAAGTCTGGAAACATCTACAAAATGGTGGGATTACTACCTTTATTGAAAGGCTCCATGGCAGGAAACAATCGGTGACTAGATTGTTTGTCAAAAACTGGAACAAAGGTAGCATCAAGATTGAGGGAAAAAAATTTATGGTGACTGAGGAGGTCATCTCTGCGATCATGGGGATCCCCATTATTGGTAAAAAATTCTGCAGAGACCGAAAGATCTCAGACACTACAACCATCCAATATGTTAGCAACGAGGAGGAAAAGAATGAGCTCACCAAAGTCGGCACCCACTACATGCCTGAAGGGATGAAAATTCTATGGAGGTTTTTTCTTTGGGCCATTATCTACTACATCACCCTTGATACCAGGTTTGATAGAATCTGCACTTACCATTTTGTACTTCTGAATCATTTCTGCCATGGTATTAAGGTGTCTATTCCCTTTTATTTATATGCCTCTATAAATGAGAATATTAATGGGTATAGAGAGAAGGCTATTTCTAACACCACCCTGCATGAAGGGCTTCTACTGTTGATCTATGAATACTTTAAGTCCCAAATCCTGGTCACGGAAATTGGTCAGAAAGAGAAGAGGGAGGCCTCAAGGTCTGATTATATGCCCTCAGATACGGAGGAAAGTGAGGGTATGCATTATGATGAGAATGAGGAGTATGTAATAAAGAAGAACTACCAGGGCTCGTCATTGAAGAAGAGGAAAGGTACCTAGAAGAAATTTAAAAAAGAGATCATGGTTACCCACAAAAAATAGAAAGCCATGATTATTTCCTCGGATGAGGAATATGATGAGAATGAGGAGGGTACAGAATTGGAAGGCGAGGAGGAAATAACAACTGGGAAAGGTAGAAGGAGGAAGCATGCTACGCCTCCCAAACTCTAAATTAGAAAGGAGAAAGATAGGGAGGCGAGTGCTGATAGGAACTCCATGGAGGACAAGAAATGTAGAGCTCCCCTTGTTTTAGACTCCACACCACAAAATTTGGGTGAGGACCAGGAAAAATATTTCTACTGTTATATGGTCGATAAGGGAAGGATGGTTGGCTAGAGAGACTTCAACATTAAGACGGCTAGAATAGGAATCACAAGAGAAATTATAAACCCCAAAGTAAAATAAAGTGAAGGCATGCAGATTAAGGTGGAAGAAGTATTGACCCCTCAATGGTGGTGCTAAGCGACAATACTAGGGAATTTGACCTGAACCTACTCAACAACAGCACAAACAACATGTTAGATAATTACAGAGCAATCAAGTGGCTCTACCATGAAGTTGAGGACATAAAAAAAATGGTTTGAGGTACCAATAAGGAGAAAAGAGATGGTGAGGATAAGGAACAAATTGGATCTGTCCAATGCACTCTCTTTGGCTCGACCATGAACTGACTATGAGAGTTTACTACAAAATCTATATCTGGTCTAATGTTGACCAAATGCATGAGATAACCAATTAATTTCCTCTATAAGGTGGGATTTCCATCCTTCTCCTTTCATGTGTCTACCTTCTTCCAATTTGTGATCATGAGTGTAGACATGGCTTTGCAATTCTCCATCCTAAACCTCTTCAATATTTCCCTTCTCCAAGGAAAATATCTCTGTTTGCTACCATACCTCCATTCCTAGAATGTAGTGCATAAGTCCCAAAACCTTGATCTTGAGCTCTGTTGTAAGGTCCTTCTTGCACTCCTCTATGAACTCTAGAAAACATGTTAAAAAAAGTCATCCAAATATAAAACAAGAATGAGAATCTCACCTCCAATCACCAAGTAGTAGACGTTAGCATATGCCTCACTCTTCACAAAGCCCATTTCTTATAAGTATGAATCAATGTTCTCATACAACACTTGAGGAGCATGCTTGAGTCCATACAAAGATCTCTTCAATATGCATTCGTGGGTCTCTTAACTATATTATGCAAATCCTTGTAGTTGTTCTATGTATACCACCTCTTTCAACTCGCCATTAAGGAATGCTATCTTGACATCCATTTGATGATTTTTTCATCCCATCTATGCTGAAAATGAGATCATAGATTGTATATAAGTATACCTGGCCACTAGAGCAATTTTTTTTCATAGTTTATTCCCTCCTTTAGAGAAAACGCCTTTTCCATGAACATTTCCTTGTATTTATCGATGCTACCATCTGCACCATGTTTGATCTTACACATCCAATGTGATCCAACTAAAACCCTATCTGTTGGTCTAGGAACAACCTCCCACACATTATTTTTCATTATTGAGGTATATTCCTCAACCATCACATCTCACCACACCTGACGTTTTGCAACCTCTTGACAGCTAAATGACTCATTATCTACCAAATGACTGACTAATGCCACATACTCATTGAACTTGTCTAGTTGTCTCTATTGTCTAGTACTCATCCTAAGAACTCCCACAAACTCTTGAGTTTCCTTATGTCCATGTTGAACCTCACAGTTCCTCCTGCCAACTATTGAGGATGAGACATCTAGCTACCTATCTTCTTGAAGTATCTATTGCTGCACCTATTGCCCCATATTATGCAAATTCTAAACAATTGAGATTTTCTTTTTGGTAGTAACCATACTCGAGCTTTTTTACCCTTGATTCAGTTGAGAGATCCTTCGAGCTTTGGGTTGCTTCTCACTCTGATCATTTGTTCACAAATCTATAGATATTTGAAATTCCCTTTCCTCCATAAACATGACATTACAATGAACTATAATCCTCCAGGTCCTTGGAATAAATATCTAATATTCCTTTGATCTCCCATTATACCCCACGAAGTACCCCCTCTCTACAGTCTCATCTAACTTGGTACAGGTATCCCTTGGAATGTGGCAATATGCCAAACTTCCAAATATCTGGAAGTGACCGACATCTGGCTTCTTCACAGTGAATTCTTCCATTGGTGTCATCTTGCCCAGTACATTATATGGAACTATCATACTACACGCCTCTATACATAGGTACTGGGGTGTGCCTTAGTCATGCAATATAGCCCTTGCTACCTCTGATATGGAATGATTCCTCCTCTCAAAAACCCCATTCTATTGAGGTTTTTAAGGAACAATCCACTCCTAGAACACATTCCCTTTGTAATCGTCTCCATTTTCTACCTGATGAACCTATACCTTCCTTTTTTTCAAATTCTTCACAAGATTCTTTAACACTTGGAAGTGATTGAAAAATTCTATTGGAGTTACCATGTGAAAAATGTATTGCAGTTACTGATTATTAATCTCCTACCTTATATATATATTATTTAACTACCAAAACTTAATTCATATCCAATTTTTAATAATAACATAACTCCAACTTCACAAAAAAAAACATGAAAGAAACATGCAACCGAATGAACATGATATTTTTGAATAAATTATCCTTGGAAAAACCTAAGAGGGAAAACAAATACTGTAGATGAGGAACTTATATTAAACTTCAGAAAATTAAGAGATACATGAAATTTCTTGCCTCTTACTGGTAGAGGTCCGACAATCTCCTAGTTTAAACTACCGAGATCCCACAATTTCTATTCCCAACACTATCACTGCACCCTTGCTAACAATGCGAGACTTATTTGCTAACATCACAAATTCATTTTCTCAGACTACAAATGCATCTCAAAGTTGTATTTTCCAAATGCCCAATTAATGTTGTTTATAATACCCTCATTGAAAACTAACAACTAAGATTTTTTCCCCATCAATGGTTGAGAGAAAAAACAATTTAACAAACCCTAACTAGTTAGTTTTATATGGGTTTCTAAAAGAGTCATTTAAAAAAGAAATACTTGTCTTCATCTCAACAAATTGACCAAAAAAAGAAATATTTTCTTATTTCTAGTAAATGGACAAACATATGTACATGCTACCAAAGCTAACATTATAAACGTGAGAAAAAAAATATTAAACCATTAAACTATCAAACAATGGACTTGCAACCATCCAACATGATGGTCAATTTAACTCTTAGTAGTTTATCTAGTTTTTTGTTATTTTACTTCTCGAAAACCCTTTACTTTTAATACAATGTCGATCAAGACACAATTTGTTCAATATATCATGGAATTTTTATATCTCCACTCCATCCCTTTACTCAACCAAAGATGGAATCTTATGATTCTTCTTACACTAATCCCCATCATTCTTCCTGAAATAGCCCTTTGCACTAATGATTACATGCAATATTTTGTGTCACCTTATCGTATTCAATTTTTTGTGACCCTATCCGTTAATTTCTTTGGAATCTCTCCTACACAAAATAATTCTTTTGATATCTTGTCAAATAATCACTTCATTGTCTACTCACCCACAGGTCTTTGTGTTTGACTACCTTATTCTGAATGATCCATCAACACACTTAAGACCTATCAATCTAGAATATTATTCTAATAATGGTCAATTTTCTCAACCTCAAAGAAGCCTCACTAACTCTAGCCTAAAGAAAATAGAAACTCAAAGTATAGAAAGAACATTTTAAAGAACAAAAAATCCAATGCTTTAACTATACTAATAAGGATATATTTCTCATAACAGAATACAAAAATATTATAGTGAGAAACAACCAAATTCTAAGGTATTTCAAAGTTAAATTTCTATCCGAAAGCCCTATAAAAAATATTTCACCACTCCATCATGGCCAAAATATAACAAATAGATAGAAGATAGATAGAGAAGCAATAATAAAAAGATAAAATATGATTAAATGAATCTTTGATAATTCTTGTGACAAGGAATTTACAACATGTTGGGTAGAGTGGATGTAGTGTAAGGGTTTCTAGATTCCTTGCTTCTCTTCCTTGGAGTGTTCATTTCTTTTTCCCACAATTTTTTAGTGGTTGGGGGGGGAGGGGGTTCATTTTAACCTTTTCTATGTCAGTATAAGGCATATTTTTTGCAAAATGTTTTCGTCTAGGTTGTTCTGCATGAGTGGGGGGTCGAAAAGAAGAATTTACAATAGAAGATTGTGATGGAAGAAGAGATCATGACCCTATTTTTATTGGCTATGATATGATGCATTCTTTGGTTTCAATTTTGTCTACTTTGGATCTCCTATGCTTTTTTTTTTTTTTTTCTTTTTTTGTTTCTTTGGGGGTCTTTCTCTTCCATGTGTGGTTGTATTGGCAATTTTCCTTACAGTGCCCTTTTATAGAGGTTTTATTTTTGACACTTTGAAGCCTCCAAATTTTGTAGGTGTATGGTCTTATAAGGCCTTTTTGAATCCCTACATTTATATTGGAGGTTTGGGTCTCAATTGGTATGGCTATTGTAGATGGGATTCATAGATCACCTTCTTTAGGTTTTGCCATTATTTTGTGGGATTCAACATTTCAAAGGATTTGAGATTTTCTTCAGTCATAAATTAGGTGCTTTAGGTATTTTAGGGAGATCCATGGTATTGTGATGTATATAATATTGCAATTGTAGCTACTAGGTTATCTCTTTCTAATGCATTCATATTTTTTCTCCCGAAAATGATTCCATACCCTATTTGTGTTTTATCTCTGTATAAAGGCTTCTGTCTCCTATTTTTTTTGGAGTCTGATGTTGAGGGGAAGGGAACCCTTCTAAAAGTTATAGGAAAATTTTTTTGTGTTGTAGATTTTGTGGTGATGGGTATAATGTTGGGTGGTACCATAAAAGTGAGTCCCACTTTTTTAAACATCTTAATTTTGTTTGAAACTACACTTTTTTTAGAAAATTTAATTATTTAAGCCTTGAGAGGATCCATTTAATTGAGTAAATTAAAAATACTTAGATAAAATATTCTTAGGTCAAACTCTTATTCATATAATCACTCTACTCCTTAGCCACACCTACAATAAAGTGTCCTTTGCACATACCAAAATGTTGACAAAAAATAACTTTGACCTTATCTTTTTGGGGGATCAGATTAATTTATTTGAAAAATCTAGATGCAGATGGTATGACTTAGAGAAATCTTTCCAATTATTATGATCTTAATATATATTGAGTTAATTATGACTTTTTATTTTTTGTTTTACGAAACGTAGGTCGTTTGACCATTTAGATACTTGTCTATTCGATGCTTGTAGAAAATACTAAATTAGGAAAAAATATTATGAAAAATATCTAGCAGTTAGGTATTTATGTTATCTTTCTAACAAAAAAATAAGAAATATTTTAGATATATACTAATCAAGTTAGAGCATATAAAGTGAACCTATGTAAAAATTACAGTTAATGTAACTTCGTAATTAAATAAACTATAAAATAATCAACCATATTGAGAAAACAATGGGATGCCCTAGATATGGTGTTACAAACCAAGCTTTGAAATAATTACATTTTTATCATTTTTAGAAAAACATTTATGCTTAAAAATTGAATGTCACTTTTTAAAACTCCTGATTTTTTTTATATAAACTAATTTTCAAAGGAGAAGGAAAAATGATACAAATAAATTCCAATTTTTTTTAAATATATATATTTAGGAATACAAACAGAATTCTAAATAAAACTAATTTACATTGTCTTCAAATCCTTATTGGTTTTGCATCAATAGGTGTTTGAAAGCGAGGTTTCATTTTCAGAATGTTCATCTTAGTGTCAAAGTTGGCAAAATTCGTGGGACATAGTATTTTGGGACCACCCTATAAATGATAACTTTGTTTTTTTATTCCATTTTCTTTACTTTTGCCAAGAGGAACAAAGCAATTTCTTAGAGGTTTATTCAAGTTTCCTCTTTGTCTATAACTTTCTTTATGGACGCTAAGATTTTTTGGCCATTTCTTGATGGCTTTTGGTTAGGGGTTTGTCTTTTGGTTGAGTTTCATGAGTTTTCTATAATGATGGATTCATGTATGTATTTATTTATGAAATCCTAGTCGTCTATATGGAAACAAGGTTGTATAATGTTTCTTTCCTTATATGTTTCTTCCATATGGGTTTTTATTCAACCATGCCTCTCCTCCCATTCTGATTTTCTTCTATTGAGGTGGAGAACTCTTTGGTGGGTATCTTATATTTAGGCAGAGATATATTTTGGTTAAAATTCTAGAAGGTGATACTTTATAGATGATTAAAAACAAGTTATTATTGAGTCAAATGGCCATATCTACCTTGGTAACTATTGGTCTCAAAAGTTTATTCTTTCAAAGGAAGAGGTTCACAAATTGCACCTTGAGTTTTTTTTAACTTTTCCTATTGAGGTAGACCTATCTTTAATAGAGGAGGATGTGGATTTTGGTGAAGATTCGGGGACATACTTCTTGAAGGCTGGTGCTATATAAGTTTCTAATGTATTATTCAGTTGAATTTTTCATGGTGACTCTTGGGCTCAAAAGTACATTTTTTAGAGAAAATTGGTTGTATGAAGGTCCAGGGAGCCTTTCAAAATGTTTTTATTATTTTGGGATCCATTTTAAAACCCAAAGTGGCTGTGGGATCCAATTTAAACTCCACCGTAGTTTGGGCAGGCTTTCAAACCCCATTAGTTTCAACTAGCTTGTGGATAATCAATCTTTTGAGGTAATTTTTTATAATGGTTCTTGGAGCCATGTTAACACCCAATGTTAAGTCTTGTGGAACATTTCAAAATACCATGTATCTCCTTGATTTGGAGAATTGTTCTTTTATGTGAGGATTTGGCATTTTTATCTGTTTTTTTTGGTAGGTGGAGCTTTCTATGACATTGGTTATTAAGGTATTTTATATTTGTTGGCTTTCATATGTGTAGATGCCTAGAATACTCCCTCGTAACATTATAGTTAATTTTATTTAATTTTAATTTTTTTAATATTCTTCCACTTATTTAATTAAATTAGGTTCATTATTCTAACGTATTTAAATTTAATTTAAATAACTGCCCTCTAAATGTATTAAATTTTATTTAATACTTCCCCACATTAAATTCCCCTTTATATAAATTTGTTTTTCTATGTATTCCCTCACATGTTAATATTATTTTAAACCATAATTAATATAATTCTACGTTGGATTAATATAATCAAAACCTATATCCTATCCTACCTCACATCACTCTCAACAAATAATCCTTGTCACTAATTAACTAAGGTTAATTAGGCTAATTTTTAGGATTCCTACACCCATTATTTCTAATTATTTTCTCACATACGTGTGAGTAAATTTCCAAAATTTGACTTTTCAAATAATACTAATTTTGTGCCAACAAGGCTTCTTAAAACCTTGATGACACTTTATTATACTTTCTAAAAGTGTTCATTGGACCAAATCTGTGACACTTCTTACAAATCAATGAAAAGATCTCTTACATGTGTACTTCAAGTACACATTGACTCATCACATCACAAGTTGTTCACACATGTGTGAGAAAACTCAGCCTCTAGCATGGTTTATGTGTCCCTCATGTAGCACCTATGTGGATGCCACATGTTTTCCACCTCATGCAGGCCCTCCAAAATCCTTTAAATAGGAGCCTTCCCAAGAGTAAATCACCCATTATTTTGCATGCATTGTTATCATGCTAGTTTATGCTTAGAGTTATTTTGTTTTCATTTAGATTTTTTGGTACTAACCTTGTTTGGTCGATATTGCATTAAATCATGGTACTGGTAGCTCATTCATAGTTCTTAGGCTTGGATTTACTCTTAGATCTTTGAATTTAGTTCTCATCTACTTCATATTTTATTGAATGCTTGAGGCTAGTTCTTTATAACTAGTTCTTGAGCCATTCATCATTTATTCTCATCTAGTTTTGCATTTAGCTTCACTCATTTCATCCTTACAATCATAGTGGGAACTATACATTGTGTTGGCAGAGCACACCCACAATACTCTCTCAGAACAAATCAACAAGACTTAGGTGCCTTTGTTTGGCTCATCTGAGGTTGTGGTGGAAAACTTGTGTTTGGAGTTATTCTTTTAAGATATGCTAAAGTAATCTATATGATTGTTTTATCAAGTCTGTTCATTTCTTATTTTTACTCTTAACAGGTAGGTTTTAATCATATAGATTTTGGCATGCCTAGTAGGACCCACATCCCTAGAATTAAAATCATTTTTATAACTTTCCCCATAGTTCTAGAAACCATCATGTAGAGTCATCTCCATCCTGGAACGACCATCTACACTGAATGGTCATTTGTAAAAATTGTCATCTCTACCTAGAGACTCTCGTCTCCTCTTGGGATAATTAAGTACCAATTTTTAAGTTGCTTTAAACTATTTTTTGAGATATTTTAGCTTTTTAACTCTCAGGTTTTTAATAGGACATCACTTTTAAAAAATTTAAATGCTACTAATTTTTTTCAAAAATATTGCTATTTAACCATATTTAATTAACCCTTGCATTTTTTATTGTCATCTACACTTGTTGACTTCCATCTCCGTAGACTATCGTCTATGCCTGGGCAATGTCCTCTATGCTACTTGAAAATTGTGCTGACGGGTAGTATTTTTTTCTTTTTTTTAAACAGTCATCTGTGCTTCAAGACTTTCATCTATACATTTCCTTGAATGGTCATCTACACATACAGACTGTCATTTGTGGATATAGACTGTCGTCTGCGCAAACTATCATTTGCGATCTATTATTGTCGTTTGCGCTTTATATTAGTTGTTTTTCATTTTCTAGTAGGTTTTATGTGTTAATAATTTCATCTAGGTTTTTCCGCACCTTTATTCAAAAGATTAACTTTTTTAAACTACTAATATGTTGTGTTGTAGGATGTTGAATGAAGACAAACATAAACTACTCATGTATTGTTCTTGCACGTTGCCTAGGAGATACAAATAAATAATGTTTCTTATTTAAATTTTTCTTAGGCACTTTAATAAAAGGGTTATTTAAACTATTTTATTAAGTGATAGGGGAGTATTTTCTTGGACTTTTTAAGACAATTAGAAACCTAGACTCATTTGATAAAGTACTTAGAAATAAACCTTTGGGAAAGAAAAAAAATTGTTTGATGTGTTTAGGAGAAAATAAAATTGGGTAAGAGAGTAATCTCTTTTCCCCTTGTGGGAAAATAAAAAATATAGACCCCTCTCATCGTCAATCCATGCTCTTAATTTGATCCTTTAGTTGGGCCTACTGGTCGAGGAAAAATTCTCTGAGGAACGACCCAACTAAGAATAAGGTGTAAGCCGACCACTCCAACTCATGTTAAAAAAATTATTTATTGGGGTTAAAACCTCATAAGTTAGATAGAATTTGAGGTTATACTCAGCTTACACATAGAACAAAGTGGGGTTGCGAGGTCTCAATAATGTTTATGTGACTACTTGTGCCAAGGTGCTTTGTGAGGCTATACACCTCAATCATGCTTGCGCGAATACAAAACATATATGAATGGAGACCCATACTAAGAAATATTAAAGTAGAAGCCTACCTGCTTCACCCTCTAAAGCTTAATAATGTTTGTGCAAGGAGGATAGTAACTTCCCAAGATCACTCACACATTTGTGCCACCTTGAGAATTTGGAATTTGCTAATATGAAATCATGATTGACGCCATTGCGTTCTTAGTGATGACCATATTCTGATTAGCTCTTGTGTGTGTGCCTACCTTTTCTGGAAAATATTTTCATTCTAAGTCAGATTCCATAAATAGGTTGTGCTTGAATTTTTTTAAACATTGGTAACTTGAACAAACATGAACTTCCCATCTGGTAAATTTATCACAATTTATTTTATCCCTCAAGGTTTCTTTGTTGCTTTTTCGATTATTTTAAAGACATAAAAACTTTATTTTCTAGTTTAAATGATTGAAAAAATGTTCTTTCCATTGAACAATTTTGACCAAAAATAAGACTGGAAGACACTGTTGATCAAATTTCATGAAAAATTCTTTGAATCTTAAACAGTCATTTCCAATTAAAAATATTTCATCTCTAATCAAGAACTACCATCCTGATCAAGAACAGTCTTCTCTATTTGCAAACAGTCATCTCTAACCTGGAAATGTTGTCTCCATAGATCATCATTTTCATCTAAGAATGTAATTGTCTCGGCTTAAAAAATGATCTATGAGGATTTGCAAAACCATTTAAAATTTTATTTCTCAGAAGCTCCTAAATAAATTCGGCATGAAACATTCATTTACATGGTTAAAATCAATATTAATCTCTACAGGACATGATCAGTTAAGGAAAACATAAGAAAGTTAAGCTCTCGGTCCCATTTGTCTATAGAGAGAAGAAAGAAGTTGATAGAAAAGACAAGGAATATGAATATATCATCAAATATATTCTCTAAGAGATTAAATATTTTGAGAAACTCAACGTTATTATCTACAACAACCAAATTTCTTGGGTCATGTCCAAAAATCACACGAATCATGCCTTCGTTCATTTTGACCATTACAATTATATAAGCCTCATTTTGTACCTTCAAATTTTCAAATCAATTCACCACTTCCTCATCATCACAAGATCATCATTCCTTTGTTGGAGTAAATAATATCAATCTTTCTTGGAATTCAATCAATTAATCAAATATAATCTAATCTTTCACTCCTTCATCATTATTAGGTTGAAAGATCCAACTCAAAATGGTTCAGACCTTTATCTTTAGTAAACACATTATTTCTTGTATAATATGAGTCTATCTCAAGCAATAAAAATACATTGATCTTGGCTTATTTTTCTGGGGGTCACAAATCAATCATCAAGTAGGAGAAGACATCATCTAAATCAACCCCCCTTATGTTTACATCTTCATAAGGTCTTGTCTCACCTAGCTTTTCATCCAAAAACCTGTAAGTCCAATTCAAGTCCAATCAATCAATATTTATCCATTCAATCCAATCCATCCAAATCAATCAAATAAATCAAATCTAATAAAAAATATAATCAAGGTCAAATCCTTTTCTCCTAAGATCACCATATATCAAAATTCCAAACTTCAAACTTCATCCTTCATCCTTCATCTTTCATCTTTCATCCTTTTGAGGTTACCATTGCATGGTAGTTACTTGATCCCAATCTAAAAACATGAGGCACACACAATTAAACACTAATCATGATGATGAGAATCATTTTTCCTCATCACTTCTTTAAAGGATAAGAAGTACACATTGAGGACATAACAAAAATCCCTCACAAGAATGAAATAGTGGATCAAGATAAGAGATTTACCCAAGTGAACAATTTCCTAATCAATCCATATAACCTAGAGATTGTTGAAAAATTCCATTAGCCAAAATGGTGGAGATATTTTTATGAACCTCATTAAGAATGGGGTTATAGTACTCGATGATTTTGATGAATCTCCCCTTTTCAACAATGTCATCAAGGCTACAGTGGCTGAAAACATAGCCTCAACCTCGAATACAATTTCATCACATGAAAAAGGGAAGGTAACTCCTAGTGTGACTTCTCCACCTATCCCCGCATCCACTTCATAACCAACATTTCAATTAACAGGGGAAAAAATTCAACAACTCCATAGTGTCTTTCCCAGCATTACTTCACATAATAGCACTCATACCACAACAAATGCTACTACTTATAATGGTGCTAGTGTTTTCAATATATGACACACTTCCATCCCCTTATCTACAAAAGTAGTCTCATCATTGCCATACACATTTCCATCATCTTTGCTGAAGACATCTACTACACAAACATCCTGAGATTATCATTATACACCTCCTCTTATAGTTGGCATGACCTCAACAAGATCTTTAACCTCCCAACTACGAGGTGGAAAATCTTTTGGATGATAGATCACACCTTACAATGCTCCTAACTTATCCCAACAAGTTAATAAGCTCAAAAATATTGTGCACAACTTAGAAAATGGAGGGAACAACGAATTCTCTTTTGAAGATATATGTCCTTATTCGTTTCACAAATTAATAACATGCAACCATTGCCCCTAAATTTTGAAATCTAATAAGTTTGAGAAATACAAAGGGGACTCATTCCTGCTCCAAAATCTCAAATAATTCTACATGGCATACCAAGAGCTCATCTAGAATGAAAATTACCTACAATGAGTCTTTATTACGAGGCTTGAAGGTCCCTCTTTGTAGTGGTTCATGACCCTCCTGCATGGCTCTGTATCAACCTTCTATGATCAAACAGAAACAATTGTTGGACAATATTCCTACAACATTTAATATCAAGCATCATTGAGTGACATATGCAATAACAAGAAAAGGAATGAAGAAACTCTTAGCACTTTTTCATGTAGAATCACTATATAGCTTATCAAGCTTGACTCTCAAACTCCCAATTCTTGATTCATATAGGGAAAATGCTAATTAACAAGGATATGATCCTTCTACACTTTGAGCTCCAAAAAATCATGTGGGTGTTGTAATGTCCCTGCTAGGGAACCCATAAGGAATCAGGCCTTATGACCAAAATTGCAACTAAATTTTTATTTTTTTTTAAACATTACAACATTACTACTCCACATTTACATTCCTTAAGGTTCCCTTAATGAATTTCATTTACTAACATATTTACATTACTTATCCAAATTTAATTTCATTTCCTTTCTTTACTTTCACATTTAGAACTTAAGAGA
>MU223442.1:461841-472412 GCA_018584345.1 Thuja plicata | reverse complement strand
ACCTGAATTCTCTTTCAAAATTTACCTTTCTGTAAAATCTAAAAATACCCTTTTGTAGAGCTCGTAGTCAAGATTATGGTCATGTAATTTTTATCATGTTTTGGTTTCATATAATATATTATAAGTTTAAAATACTTCAAGTAGGTATTTTAACATTTAAGAACACGCTCATTCGAAAAATATTTAAAATAACAAATCATGTCAGAAAAATTAAAACTTTATATTTAACACTAGAGGAGAGAGTACTCTTTAAGAATATGTAATTTTTTTTTTTACTAGTGTAGATTTGATAGGTAAAATTGAACGCGGACTAAAAACTATTGATTTCGGGTAACACTGACTTTGGATAGTTATAACAGACAAAATATTTAACGAAATACAATCTTTGTTTTTTTATACATTATCTATACATGTCATCTAAAACATATTATGGAATCAGAGGAAAAAAATATTATTAGCATATAGTTTGTTAACGCGGACTAGACCCTAGATTTTCAGCATATTTCAGGAATAAAAAAATGGACTTCAAAAATTTAAAAACTATGTCAAATTTTTTTCAATTTTTTTTTTTAAAATTATAAGCCTAAACTTGATCAAATTTTACACATTTCATTAGTTTACATCATCTTCAAATTCTAAACACAAATGCCACTTTTATGTTGTTAAAGTTTACAAATTTGAATGTTGTCATCCTTTTCCTTTATAAAAGTGTGACACAGGTTTGTACTTTTACCCACTTAATACAACCTTTTAAACTTATAAATTCTAAGTAATAGAAAAATAGATAATTTTTTGTTTTAATTTTGATGATGAAGAACTTCTAATCAAACCCTAGACCAGTGCCTTATTCTTGGGCAAAGATTCAAATGAGATTTAAATACATAGAAAAATAAAATTGAAATACAACATACCATTCAGATAGAATGCCTTACATACTACATTTTCATTCCCACACCTTTGCAGCACATCCTCACATGATTTTTTATCCCTCTAAAATCACTCATAAGACTTAATCTCTCCTTGAAAGAAACTCATAAGAAATATCACAATTACCTTATAACTAGTATGTTCAAGATGCCTTACAAATTAAACAATCAAGAACATAAAAAAAAGTATAAAGAGGAAACAATGATTTGGAATAGGAAACTGCACTATATTTTATTAATATTATGTTGCTTTAATACATTCAAAGACTAAATGATGCAAAGTTGGCAGTAGGAAGCCTCCAAATGACTCAAATGGGCAATGCGACCCAAAACTCCATCTGTCTAAGGCCAAAGTGTTAGAATAGTCCCAAAGGATAACTAAGAGCGGGGGGGTGAATCAGTTATTAGGTAATTTAATTCTTTTCTCTTATTAACTCCAGAATACAATAAAGTAAATGCACATTCAGATAACACAATAGAAAACACCACAATTTGGTTACGATGAAACCAAATGGTAAAAAATTCGGTGGGCATTAACACCCATAATGAACTATACTTGTTTATAATAAGCCCTGTTAGAAGATCTTGCAACCCTGTTAGGAGTTGTTCTTTACAATGCAATAAGTATAGTGAGCTGGTTAAGGGTTTGACCCTATTAGGAGTCTTTTACAAATAACCCTATTAAGGGTGAGGACTCACTATCCAAAAACTCAATACTTCAATGGTGAAGGCTAGAACCTTTTATAGAACAAATATTCACTATATCTGATGATGAACTATAGAGTAGACCTATTGTATTGATTAATTCCAATGTATTTTAATCTTTCACTTCTTCTTCACATAGATCCTTGATGAATGAAACATAACTGATATTCTTCTATGTACATTTTTTGTCTCTTATCTACTCATTCACACTTAGCATTACACAAATGAACTACTATAAGTATCTTCCTCAAAGTATGAGATCATGGGACATGTTAGGAAAGTCTTCATAACATCCTTGTTGGCTTAACTAACCACACAAGCATAATTAAAACTATATAATATAAACTAAATAGACGCGACACTTCACTAAGTCGGCCTCACTAAATTAACTCTAACTTTGCAATCTTGTTAAAACGCGTTTGGTGCATTTAGATAACTATCTTCAACTCATAATTAAACTTGAATACAAACAAGAATACCACAAAGATAGGCACAACTCAAGAACCAATGCAATATGTCAGCTCTGTACAGACAACCTCCAGAAACTATAACTGTTGTCTAACAAAATTACAAAACACAACTGAAACTTCATATCTGAGTCTACATATATCAACAAAACATAAACAACATGTCTACAAGATGAATATAACCATGGAAGGATTTATAACATCATTCTGATAAGTACATATAGAACATCATTGTATATTATATGTTTTCATCAATGAAAACATACAATCAACTAGCTGCCAGAAGTAAATCTCCAACAATCTCCCCCTTTGACATTGATGGCAACATATGATATTAAAAACATATTCAGCACACGGTGTCTTCTTTCTTTTTACAATATTCTGAATATCCTCATCAAAGATTCTTCTACACTACTGGAGCTCCTCTATCTGTGTTTTTAAGTTACATGGTTATATATTCCCCCAGAGTATATGCTCCCCCTTACTATATTCTCCCCCTTTGACATCAATGGCAAAGGGGGCCATAAACAATTAGGCACATGTACTACTCCAAAAGTAGAGTAGTCAACCATTCATCAGTCACTAAGGACTGATGTTCTTTCTTCTTTATCTAATCAGACTCAGGAGAGGGAATTACTCCCAACTTCTCCCTGAGATACTCAAAAGTATCTTTTGATAAAGGCTTTGTGAAAATATCTACCAACTGTTCTTTGGTGCTCACATAGTCCAATTTTACTTTATAATCTGCAAGTTTTTCTCTAAGAAAATGGTATTTGATCTCAATGTGCTTTGTCTTTGCATGCATCACAGGGTTCTGGACATGTTGATAGTATTGCTATTATTACATTGAATAACAATAGGATAATCAACTTGTATACCAAAATCTTTAACCATCTGCTTGATGCAAACCATTGTTGAACAATTCAATGCTACTACAACATATTCATCTTCTTCTGTTGACTAAGAGATACAATTCTTCTTCTTGCTTACCCAAGAAATGAACCTATCTCAGAGAAATACTGCTCCTCCAAAAGTACTCTTCCTGTCATCGGTATAACTTGCCTAATCTGAATCTGTATGTACACATGAAGTTGAAAATTCTCTAATTTAGTGTACCATAAAGCATAGCCTATAGTTCCCTTTAGATATCTGAATATTCTCTTTATTTCCATTAGGTGATTCTATTTTGGTCCAGCTCCAAATATACCAACAATGCCAATTGCATTAGATATGCCTGGTCTAGATTGACTAAGATATATGAGTTTTCCAATCATAGACTTATACAATGTCTTGTCAACTACTACATAATCATCTTCTTTAGAAAGCTTGCTTCCTGTTATCATAGGAGTGAATACTGGCTTATAGTCTTCCATCTTGAAAGTCTTTAATATTTCCTTCAAATATTTGGACTGATTTATAAATATTCCTTTATCTGTGTGCTTTACATTTAATCCCAAAAAGTATTTTATAGGACCAATCATGCTCATTTTGAATTCATTCTGCATTTCTTTCACAAATTATGCACTAATCTTTTCGTTACCTCCAAAGGTAATGTCATCAACAAATATGGCAACAAGTAATAATCCATTAGGTGTCTCTCTTATGAATAGGTTACAATTTTCTTCTCCTTTTTTAAATCCAATCTTGGTATGATAACCATCTAGTCTCTCATACCAAGCTATTGGGGCATGTTTAAGTCCATAGAGTGCTTGCTTCAAAATGCATACCATGTCTAGTTTATCTGATAGATTAAATCCTTCAGGTTTTTCTATGTAGACTTCTTCCTTCAAGTCACCATTCAGAAAGGCTAATTTGACATCCATTTGATATACTTTGAAGTCTTTGAATGTTGCATAGGCCAAGAATAACTTCATGGCTTCTAATCTTCTCATATGGGAAAATGTGTCAGTGTAATCAATCCCTTCCCTTTGTGCATATCCTTTACACACTAGTCTTTCTTTATTTCTAACTATTGTACCATCTTCATTCATCTTGTTCCTAAATACCCACTTTGTTTTAATCACATTTTTGTTACTAGGTCTAGGAACCAATTCCCATGTGTCATTTTTTTATTATTTGATTTAATTCTTCTTCAATTGCTTTCTGCCAGTCAGAATCCTTGCAAGCATTTAAACATTTAAAGGTTCGATCTCTGAAAGTAAACATACCTCTTCATCCACTATTAAACTTTTTTCTTTAGATCTAGTCAAAACACTACTGCTCTGATCTCCAATGATATCATCTTTTGAATGAAACCTAGATGCGAACTTTGAAACTTTTGGTGTGACATCCTAATCTGTAATTTGTGATACTTCTTTGTTTGATTTAGGTTGATTACATTATACATTAATACAACCAAACATTTCTTCAATAATAGTGTCTTTACTTCTAGGCTTGGGTTCATCCTTAATCATAGGTGCATATTCATAGTACCTCTCTTGGATCATTAACTTCTCATCAATCTTTACATGATTACTTTCAATTATATTCTTTAATATTAAATTAAAACATCTGTATGCTTTGCTTTTTGTAGAGTAACCAAGGAAACTACCTTCATCACTTCTAGCATCAAACTTACCAACACCATCATCTCTCTTGATGTAGCACTTGCTGCCAAAGATTTTGAAGTATTTTACTCTAGGTACATTACCAAACCAAATTTCATAAGGTGTCTTATCCACGCCTAGCCTTAGTTGTGTTCTGTTGATAGTACAAACTATTGTATTGACTGCATCTCTCTAATAGGTGTGCACAACTTTTCCTTCAATCCGCGTTGTATCAAGTATGATCATGTTCCTTCTTTATGCTATCCCATTCATTTGTGGGGTTCTGGGTGCACTCAACTGTCTCTTAATTTCCATGTTCTTCATAGTAGTCATAAAACTGGTCAGAGGTGAATTATCCTCCTCTATCTGATCTTAGACATTTTAGTTTTAATCTAGATTCATACTCAACTTTGGCTTTGAATATTTTGAAATTCTCAGAGGCTTCAGACTTCTCCTTTAAGAATGCAACCCACATCATCCTTGAAAAATCATCAACAAAAAAAATGAAATACCTTTCTTCGTAGTATGATGTAGTTTGAGTAGGACAACATAAATTTGTATGTACTAGATCTAACTTGTTTTCAGCTAAGTTCTACTTGCTTCAAAAAGAGATCCTTACATGCTTTCCCATAACACATTCCCTGCACATTGTGTCAACTAGTCTTGCAATACTTGGAAGGTCTCTAACTGCCTTGACATTGCTTATATTTACTATATTATCGAAACTGATATGACAGATTCTCTTGTGCCATAACCAATTGTCATCCACTTTTGCAACAAAACAACTTACATATGAATTGAGCTGAAAAAAATTACCTTTTGTCTTTGAGCCTAATGTGATCATGTCTCCTTCTTTGTTTCTAATAATGCATTTGTTTTCTTTGAATTTCAAATGATAACCTTTGTCAAGTAGCTATCCAACACTTAGTAGATTGTGATGTAATCCATCAACATACAGAACATCATCTGTCTTATTATTTCCATCCAGGGTGATAGATCCTCTGCCTATGATAGGTTTGGGAGTGTTATCTCCAAATATAACCATACCACCTTTGTACTTGTCTATGTGAACAAATCTATCTTTATCACCTGTCATGTGATGAGAGCATATGCTATCAATGATCCAATCAGTCTTGATGTCTACTTTGGAAATTAGGGATAACTCCTGTGCTTCCTTTTCATCTTCAATGTCCATCTCCTCAGGTAATTTTTCCATGTCTTTAAGGGCAATGAATGCAATTTCATCTTCTCCTAAATCTTCATTAGTTACACCTTCTTCAGCATGATAGAATTCCTTTCTATATTATGGTTTATAGTCAGATCTGAACTTCTTTACTCTTGTGGGACATTTGGATGCAAAGTGACCAATCTTGTTGCATGAGAAACATTTGAATGGCAACTGTCCTTTATACTTTCCTTTTCCTTTCTTTTCTTCTTTAGCAATCATGGAAATGATTTCTTCTAGTTCTTCATCAAATTATTCTTTCTCAGTATTGCTAGAAATGTGTAAAGGTTTCTTATCATGAACCGAGGCTTTGAAGGTTGTTTCACTTTTGGGTTCAGTCTTCAATCTTGATATCTCAAATGCAGAGATTTTACTGATCAAAGTCTCTCTCTTGAAGTCTTGTGAAAATTGCATGGTTTCCTCTAGAATATTGATCTTGTTCTCATAGTCTATTGTTAAAGTAGTCAACAGCTTGTTGATTATGTCTTCTTTAGATATTTCTCCACTGAACTTAGGACTCTCTTTTTTGAAGTATGCCATCTGATCTACCTTAAGTTGTTAGGCTTTCTCTTTAAGGAACTTGGCTCTGATACCAATTGTTAGAATAGTCCCAAAGGATAACTGAGAGGGGGGGTGAATCAATTATGAGCTAATTTAGTTCTCTTCTCATATTAACTCCAAAATACAATAAAGTAAATGTACATTCAGATAACACAATTTGGTTACAGGGAAACCAAATGGTGAAAACCCTGGTGGGAATTAACATGCACAATGAACTATACTTGTTTATAATAATCCCTATTAGAATATCTCACAACCCTGTAATGAGTTGTTCTTTACAATGCAATAAGTATAGTGACCTGGTTAAGGGTTTGACCCTATTAGGAGTCTTTTACAAATAACCCTGTTAGGGGTGAGGACTCACTATCTAAAAGCTCACTGCTTCAATGGTGAAGGCTACAACCTTCTATAGAACAAATATGCACTATACCTGATGATGAACTATAGAATAGACCCTCTGTCTTGATCATTTCCAATGTATTGCAATCTTTCACTTCTTCACATAGATCCTTGATGAATGAAACACAACTGATATTCTTCTTTGTACATTTTTTGTCTCTTATCTACTCATTCAGACTTAGCGTTCCACAAATGAACTACTATAAGTATCTTCCTCAAAGTATGAGATCATGGGACCTATTAGGAAACTCTTCATAACATCCTTTTCAACTTAACCAACCATGCAAACATAATTACAACCATGCAATATAACCTAAATAGACGCGACGCTTCACTAAGTCGGCCTCACCAAATTAACTCTAAATTTACAATCTTGTTAAAACATGTTTGGTGCCTTTAGATAAATATCTTCAAATCATAATTAAACTTGAATATACACACGCATATCCTAGAGATAGGTGCAACTCAACATACAATGCAATACATCGGCTCTATACAGACAACCTCTAGAAACTGTAACTGTCATCTAACAGAATTACACAACACAACTAAAAATTCATATCTAAGTCTATATGTATGAACAAAACATAAACAACATGTCTACAACATAAATATAACTGCGCAAGGCTTGATAACATCATTCTGATAAGTACATATAGAACACTTATGTATATTATATGTTGTCATCAATGACATACATACAATCAACTAGCTGCCAAAAGTAAATCTCCAACACAAAGTGATTCACACTTATGAAAAGTGTGGGAAAGGACTTTCTAAGGTTATCACAACCCTAAAACCCCAAAGGCAACCTAATAACTAGGTTTCACAAACCCTACAATACGAACTACCAACAGTGGCTTCACAAGCACTTGACCCAAATTCTCAACAATACCCCCAAAGTGACTTATAGAAATAGGGGTGAGCTATGTGTTGTCTGACTTTCAGTCACCCCTTTTTGCAATATTGGAGTCATATGGTCATGTATAGTCAGTCTGAATCTATGTCTAAGTCTTTCTTAGGTAGGCTATCTTTGTCGGGTTTCCCTATCATTGCCTTTCCTTCTCTTAGCCGGGTGGGTTGTTCTGAAGTCTTTTCATATTTGGGTAGGTTGTAGATCCTAACCTGGCAAATATTTGTGCTCCAATTGATGTTCTTTCTTAGGCAGAGATCGAAGACTAGTATGGATCAATTCTACAAGTCTCAACGATCCTAATGCAACAGACGTTGACCAATTTGGTTAAGAAATGAGCGAGAACAAGCTCAGCGGGATTTCAGAAATCATCTTCTCCGTGGCGGAATTCTACCTAAGAAGGTAATTTTTTGTAAATTCAGAAAAGAAGAACTTTGCCTTGTGCGGGTTTTGCCCTCCTTTGACAATTTTCCACAAAGGAGAATTTTATACTGAGTGGGTTTCACCCCTCTCGGGTGATTTTCCGCAAGCTTAGTCATAATAAAGTGGGCCCGATTTATTAAAAAAAAAAAGAATATCATGTTGTTGTTTTAAGAGATCAAATAAAGCATGTGTTTTAAGTTAGGTAGCCCGCGCACTTAAGAATGACGTGCGGAAAGACAGGTAAAGAAGGATTTTCACTCTTTGCGGGTTTCGCCCTCCTTTGGTGATTTTCCACACAGAAGGATTTTCACATCATGTGGATTTTGCACCTCCCTCTACATTTTCCGCTGGAGAAGCACTTTTCTCATTTTCCGCCGGAGAAGCACTTTTTTTGTTTTCCGCCGGAGAAGCACTTTTCCAATTCTCCGCAATGGAGAAGTACTTTTCTAATTTTTTGCAATAGTGCTCATAGATGGTCCAAGAAGGAAATCCATAATCAGGTGCGCCGCAGCCATTTGCACACTCAGTTTACCAAAACCCGCTGTCTCATATCTTGCAGTGCAGAAAAATGATGTTTCGACTCCGTGGCCCAATGGATTCAGCTCGATAATGCTGGCTGAAGATGAAGAGTTTCAGATTCATAATGACTGTTTGAGTTCTCAAATTTGAAAAGTCTTTCTCTTTATAGTCTGTCTCTTTGTATTCGAGGAAGAGGGAAGGTCATAGGCTCTTAGAAGCCTAATGTATTGTAAAGGCTATAAATTCTGAAGAGAAATCAATATACAGGGTCGGCAAACTTGTTAATGAAGCAGAAGTGATTCTATTTACAAAAGCTGAATTCTTGTTTGTTGTTCCATTTTAGTGAATCTATTGAATGGTGAATAAAAATAACAGTTATAAGTGAAACTACTTTTTCTTAATGAATGTCATTTCATATCAGAAATCATGGTGTGATCAATTCTAGTTGGTCTCTCATTTTTAATTCTTCCTCTATTCACTCTTTACTTTAGTAGCATTTTTGAATGGAAAGTACACCTATGTTCTGAAACTGTGATTTCTTCCTGAATTCTATTTCTTGCTAAGAAATTGCGGTAATGGTGATTCCATTTGCCTCTCATTATATAGGTCTGCTCCTATTCACTAAGTAGAACCTGCATTTCATAAAAGAGTAGGATAGAATTAGTTTAGATGTTAAAATGAAGTGATGATCTATGATCAACATTCTACTAAGGGTTGTAGATTATCTTAATCTTATCCTTGCCTGAATTGTTTGTGGCTACTAGCAATTCGGTTAAAACACATAAGGAATAAACCTGGTGATCAGTATAAAAACAAATTCATTGAACATCATACACAATCAGGTAGCTGTACCTGTCAATTTAGAGGGCAGTGATAGAAGACATACACTGACCCATTTGTTGGTGGACATCCTTTTGTTCTCTCACCTTGGGGTATAGAAAGTCAAAGATTGAAAATCTTAAGAGAGGACAAACTGTTAACCAACAATTTTTGGTGACTCTACTGGGGAATATTTAGAAAGAAAGTATATCATAAGATTTTCTAAAAATTTTAAGGCATCCTGGATTCTAGATTTACCAGGAGTGCAAAATAGAAGGGAAAGATTGACCCAGTATACAAAGAGATAAAAAAAGTCAATTTCCCTATTCTTGAAAATATTTACAGTAAAGGAAGGGCTAAGTCGAGAGAAGAAGTTGAAGATAATAAGCCTGAAGAAATTCAATTGCCTGCTGAAATTCCTTTCAGAACAAAGAGAAGAAAATCTTCTTCACCTCCCATTGGTAGAACTCCTATTTCTACAACCTGTAATTCATTGATTCTTCACGGTATCGCACTTCCTCTTTCAGTTTCCTTTCAAGCTTCTCAACCAAACACAAGGTTAGTAAACATGGTCGTTCCTAGGGGAAATGCAATTGGGCCTCTAAACCTGGCAACAAATCATGACTTGCCAAGGGCCTCAAGAAAGAATTTTCCTAAATTCAATGGCAAAGGCACAGTATCAGTAGAACAACACTTGTTTGCATTTCAGAAAGCATGTAGTCTGGTGAACCCTCAGCATGAAGATGTTGCAGTTAGAATGTTTGTAGATACATTGGTAGATGATGCAGCAGATTGGTTTCAAGACTTACCCACAAGCTGTGTTACTGGATGGGACACCATGAAGCGAAGATTTGAAGATAGATACAAGAGCACTGAAGATGCCCAAGTTCTCTTGTTACAATTGGCACAAATTAAAAAAGAATCCTCCACCTCGATGAGATATTTTAATGCAAAATTCAATAAACTTATCAAAAGAATACCTGCTGCTAGTGCTCCAACAGGAGACAATCAGAAAACCTTCTACATCAGTTCCATGCCTCCTGAACTTGGCTATCAAATAAGAAGGGC
>MU223442.1:443513-456970 GCA_018584345.1 Thuja plicata | reverse complement strand
GGTGCTGCTGTGGGATAAGAGACATGAACCTAAAGGAATGCATTCTAAGTTTCAATCCTTGTGGAAAGGTCCATTCCAGATTGTGCAAGTGAATCAGAATAATTATTTCAGACTGGCATATCCTTCCAGAGAGTCCCTGCCATGTTCCTATAATGGGAAGGATTTGAAGCTATACCAGATGCATAATTGAAGAGCAGGTAACCCCTGCGTAGTAGTTAGTTAGGTAGGTGTTCTTGTTGTGTCATAGTTAGTGGTTGTTTTCTCTTGCTTCATTTTGGAGTTGCCCTGCTCCCCTTCGCCTTCCCTGTATACATTTTCCCATTATTTTCTTTGGTCTAGACTCCGCAACCCAATGCTTAAGGCACTTACAAAACCAGAGAAGCTAAATTCTTCATGCACTTTGCGGTACATGATCCCACAGTTGGAGCCAGCTATTGTCTGACTTTCAGTCACCCCTTTTTGCAATATTGGAGTCATATGGTCATGTATAGTCAGTCTGGTCAGTCTGACTCTATGTCTAAGTCTTTCTTAGGTAGGCTATCTTTGTCGGGTTTCCCTATCATTGCCTTTCCTTCTCTTAGCCGGGCGGGTTGTTCTGAAGTCTTTTCATATTTGGGTAGGTTGTAGATCCTAACCCGACAAAGATTTGTGCTCCAATCGATGTTCTTTCTCAGACAGAGATAGAAGACTAGTATGGATCAATTCTACAAGTCTCAACAATCCTAATGCAATAGACATCGAGCAATATGGTTAAGAAATGAGTGAGAACGAGCTCAGCAAGATTTCATAAATCATCTTCTCCGTGCTGGAATTCTACCTAAGAAGGTAATTTTTTGCAAAGGCAAAAAAGCAAAACTTTGCCTTGTGTGGGTTTTTCCCTCCTTTGGCAATTTTCCATAAAGGAGAATTTTATACTGCGCGGGTTTTGCCCCTCTCGGGTGATTTTTTGCAAGCTTACTCATAATTAAGTGGGCCCGATTTATTAAAAAAAAGAAGAATATCATGTTGTTGTTTTAAGAGATCAAATAAAGCATGTGTTTTAAGTTAAGTAGCCCGCACACTTAAGAATGACGTGTGGAAAGATAGGTAAAGAAGGATTTTCACTCTTTGCAGGTTTCGCCCTCCTTTGGCGATTTTCAACAAAGAAGGATTTTCACATCCTGTGAATTTCGCACCTCCCTCTACATTTTTCGCTGGAGAAGCACTTTTCTCATTTTCCGCCGGAGAAGCACTTTTTCTGTTTTCTGCCGGAGAAGCACTTTTCCAATTCTCTACAATGGAGAACTACTTTTCTAATTTTCTGCAATAGTGCTCGTAGATGGTCCAAGTGGGAAATCCAAAATCAGGTGCGCCGCAGCCATTTGCACACTCAGTTTACCAAAACCCGCTGTCTCATATCTTGCAGTACAAAAAAATGATGTTTTGACTCCATGGCCCAATGGATTCAGCTCGATAATGCTGGCTGAAGATGAAGAGTTTTAGATTCATAATGACTGTTCGAGTTCTCATATTTGAAAAGTCTTTCTCTTTATAGTCTGTCTCTTTGTATTCGAGGAAGAGGGAAGGTCATTGGCTCTTAGAAGCCTAATGTATTGTAAAGGCTATAAATTCTGAAGAGAAATCAATATACAGGGTTGGCAAACTTGTTAATGAAGCAAAAGTGATTCTATTTACAAAAGCTGAATTCCTGTTTGTTGTTCCATTTTAGTGAATCAGTTGCATGGTGAATAAAAATAACAGTTATAAGTGAAACTTCTTTTTCTTAATGAATTCCATTTCATATCAGAAATCATGGTGTGATCAATTCTAGTTGGTCTCTCATTTGTAATTCTTCATCTGTTCACTCTTTACTTTAGTAGAATTTCTGAATGGAAAGTACACCTATGTTCTGAAACTATGATTTCTTCCTGAAATCTATTTCTTGCTAAGCAATTGCGGTAATGGTGATTCCATTTTCCTCTCATTATATAGGTCTGCTCCTATTCACTAAGTAGAACCTGCATTTCATAAAAGAGTAGGATAGAATTAGTTTAGATGTTAAAATCAAGTGATGATCTATGATCAACATTCTACTGAGGGTTGTAGATTATCTTCATCTTAACCTTGCCTGAATTGTTTGTGGCTACCAGCAATTCGGTTAAAACACATAAGGAATAAACCTGGTGATCAGTATAAAAACAAATTCATTGAATATCATACATAATCAGGGAGCTGTACCTGTCAATTCAGAGGGCAGTGATAGAAGACATACACTAACCCATTTGTTGGTGGACATCCTTTTGTTCTCTCACCTTGGGGCATAGAGAGTCAAAGATTGAAAATCTTAAGAGAGGAAAAACTATTAACCAACACTATGCTGATAGGTATGGTCTATTTAGGTCCCTAAAAAATAGTTCCAATGGTTCTTTCACTCATTTGCAACCCATATGACATATTTGCTTCACAAACCAAAGACTAGGCTTGTAGCCTTCTCCCCAAGGAAAATTGATCTTAACTGGGATTATTCCACATAACCCCCTTAACAAAATAGGGATTCAGACACCCTTTATGGCCTAAGACTTTGGACTCAAGCCCTAGAACATGGAAATGAGAGAGAGAGACAGGATGACACACAAAATTGCTTCAGTAATTAGGGCTAATTAGGCCTTCACTTGCACTACAAGTGCCTTTAGGATGCATCCAATTCAAAAAATGATTATTGGATCATGTGAGGGTGTGTAAAGGGTCTCCTCCACCAATTTAGGGCCTCTGATCAATCCCCAAATGAGAGTTATGATTGTTGTCCTAATTCTGGATTGGTGCATATGTAGTGATAGACACTTAGGGCATCATTGTAACTGCATCTCCCTATATTTTGGAGAACCTATCCTACAAATTCTAAAAGAGAATCATATTAAAATGATTTCCACCAAGGTACATTGAATTCCCATGGTTGAAAGGGGAATTACACTCAATTTTCTTAGAAACCTTGATTTAGGGCCTACAAACCAGGCAGTGAGATTGCAAATTCAATAAATCCTAAAATCTAATTGATAAACACATGAAACCAAAATAAAATGGAAGAAGGTTCACAAGAAAAACTCTTGGTGTAATATTTTTGTGCCCTCTTGTCTACACCAATCCGTACACATCGATTGTTCTCGAGATTTGCAAAGAAATGGTTATGTTTTATTGATTTCAAAATGCCAAATTACATCATTAACCTACCACCCACCTACAGGGTATTTTTTAGGCACTTCCATTGGTTACATAACATATTTGAACTAATTTATCCATTTGGTAGTTGTTTTTCAAAAATTTGTTAATTTTGCTCAAAAGTTGCTTGACAACTTATGAGCAACTTTTGCATATTTTGCATTTTTGCAAGTTTGATGACCAAACCTTGTCTCAATGTTATTTTTGTGATCCCTAGTGGATCCAAACATGAAAAAATAAAAACAAACTATTCCTAGGTTTTCGGACCATTAATGACCAATAGTTGACCAAGGGCTCATAAGGTGCCAAACTTGGAACTATAGCCTTACAAGGTGGTCCAATGATTAACCCAATATATTTCCATAACTATAGGTCTCTTAGGACCTTAATGGAAGCCCTAGGTTCCATAGGAACACTTGGTTCATTTAGGGTTCTCCTACACCATACTCCCCAGGAGATTTGAATTCAAGTTCTCACTTGAGGTTAACTGGTCAACAGTGGTTCCATGTTGTCTGATCTGGTCCTCTATCATCCAGGTAGCATCTATTAGAGGGAGTACTATTTTTTTAGGCATCTTAAGAGATTTCCAAGATATATATTTAGCACCTTCATTTTCCAATCTATTTGTGGGTGGTATGTTGAACTATAAGTTAGAATTGTGCCCAATTTATTAAAGAGTGTCCTCCAAAAGTGACCTTGAAACTTCACATCTCTATCAAAGACTACTATTTGTGGTAGACCATGGATTCTAACTACTTCTATAAAGAATAGATGTGCTATATAGGAAGCATTGTTTGTACTTTTGTAAGGAAAAAAATGAACCATTTTTCTAAATATGTCCACAATGACAAAAACACTATCATAACCCTATTTAGTTCTTGGCAAACCCATAACAAAATCCATTGAAATTGATTCCCATGGCCTATAGGGAATTTCTAGGGGTTTATATAGTCCTTGGTTAGTGGATACACCCTTTTCTTGCTTGCAAATAGTACAAGATTCAACAAATTTCTTAACTTCATTCCTCATCTTTGGCCAAAAGTAACTTCTTTTCACTAAATCATTAGTTGTGTCTATCCCAAAATGTCCTGCTAAGCCACCACAATTTTTTTCCTTAATAATATTTGTTCTCATAGGACACTTAGGAATGGACAATTGGGCTCCTTTAAACAAGAGTCCATTCTGAATCAGGAAATTAGAAAAATCAGTATGGTATCTGCCTACCATTTTGGTGCATACCTCAAAAATTTCTCTAAATTCTAGATCATCTGCATATAGGTGTTTTATGGAGTCAATCCCTACACTCTAAAGTTGTACTTCCTCATTAAATGTAACCCTTCTACTTAGGGCATCAACCGCTTTCTTTACCACTCCTATTTTGTGCTTTATATTGAAGGTATATGCCTACAACAACTCCATCCATTTGATGTTTTTGAATCCAAGCTTTTCCTGACTATTTAAGAAACTTAATGCATGGTTATCAGTATAAACAATGAATTCTTTAGAGAGTATGTAGTGTCTCCACTTTTTTAGGGCTTATACCATTGCATAAAGTTCTAAATCATCAGTAGAATACCTCTTCTTTGCATCATTCAATTTTTCTAAGAAAAATATTATAGCCTTACCTTCTTGGCTTAAGACTGCACCTATAGCCAAGTTGCTTGCATCTGTTTCAATAGTGAACACCTTGTTGAATTCAGGGAGTACTAGGATTGGGTATTGGGCCACTCTATTTTTGAGGTATTGGAATGCATCTGCTACTTCTTAAGTCCACTCAAACCTAGTCTTTTTTCCACCTTGTATAGTCTCCAACATAGGAGCACAAACATGGATAAAGTTCTTAATAAAATTTTTACAAAAAGTTGCTAAACCATGAAAACTTCTGACATCACCTTGGTTCTTTGGTGGAGGCTAGTTTTCTATTGCCTCAACCTTGTCTAGATCCATTTTGAGGGTACCTTGGGAGATGAAAAATCCTAAGAAAACAAGCTCCTTCTTCATGAACATACACTTTTCCAAGTTAATCACTAACTTGTGCTAATGGAGTCTCTTCAAAACCTGCTCAACATGATGAAGATGTTCCTCTTTTCTATGACTGTAAATAAAAATGTCATCCAAATATTTGACTGCAAACTTGGCAATAAAATCAATAAATACCTCATTCACGAGTCTCATGAATGTACTAGGAGCATTACTCAAGCCAAATGGCATAAAAATCCACTCAAAAAATCCCTCAGTTGTCTTAGATGCTATCTTCCATTCATCACCTGGCTTTATCCTAATTTGGTGATAGCCTAATTTTAAATCAATCTTTGTCAAATAACAAGCATTGCCTAATTGCTCCAGTAGATCTTCCATTGTTGGGAATGGAAACATGTATCTTATGGTGAATTTTTTTAGGGCTCTTCTATTAGTGCATAATATCCACTTTCCATCCTTTTTAGGGGCTAAGAATGATGGGATAGCACATGGACTGAGACTTTTCTAAATGATTCCCTTCTCTAACAATTTATTCACTTGCCTTGCAATCTTTGTATGCTGAACTGGTATCATTTTGTATGGGGCCTTGTTAGGTAAGGAGGAACTAGGTATCAAGTCTATCTAGGTTGAGGACAGGTCACTCACACTGACATCACTATATTTTGTGAGCAATTCCTTAATGTCATCTAGTATAGGATCATCATTATCAGACCTTATACTATCCTTGGGCTTGGATATTAAGAAAAAGGCTTCAATTTTAGGCTCCTTTAGTACTTTTAACATTTCTTTTTGACCCATTGTTATGACAGTAGGTTCTTTCTCTATTTGGTATTAGGCAGGGGCTTCATGGTGATTATTTTCCCATCATTAGTGATAGAGTAAGTATTTTTCCTACAATGATGTGTGGCATCTATATAATACTTCCAAGGCCTTCCTAGAAGGATGTGGGAAGCATCCATTTAAAAAACATCACAAAGAAATTTATCTTTAAAGTCTGCTATAGAAAACTCTATCCATGCTTGTTTAGTTACTAAGGTTTGTTGACCTTTTGTTAGCCAAGAGAAATGATAAGGAAAATGATTAGGATTCTTAGGAAGATTTAACTTTTGAACCATTTCACAAGATACTAAATTTTTAGTTGAGCCAGAATCTATAAGTAAGTTACATACCTTCCCATTGCATTTGATCTTTGTTCGGAAGAGATTCTTCCTTTGAGGACATTGTTGATTTTGTGGTACTTGAAGGAAGACTTGTCTCATCATCAAACATACTCCTTCCTCTGGTTCTAAGTCCCTTGCATTTGCATTGTCTTTTTTCTTGTCCTCTTGAATGAGTTGTGCTCTTCTTTCTCCTTGATTGTTATTGTTTCTCTTCTCAGGGCATCTTCCTGCATGTTGTCCCAATTGGTTGCAATTGTAACACCTTAGTGGTCCATTTCCACTTCATGTGTTTTTTCTTCCCCTATTGAAGTGTCTTCTCCCTCTATAGTTACCTTTGAAGTTTAAGTCAATATTCTCTTTATCTCCTTGGTCAGGGGTCCTACTGCTATTGCCACTATATTGTCCTCTATTCCAAGAGGTTCCTCTTCCTCTAAAGTTCTTCCCACTATCATGTCTTTTCCCTTTTCCAAACTCTTATTTTCTCTTCCACTTCTCCTCTACCTTGAGTTCCATTTGATAACACTTGTTTACTGTGATAGGGAAATGTAGGTTGAGTTCTTCTTGAATGGATACTTTAAGACCATTCATATATCTTGCTAACTTTTCTTCTTCATCTTCTGCCACATTTGTCTTCATACATAGTTTTAGGAACTCCTCGGTGTATGAGCCTATATCTATGTATTTTTGTTTTAGGATATGCTTCCTTATATGGATTTGTGCCCCATAGTCCTTAGGCACATAGGTCTCCCTGACCAATGCAATAATTTTGTTCCATGAAGAGATCATACTCTTCCCATTCTTTACCCTCTCTGCTTGGATGAAGTTCCACCAAGTTAGGGCTTATCCCTTCAACTTGGATCTTGACATCATCACTCTCTACTTCTCAAGGATTTCCTCACACTCAAAGAAGCTTGTTAAGGCCTCTATCCAATCCAACGCCAAATCTACATTCATCTTTCCACTAAAAGTTGGTAAATACAACTTCTCCTGCATGGTTCTTCTCCCCATATATTTTAAGGCATCTAGGAGGGGTCTCTGGTCGGCAGGACTGTTCACATCCTGATTAGGGGTGTCATCTTCTTCTTCACTCCTTTCTTCACCATCAGATGTGTCTTCTTTTCCCCTCTATACCTTGTTCTCCAATTCTTGAAGTCTTCTTTTCAAGGCTGCATTTTCTTCCCTTTGTTCTCTCACCATCTTTTCTAGTTAAATGTTTGTAACCCTTGAAGGGATATCTTCATCCTCAGGAGCAGACATAGCTCTGATACCACTTGATGAAAAGTTGGTAGTAGGAAGCCTCAAAATGACTCAAATAGGGAAATGCAACCCAAAACTCTAACTATCTAAGGCCAAAGTGCTTCACACTTATCAAAAGTGTGGGAAAGGACTTGGTTGAGGTTATCACAACACTAAAACCCTAAACGAACCCTAATCACTAGGTTTCACCAATCCTACAATGCCAACTACCAAGAGTGGCTTCACAAGCACTTGACCCAAATTCTCAATAATACCTCCAAAGTGACTTATAGGACTAGGGGTGACCTATGCTCATAGGTATGGTCTATTTAGCTCCCTAACAAATAGTTCCAGTTGTTCTTTCACTCATTTGCAACCCATATGACATAGTTACTTCACAAATGAAAGACTAGGCTTGTAACCTTTTCCTAAAGTAAAATTGATCTAAAATTGGATTATTCCACATAACCCCTTAACTAAATAGGGATTCAAACACCCTTTATGGCCTAAGACTTTGGACTCAAGTCCTAGAACATGGAAATGAGAGAGAGACAGGATGCCACAAAAAATTGCTTCTATAATTAGGGATAATTAGGCCTCCACTTACACTTCAAGTGCCTTTAGGATGCATCCAATTCACAAAATGATGATTGGATCATGTGAGGGTGTGTACAAGGGTCTCCTCCACTGCTTTGGGGACTCTGATTAATCTCCAAATGAGAGTTACGATTGTTGTTGTAAGTCTGGATTGGTGCATACATAGTGATATACACCTAGGGCATCATTGTAACTCCATCTCCATGCATTTTGGAGAACCTATCCTACAAATTCTTGAACAGAATCATATAAATATTCTTTCCACCAAGGGTTATAGAATTCCCATGGTGGAAAGGGGAATTACACTCATTTTCCTTAGAAACCCTAATTTAGGGCCTACAAACCAGGCAGTGAGATTGCAAATTCATTAACTCCTAAAATGTGATTGATCAACACATGAAACCAAAATAAAATGGAAGAAGGTTCACAAGAAAAACTCTTGGTGTCATATTTTCATGCCCTCTTATCTGTACCAATCCATACACATTGATTGTTCTCAAGATTTGTAGAGAATTAGTTTATTTTATTGATTTCAAAATGAAAAATTAAATCATTAACCTACAACCCACCTGAAAGGTCCTTTTTAGGCACTCCCAATGGTTACATGACATATTTGAACTGATTTAGCCATTTGGGAGTTATTTTTCAAAAAGTTGTCAATTTTTCTCAAAAGTTGCTTGACAACTTTTGAGTGCATATTTTGCATTTTTAAAAGTTTGATGACCAAAATTGGTCTTAATATTATTTTTGTGATCCCTAGTGGATACAAACATGAAAAGCCTAAAAATAAACTATTCCTAGGGTTTTGGACCATTAATGACCAATAGTTGACCAAAGGTTCATAAGGTGCCAAAATTGGAACTATGGCCTTACAAGGTGGTTCAATGATTAACCCAATATATTAACATAATTATAGGCCTCTTAGGAACTTAATGGAACTCCTAGGTTCCATAGAAACCCTTGGTTCATTAAGGGTGCTCTTGCACAACTAAAATCTTCAAAAAATTAGATAAAAAGAGAAGTCTGCCTTGTAGTAATAATTTCCACATCCTTACAATTATGTTCTGTCTTGCTATTTATAGATTCTTAGCCATATTGGAATCCTTAAAGTTTAAGGATGAAACAATCTTTAGATTTCTATACCTAACCCTAAAGTACTAAAGATAAAATTACACTTAGACCTTCAAGTGCTAGAAGGACAAAATAACGAAAAGATAAAATCTGATTTCCAAATCTTTGATAGATGGAAACTTGGTCTGTTAGGGATTTTTCTTGTATGAATCACAGTGCTTGAAATGACTACTTGAACACCATGCCTTCTGATACTGATTCAGAGACAAGAAAAGCCTAATTTCTAAGGACTGGATAGGGTCCTTCTTCGTTTTTGAGCTCCACATATACTCAGGCAGGTTTTACCTCTTAAGATTGTTGTTTACACAGTATTTGTCGATGTGGACACTGATTTCTTATGTATCTTTATTGAACCAACTTATGAATCACCTTGTAAATGACCAAGCATAACCAGATGCAAGATATAACCATACAAACCATAGTTATAAGCATAAAAATAACCAGTGATACAAGGATTCTCATCCTTCTTCCTTTTCTTTATAGGAGTGATAACCTAATGGATTCACTCTCTAAGGAATCACTAAAGTGGACATTGTCCTGCTGACATAGGTCCTTAATAAGTTCAGTTTATCTATTCTTAGTAACAAAGTATTTTAATTGATTTGGTTTTGATATATTGGAATATCTTAGACATAGATAGATTATCAGACTATTTTTTGAACCAGTGTCTATCCTTTGGGCTATAGAATCAAAATAAGCTAAGATATCATAAAAACAAAAGACAGCAGATTGCCTTACAAACCACATACAATTTAAGTAATTTGCCTTACAAGTTACCCTGTCACCTCAAATCTATTGTATCAAATCCTTAATCAAAGTAGTATGCTCCCTTAAATTACTTACAAAATTTAGTTCTTTCCTCAAAAGAAACTTGCAAATAATCAAATGGTTACCTTATAACCAGAATGTTTCAGAATACCTTGTAAACTTAACATAGAAAAGCATGCACAAAGAGTAAAGAGACAACAATGGAGGACAGTAAAATTGCACCGTATATTAATTATATGATCCATCTTTCCATACATGAAAGATTACACAGCTTCAAAAGATAGATAGAAACCAGAATATCTGAATTCTGTGATATATTATCTCCTTTCCAAAAATGTTCCAACATCAAAGACCCTTCACTATTACAACTCTTATGCTATATATATGTTTTAGACCATCTTGGAATCCCTTAAGAATTCAACAAGCTTCGGATGGTCACAAAACCCTAACCCTAAAGTTACAAGAGAGACAAAAGGAAGAGAGAGAAGAAGCGGTGAAAGGACTGAGTCAAAAAGGTATAAACAGATATTTCTTGTTCTTCTCCCGATCTGGTGACTGCAATCAGATTTGTAGATGGTAGCTGGTAGTATTTATGCTGAGTCTAGATAGTTTTTCTTTCCTACTCACCTGCATTCTCCTTTTGAAATAACTATCCATCTTATCTATGAACAGTGCAGTGCCAAGTGTTCACCTCACTCATCGTCCAAAATTTCTTCTTCAACTACAGGCTTCTTTTTCTTAGGTGTTGTCATGACTTCCCAAGCCTTTACTTCATTGTCTAACATCCACTTGATGTCCTTAGTACTTTGTACCTATACCTTCTACCTGTCCCATCTTATATCAGTGATGTTCTTGACATCAAGTAGGAACTTGTTGATATCAGTTTCAGCTTTGAAGGCCTCATCCAATAATTTATTGAATCCTTCTACATCAACATCTGTTCCCAATAGAAATGTATCTTTGCTAGGAATTTTGGTGTCAAACTCACTCCTCCAGGCATCTATAGCCTTGACTTGGTCATCATATCCCTTCAAGGCAGGAATAAACCTATTGAAATCACTTGAAAAGAGACACAATTTTGCCTCTATCTAGTTCAATTTTCCTTTGAAGAATGAGAGAGCAATATTTACTCTTTTGATCTCATCTTCAACCTCTGTGACTATTGGAGGAAAATCTGGTCTTATGGCATGTAAAGATGACAATTTTTCAAACAAATTTTCCCTGGCAGACCATTTTGTGAAGTAAGGGTTCAAGATTGCAAGGTACCCCATTACCTCGGTATGCAATACTGGCAGCTTATTATATGTATTGATTACAACATCAGCTTTTTCTTTTAAAATCTCAATCCTATGTTGTAATATGCCTTTTAGTGCCTTCAAATCTATTGCATTTCCTTTTTCTTCATCCACCTTTTGTTCCACAGCCTCTTCTGACTTAGGCTTATCCTCAATCTACATTGGTGGTGGTTGTGCAGGCACATACAATACCTCAGGCTTTGTCTCCAATTCATCTGACAATGTCTTTATCAGCTGATCTCTCTGATATAGTTGTATGTGGCACATGTCTCTATCTTTAGACAGTGCACTTGTTTCTTCCAACAGAGTAGTATACCTTTCAGACAATTGCTTTGTCTTGTCCTCATTCAATTGGGCCCAGTGTGTCATAATTTGGGAGATTTTTAAGTCCCCTGTATTTTGTACTGACCACACCATCTGATTCCCCACCATATTCTCTTGAATGTTCACTAATTGGGGCTTCTGGTCTTTAGGGCTTAGGCTCGACATTGCAAAGGCCGGAGATTTTGGGTTATACCCAAATCATTTTATCATTTCTCCTACTTGGACCTCACTAACCATTTTAAGGTCAAGCTGCTTCCTGATTTGATCTATAATGAATGTAGAGGCTAAATCCCAGCCTTCAGCCAATAATATCACACTTCCTAGAACCATCTTCCTGGCATCTTCAGGTGAGATATCCTCATTCTCTGGATCGTAATTTTGTAAGGCCACTAGAGCTTCATTTGTAATTATTTCGTTTCCATCCATAGTTAACTGGGATCTTATTTTCTCTATTTTGTGCCATCTCAGGAAGTCTTTAAACTCCTTTGTCCTTACAAAGCTATCATCATCTAGGAATTTTTGCTGATGAAGCAATCTTTCATTAACACAGGCCTTGAGTGGTAACTCAACCTCATCTTCTAGGTCAGGCCATTGCTTCTTGCCTTCCCTGATTGCTTTTCTCAGGTTATGATCATATAACCTGGTGCCTGGTACTAAGGCCTTACCCTTATCCTTTTTCTTACTTTGCCCTTCTATTGAAGGCTGTCCTAATTCCAACTTCTACCTCTTTGCTGTAGGCTCCTCTATATCATCTGGCTGTGTGGCAACTGTCAAATCTATAATGTGTTGTTCTGATCCCTGGAACTGTGGGATCTCAGCCATTTCTTTCTCTGAGGCTTTTTGTGGTGGAGGATTCATGGGAGGACGTGCATAATCACTATCATCACTACTCTCCTCCTCTGATTCTGAGTTTTTAGGTGACTAAGCACCTTTCTTATCCAGGACTGTATCCAATTGATCTACTAGCACATAGTAGTTGTCTATCATGGCCTTAATCCTATCAAAATATGAGAGATCAGGGTAAAAACCCTTAAAGGACAACCCATTTCTTTTTATTTGTGTTTGCAGCTTCAGCAACTCCTGGATTCTCAGTCTTCTCATGTGAATGTCATCTTCATCCAAGAGGTTTCTTGTTGAATCTTCCTCTATGCATTCACAATGAACATTGGTATTAGGGATAGTAGGAGTATACAACTTCCTAACCCTTGCCATGAAGCCTTCAGGGTCAATGTACCTATAAGGGGCTGCCCCCATTCTGTACTTCTCCAACCACTGACCCACTTCATCTATGGCATTCTTACCAATTGTAAAATTTTCAATTTTGAACTGCCTAGGGGTTATAGTCCCCTTTTTGTGAGGTGCAAAGTGCTCATTATTTGTTAGCATCAGCTGCCAAATAAATTCCATAGCAGCTACTCACACAGGCACATGATAAGTCAACAAATGGGGTGGATTAATACACCCATATACTCTGATAATGGTGAAATTCTCCTCCAAGAAGAAATCACCCCAGTTGTGGTTTCTAGACCAGTTTTTTTTGTAATTGCAGGGCATAAGCAATTGTATGATCTTCAATGGGACTCTAGTCCTGCTTGTCCCCAAAATCTGCACAATTGGATACACAATCCAATTTTGGAAGGCACAGTAGTCACACTCCCTAGAAGTATAATTCCAAACCCTAACCCAAAACTGGATAGGATTTGGTTGTGTCTGATAGAATCTCTGAGGAGACAAGTTATGCGTATCCATGATTACAAAATTGAAGTATAAG
>MU223442.1:423362-434854 GCA_018584345.1 Thuja plicata | reverse complement strand
AGGGATACCCACAAAATCAAATTGTTTGTACCTCTCATTATGCAATGGTTTTCTTTGAAAATTATCATCTTCTTTAGCCATAGTAGCTTTTCCTCTAGAAGATGTATTATTCTCTGGTCCAGAAAAACAATACTTTGAAGATTGTAAAAAATCAATCTTCTTTTTCATTTTAATTGTAGCAGCCTCCATTTGGGCCTTTTCCAACATTTTTTCCATAGTTTCTTTTTCAATTCTCAATTTCTCTAAATAAATTTCTAATTTGGACATTTGTTCAACCATAGGCTTTTGAAATTTAGGCTCTTGATCACCATGTCCACCCATCTTTTGTTTACCCTTATTTATTTGCAAAATAGAATCTTTATGAGTGAAGGGTACCTCTTTTCTTTTTTGAGACTTGTTTGTTTCTTTTGTAGTTTGGTGTTTAGGAAGTCTTTTCCTATTGTTATCGAGAGTCTTGTGATCATTCTTTTTCTTTCTTATTTCTCTTTCCTTTTTCATTTGTTGTACTAGGGAAAGCTACTTTAAAATAAACTTCTCTTCATTGTCCAGCATATAAGAAGGGTCATCTTCTGAATCTGAACTGGGTGTAGTAATATCTTCTCTTTCATTTGAAGTAGAAGTAACTGTGGGAGTATCCAATACTCTTTCAACAGCCTCCTCATAGTCTGAAGTAGTTCCATCATGAGAGTGCTGAGCAGTATTCCTATCATTTCTAACATTTGTTTCTTCACCTTTTAAAGGATTTTCATCCATATCAACTTGATTTTTCTTTTTTCTCCAAGAGGCTCCAACTCTTGAGGATGATGGGATTCCTTCATTCAATACCCTTTCTGGGTCAGTTCTTGTTTTTGACCTAATATTCATTCTGTAAGACATTATTTTTCACTAATCTTAGAGATTTTCCTTTTAGAGTCGCCACCCAATAAATTGGGATGAATGAATAACTATCAAGGGTTAATATGACAACAACAACCGAGATTTGTAAAACTTTAGATCTTAACACACAAGATATTTTTGAATACTTAAAAATGATATTTTAAATAACTAATCCCCAGCGGAGTCGCCAATTTGTTAGGGATTTTTCTTGTATGAATCACAGTGCTTGAAATGACTACTTGAACACCATGGCTTCTGATACTGATTCGGAGACAAGAAAATCCTAATTTCTAAGGACTGGATAGGGTCCTTCTTCATTTTTGAGCTCCACATATACTCAGGCAGGTTTTACCTCTTAAGATTGTTGTTTACACAGTATTTGTTGATGTGGACACTGATTTGTTTTGTATATTTATTGAACCAACTTATGAATCACCTTGCAAATGACCAAGCATAACCAGATGCAAGATATAACCATACAAACCATAGTTATAATCATAACAATAACTAGTGATACAAGGATTCTCATCCTTCTTCCTTTTCTTTATAGGAGGGATAACCTAATGGATTCACTCTCTAAGGAATCACTAAAGTGGACACTGTCCTGCTGACATAGGTCCTTAATAAGTTCAGTTTATCTATTCTTAGTAACAAAGTATTTTAATTGATTTGGTTTTGATATATTATAATATCTTAGACATAGATAGATTATCAGACTCTTTTCTGAACCAGTGCCTATCCTTTGGGCTATAGAGTCAAAATAAGCTAAGATATCATAAAACAAAACACAGCAGATTGCCTTACAACCCACATACAATTCAGGTAAGTTGCCTTACAAGTTACCCTATCACCTCAAATCTATTTTATCAAATCCTTAATCAAAGCAGTATGCTCCCTGAAATTACTTACAAAATTTAGTTCTTTCCTCAAAAGAAACTTGCAAATAATCAAATGGTTACCTTATAACTAGAATGTTTCAGAATACCTTGTAAACTTAACATAGAAAAGCATACATAAAGAGTAAAGAGATAGCAATGGAGGAGAGTAAAATTGCACCTTATATTATTTATATGATCTATATTTCCATACATGAAAGATTACATAGCTTCAAAAGATAGACAGAAACCAGAATATCTGAATTCTGTGATATATTATCTCCTTTCCAAAAATGTTCCAACATCAAAGACCCTTCACTATTACAACTCTTATGCTATATATATGTTTTAGACCATCTTCGAATCCCTTAAGGATGCAACAAGCTTCGGATGGTCACAAAACCCTAACCCTAAAGTTACAAGAGAGACAAAAGAAAGAGAGAGAAGAAGCGGTGAAAGGACTGAGTCAAAAAGGTATAAACAGATATTTGATCTTGTTCTTCTCCCGATCTGGAAACTGCAATAAGATTTGTAGATGGTAGCTGGTAGTATTTATGTTGAGTCTAGATAGTTGTGCTCACCTACTCACCTACATTATCCTTTTGAAATAACTGTCCATCTTATCTATGAACAGTGCAGTGTCAAGTGTTCACCTCACTCATCGTCCAAAATTTCTTCTTCAACTACAAGCTTCTTTTTCTTAGGTGTTTTCATGACTTCCAAAGCCTTTAATTCATCGTCTAATGGCCACTTGAAGTCTTGATTACTCTGTACCTGTACCTTCTGCCTGTCCCATCTTATATCAGTGATGTTCTTGACATCAAGTAGGAACTTGTTGATATCAGTTTCAGCTTTGAAGGCCTCATCCAATAATTTATTGAATCCTTCTACATCAACATCTGTTCCCAATATAAATGTATCTTCATTAGGAATTTTGGTGTCAAACTCACTCCTCCAGGCATCTATAGCCTTGACTTGGTCATCATCTCCCTTCAAGGCAGGAATAAACCTATTGAAATCACTTGAAAAGAGACACAATTTTGCCTTTATCTGGTTCAATTTTCCTTTGAAGAATGAGAGAGCAATATTTACTCTTTTGATCTCATCTTCAACCTCTGTGACTATTGGAGGAAAATCTGGTCTTATGGCCTGTAAAGATGACAATTTTTCAAACAAATTTGCCCTGGCAGACCATTTTGTGAAGTAAGGGTTCAGGATTGCAAGGTACCCCATTACCTCGGTATGCAATACTGGCAGCTTATTATATGTATTGATTACATCAGCTTTGTCTTTTAAAATCTCAATCCTATGTTGTAATATGCCTTTTAGTGCCTTCAAAGCTATTGCATTTCCTTTTTCTTCATCCACCTTTTGTTCCACAGCCTCTTCTGACTTAGGCTTATCCTCAATCTCCATTGGTGGTGGTTGTGTAGGCACATACACTACCTCAAGCTTTCCCTCCAATTTATCTAACAATGTCTTTATCAGCTGATCTCTCTGGTATAGTTGTATGTGGCACATGTCTCTGTCTTTAGACATTGCACATGTTTCTTCCAACAGAGTAGTATACCTTTCAGACAATTGTTTTGTCTTGTCCTCATTTAATTGGGCCTAGTGTGTCATAATTTGGAAGATTTCTAAGTCCCCTGTGTTTTGTACTGACCACACCATCTGATTCCCCACCATATTCTCTTGAATGTTCACTAATTGGGGCTTCTGGTCTTTAGAGCTTAGGCTCCACATTGCAAAGGCCTGAGATTTTGGGTTATACCCAAATCCTTTTATCATTTCTCCTACTTGGACCTCACTAACCATTTTAAGGTCAGGCTGCTTCCTGATTTGATCTATAATGAATGCAGAGGCTAAATCCCAGCCTTCAGCCAATAATATCCCACTTCCTAGAACCATCTTCCTGGCATCTTCAGGCGAGATATCCTCATTCTCTAGATTATAATTTTGTAAGGCCACTAGAGATTTATTTGTAATTGTTTCTTTGCCATCCACAGTTAACTGGGATCTTATTTGCTTTGTTTTGTGCCATCTCAGGAATTCTTTAAACTCCTCTGTCCTTACAAAGCTGTCATCATCTAGGAATTTTTGCTGATGAAGCAAACTTTCATCAACACAGGCCCTGAGTGGTACCTCAACCTCTTCTTCTAGGTTAGGCCATTGCTTCTTGCCTTCCCTGATTGCTTTTCTCAGGTTATGATCATATAACCTGGTGCCTGGTACTAAGGCCTTAGCCTGATCCTTTTTCTTACTTTTCCCTTCTATTGAAGGTTGTCCTAATTCCAACTTCTACCTCTTTGCTGCAGGCTCCTCTATATCATCTGGCTATGTGGCAATTGTCAAATCTATAATGTGTTGTTCTGCTCCATGCAACTGTGGGATCTCAGCCATTTCTTTCTCTGAGGCTTGTTGTGGTGGAGGATTCATGGGAGGACGTGCATAATCACTATAATCACTACTCTCCTCCTCTTATTCTGAGTGGTCAGGTGACTGAGCACCTTTCTTATCCAGGACTGTATCCAATTGCTCTACTAGCACATAGTAGTTGTCTATCATGGCCTTAATCCTATCAAAATATGAGAGATCAGGGTAAAAACCCCCAAAGGACAACCCATTTCTTTTTATTTGTATCTGTAGCTTCAGCAACTCCTGGATTCTCAGTCTTGTCATGTGAATGTCATCTTCATCCAAGAGGTTTCTTGTTGAATCTTCCTCTATGCATTCACAATGAACATTAGTATTAGGGATAGTAGGAGTATACAACTTCCTAACCCCTGCCATGAAGCCTCCTGGGTTAATGTACCTATAAGGGGCTGCCCCCATTCTGTACTTCTCCAACCACTAACCCACTTCATCTATGGCATTCTTACCAATTGTAAAATTTGCAATTTTGAACTGTCTAGGGGTTATAGTCCCCTTTTTGTGAGGTGCAAAGTGCTCATTATCTGTTAGCATGAGCTACCAAATGAATTCCATAGCAGCTACTCTCACAGGCACATGATAAGGCAACAAATGGGGTGGATTAATACACCCATATACTCTGATAATGGTGAAATTATCCTCCAAGAAGAAATCACCCCAGTTTGTGGTTTCCAGACCAGTTTTCTTTGTAATTGCAGAGCCTAAGCAATTGTATGATCTTCAATGGGACTCTAGTCCTGCTTGTCCCCAAACTCTGCACAATTGGATACACAATCCAATTTTGGAAGGCACAGTAGTCACACTCCCTGGAAGTATAATTCCAAACCCTAACCCAAAACTTGATAGAATTTGGTTGTGTCTGATAGAATCTCTGAGGAGACAAGTTATGCGTATCCATGATTACAAAATTGAAGTATAAGAGAAGGTGCATGAGGACTGAATAATGGAAGAATTTAGGCTCCTTCTCCTTGGGGTTCTTTAATCTCTTCTAGGTTGCAACAAACCCCTCATGCATTTCATCAGTTATATGTTGTATGTAATCATAGCTTGTGCTTGAATGCACCTCTTGCAGGTCTAGTACCATCATTAAGATGCCAGAACTGATTCTCTCGACATCTCCATCTATCCCTAGCACTCTACATAGGGCATAAGCATTATACTTGATGTAGAAGTGTAGGTCCTTGTAATAATATGGATAGGGCTCAACCATAGGACCTAAGTAATTTTTCAATTCTTTTAACATATGCTTCTACAATAAGCCTTTTGCAATACCAGGCTTAGAACTATATCTCTTCTCCTGCCTTGTCATGTCAATTTTAGTAGACATGGTGCTGAATAAGCCAAAGGCTTGCATGAATGAGTTTCTATTTAAAATTAGCAAGGAAGTGCCATCATCCCTTTTGATGGTCTTTGTCAGAGCATCATAGTGATTTTCTAAGTCTAGAAATAGGTCTACATCTAAGAAAATATTAGGAACAAGCAACCTAGCAAGACCACATGTCCAAGGGTTTGAAATAGGGATGGGCTTATCAGAATTCTTATAGAAGTAATTGAAAAGAGAGAAACCTGTTGTGCCCAAGGTCACAGCATCTCGAATGTTCTTGTACTCATCTAGGAGGACACTAGCATTAGCCTTCTTATTCTGCATTGAACCTGGCAGAAGATGGAGAAACTCATCAGAGAAACTCGCTTTTCCTTTTTGTTCCTCTCCACTCCCTCCACTTGTTGAAGCAACACTCATAGCTCTACTCATCCTTGCAACACGCTGAATCTCCTTTTTCTCTTACCAATATTGAAACAAATCTATCTCAAATATCAGCTATTTCTTCTGTGCACAATCTCCTGCAATTTAGAGCTCTTTTATCAATTCTAGAAATACTGCAAACTGCGCAAAATATCACTCTTGTGAAAATTAGCAACTTGGCTCTAAAAAATGAAAGCATAGTAAATGAGAATGAATGCACTATCAACTCCTTATAGCCGTCATTCAGATTACATAGCTCATAATTTGGAAACATCAGTTCTGCCATTAATTCGACATGCTGTGAACTTTGAAAAACCTAGCCATAGTTGCTGAAGTTGACAGGAAATCAAATATTCAAAAATGAATCCTCGGAGCAATCATATAACATTTAAGAAAGCTAACATGTTACATTCTAATTCATTGTCTATCTCACATCTCATTTACTCTTTATGCTTAGTAATCAAAATACGAGCCTCTGATTGGTTGCCGAGAGATTTACTCTGTCACATCACAAAACTACCGCCATTTTTTAGATCTTGTAATCAGGCGACTGCACGACTGCATTAAGTCTCTTTGTCGCGGGCCATTTTTATTAACTATGGTTCCATCTCAAGACTTGGCGACAATGTGCTTTCTTAACTTTGGCTGACCCAAGTGATCATCTGGCGATCATGCGACACAACTAAAATTAAAGTCGCACGCAATTAACCTTAACTTACCATTCTTTCTGAGACCTAGTGACTATCCTTTACCATTAACCCTTATGGTTGTCTACTTGTCCCTAAGTGTTTAATTTCTATTTCAAGACTTCACGACAATGCCTAGTCGCTCAGTCAAGAGATATAAAACCTGAGCATTCAACTTTACCTTAACATGTTATAAGTTCCCCCTTTTCACTTCTGACGACTTCACGACATACCCTAATCGCCAAGTCGGGAGGTATTTTCCCCTGGGGCACTTTTCTTCTCAAAATTCACGACAACCGTTGGATCTTCTAATTCTTTCATCTGACGGCACTCGCTTAATCACTCAATGTTTATACATACCCTTAAATGTTTCTCAGACACTGCGACTAAAGGGAAAGAACCTTAGTCTCGAAGTCGCTGAATCCATTTTTTCTTTCTGGCAGCCATGCGATAACCTTCTCTCAACAGCCACCCACCTTGTGACACATGTCACTCAATCATTTTTTCACTTAATGCATACTGGAGAACTGAGTCATCATCTTGCTCTGGCGACATCCCGACTAAGCAATACTGCAAACTTCAAATGGTTAGTCGCGTAGTCTGAGCTGAAATTTCTTAACCGCTGTTCTATTCTGAGACCACGTGACTGAAGGAAAACTTAATCGTTAGCTTTGGCTTTATTTGGTGATAATGCGACATGAAGTAATCACAAAGTCTGAGAACATTTTCATAACTATTTGATTTCTCCCGCGATCACCCAACTAACAGTGGGTCCCATCTTTACAAAGCTTCATAACATGGATATCTTGCGACTACCTGACTAAAAGAAATCGCTGAGTCTTGTAACACTGAAGGAATATTCAGAAGTTAAACGAGACTATGCGACATAAGGAAAATGCTAAGTCGAGAAGGCAATTGGAATATTCATTCTGGGTAACGCGACGAGGTGACTTAACTTAAAACACATGCCTTAAGTGAATGAAAAAGTAACGCTGAAATGTAAGACATGACTTAGGGTTTCATTTCATTGTTTAACACTTGGATATGACTAGGGTTTTCAGGGTTTTTTGCAATTTGGCAAGGTTTAGACTTGAAAACCTGAAAACATGACATGGGTAAGGCCAGAATGAACGAGAGATAACTGAATTTGAGCACCTCAGAACTCAGAGAGCAAGACAAGGAACCAGGAGAACTAGCAAAAAATAGGAAATACAACCAACATGGTCTATATATGTTCTAGATAAATTCTTGTAGGTGTTGTGAGACCTATTGAATGCCACTTCAAGCTAACTTACAGTAGTATTTTTTAATAATTATCCTCCCTATGCATAGATATTAGGCTCAAGGTGTCTTTTCATTCATAGTCCAATATGTTGTCATGCCCCAAAATCTGGGCACTTTAACCTTAGTCAAAAGAACATATTTTTTTTTTTGTTCAAATATGTTATATTAACAATGGAAGAAGAAGTCATTTCTTTCCTTATATGCCTTTGAAAATTTTACAAATTTTAAAACAGTTGAAAGTTTGATATATATATTTTAACAACATTTAAAGTTATAAACCTTAAGATTTCAATCCCTCTTTAAACTTGATAAGCAACATCATTCTAACTGAAAAATAATTTATTCATCCATATGAAATAAAATCTTTTAAACAACATAGGTAAAAAGAAATCTCTCTTTAGTATTTACATAAATACATCTCTAAAACATAGTTGATTTTCAGATTACAAAATAAAATAGGATTACTTTTACAAAATGCCCTCTTACTCAAAACAACTTTATAAGACTTCAAAATAAACATTTTGGCTTAAAAACAAGCTCATTTACAAGGATGTATCACAAGACCACTAGATGTGGTTTCCCATAAGAACACCAATACAAGCCTTCCAAAACTTTAAACTGATCCTGCATAGAAATCTTCGGTTGACCATGGAGGCTCACCTCCCAACCTAGGCCTTTGCAAGGCCACCCCCGAGCTAGGAGATCTAGAAAAGAATGGGAGACATACATACAAACAAGTATTCACAATATCAAAACCCACAATAATTCATCAAGAAATTCCCTCCCAAGGTTTAACAAAAAGAAGGTCTCTAAGAAACCTTCTCCAAAAGTGGGGTGATAGTGTACTAGCCCAGGAGGAGAAAGCCAATAATACAAGATACGTACACTAGGAATGGGCCACACATGGACTCAACATTCCTAAGTACCACATATATAATCCTGTTCCATGGCCACACATGGACTCACAAACAGATTTCTACCCTTCACCTCCATGCCCTTCAATGGCAACTGGAGTAAATTTACCTTTCTTTCACAAAACAAGTTATGGCTTCAAGCCTTCCATTTTCTTATGAACCCCAAATTCCTTGGGAATTCTTGGCATCATGGGCACCCATATACCCATGTTTATCCCTCTACACTTGGAGACTCTACACTCCTGGTGTCTCAACTTATCACCCTCCTAGGGTACTCTGTCCTCCCTAGGATTAGCGTGCCTTGAAGACTCCCAAAATAAGTATGAGCACAAATAAAATACAACATAAACAAGAAACTCAAATAAACATACATAGAGTAAACCAAAACTCCATACAAGACTTAACACAAAAACTCCATGAATTTGAAAACATAAACTCAATGAAACATACATGGAGTAGTCCATAAACTACATACAAGATTCCATTAATGGAGCTCAAGCCATAAACACGCTAAAGAAAGCATAAAGACATCTTTACTCTAAGGAAACTAACCTCAAATCCAAGCTATGGAAATTACCAAGTTGATTGAGAAGAGCTTTCCCTTCCAATCCTTCTTCTTCTCTCCAAAACTTACTCCTACAAATGAATCTGTCTCTAAAACTAGAGTGGGTGTGTACCCAAAACTCCCTCTAAGGCCTTCCTTATAAAGGCATTCTTCCTAAAATATCAGGAGTCATAAATGCAAGGATGACTGTAATCCATCTACTCTCCCCACTTGCCTTCTTCATAAATGGACTTAAATGTTTGCAAGGAAAGAAGGGATGGCTTAACCAAAGTCTTCCAACTCTCCAAATTCGCCACTTCCCAAAATGGTGACTTTTAGGGGAGTCATAAATGAGTTTGAAGACTCTTAATGGGTTGAAAATGACCCCTAACCTCTAAGGTGCCAAGTGAGGTAGTTAGTTTTTACCCTAGTTACTCTCTGGGATCTCAAATGACCCTCCTAAACTCCACCCAAGGTTAACTCTCGAAAATCCAACCCTCAAGACTCATTATGATCTCCCTTGACTCATCCTTATCTTCCTTGACTCAATCTAATCTCAATCTTATCTTCCTAACCCTTAGGGTAAGCATTGGGACTATACTAGGTAACTCTTGAGTAAGGTTAAGCCTATGCTAGTCACATTCACTAGCCATGCCAACACATAGAGTGCACATGTGTCAAGTGACACAATAATTTCACATGAGCATGACTTATTACACATTTACTTAATTAAATAAATAACAATCATACACCACACTTTTATGAATAAAAGGACAATACAACGAGGTCCATGTCTCTTTATATAGACAGGGCCTTAGCATCACGATTTTCACATAGGTCCATTCCTGAATCCCTGATTAGTACCATGGTCAACATTTCCTACACACTCATTGCACACATCAGTAGGTCCAATAAATCAACATTTAAACATATACAATGATGTAAATTGAACACACATTCACTCACATTTACATCGATGATTCATTGAACTTTAAATAATATCTGCATCTAATATATAAGCATGAACATAACTCTTAATAAATCTGCATTGCTGATATTATCTAACATCCACTTACTAATCCAATATAGTAAACCATCAAAATCAAGTCCTAAACAGAAATCTACATCACTAACACAAAGTATCTAATACATTCCCTGATTAAATAATCAGGTGTTGTATATAAGCAAAGGATTCCATGGATCCATAAAGTTTTACATGTATCCCAAAAGTCCAATTATAAAAAAATCAGTTTCGACAATAGAACAAACAAGTGAAAGACAGTGCTAATCTATGTCATGCTGGGGTAGGCCTCACATCCTCCCCCTCTAGGCATGAACATCCTCCTGGATTTCATCAAAGAGGCAAGGGAACTGTGACCTTAGCTATACTGTATTTCATTTTATCAATACTCCCTTCAAGATATATTGATCAAGGATAACCATTTTATGCAATGTATATCTCATATTCATAAGAAGGTGCATGCTAATCTAGTTTGAAGATTTCTTAACTGATAAGTCCTATTTCAAGCACAATATTCTTTTAAGAATGATAATGGTACGTTCTTCGCAACCTACTCCCTTATACATTCTACCAATGTTCCACATTGAACATGATAGAGAGCAACATATCACAACACATGACTAGCAACATAACACACATATCCTAGCCACCTCAAGATCAAAGGAAAACTTAAATCAAGGTTCACAATTTTAAAGTGAAAACTTATAAGTTATAAAATTTCAAATGGAGATAATTGTGAACTAGAACCATAATAATAGATAAAAGAAAATTTGGTGACTAGATGATTTCAAGAAAACCAAAAAGAATTCAGCTAGCCCTTTATCACTTACAAGATCATCAAAGCTGAAAATCAAATTAAATCAAATTACATATACAGAGTGACTAACACTTAGCCATCGGAAGGGAGTAGAAGCTATACGACACCTTGCGTCCAAGGTGCGCTAAAGAACATGACCAAAACATTCTAAAAAAAATATATGCCTCACGAGTTGATTAGGAAGTGTGTGTGACCAAGTATCATTAACTCATCTCGTTAACTAGATTATTGTCTTCAAGATCATTAGGGTTGACTAAGTCTCTAAACTCATTTGATCATATACAAAGATTGATAAAAATAA
>MU223442.1:396966-417825 GCA_018584345.1 Thuja plicata | reverse complement strand
TAAACTCCACCCAAGGTTAACTCTCGAAAATCCAACCCTCAAGACTCAATCTGATCTCCCTTGACTCATCCTTATCTTCCTTGACTCAATCTAATCTCAATATTATCTTCCTAACCCTTAGGGTAAGAATTGGGACTATACACAACAATTTCACATGAGCATGACTTATTACACATTTACTTAATTAAATAAATTACAATCATACACCACACTTTTACGAATAAAAAGACAATACAATGAGGTCCATGTCTCTTTATATAGACAGGGCCTTAGCATCACGGTTTTCACATAGGTCCATTCGTAAATCCCTGATTAGTACCATGGTCAACATTTCCTACACACTCATTGCACACATCAGTAGGTCCAATAAATCAACATTTAAACATATACAATAATGTAAATTGAACACACATTCACTCACATTTACATCGATGATTCATTGAACTTTAAACAATATATGCATCTAATATATAAGCATGAACATAACTCTTAATAAATCTGCATTGCTGATATTATCTAACATCCACTTACTAATCTAATATAGTAAACCATCAAAACCAAGTCCTAAACAGAAATCTACATCACTCACACAAAGTATCTAATAGATTCCCTGATTACATAATCAGGTGTTGTATACAAGAAAAGGATTCCACGAATCCATAAAGTTTAACATGTATCCCAAAAGTCCAATTATAACAAAATCAGTTTCGACAAGAGAACATACAAGTGAAAGATAGTGCTAATCTATGTCATGGTGGGGTAGGCCTCACATATGTCTAAGTCAACTGTTGCAGGCTTCTTTTTCTTGGGCTTGGTGAGAACATCCCATGCTGTAAATTTTGCCTCTGTAGGCCAATTAAAGCTCTGAATTCTTTGTAATTGTGCATTTTTTCTTTCCCATCTGTCATCTGTAATGATCTCAACATTGTATGTGTCTAAATGGTGACCTCTAAATCAATCACAACACAACATAGTCATTGCTCAGTCATTGAATCGTGAAGATGAACATGAATTGCTCATTCCACAATATCGATTGAATCAACCTGTTGCCTCCTATTTAGTTGGGGTGTTTAATTACTCTCAGAACGAGATCCAACAAGCATAGAACATTGCTAAAATGGAGGATTTGAAAGCTTTGAAAACTAAAATGATACATATTCTATATGAGAGATGCAATTGTAATCTAGGAATGAAGATGCATATTTTAAGCTAAGAAACTTGAAAAAGATAACATAATTAAGCTACTTGATAAGTAAAAAAACTAAATGGAGATGCAAACTGCCATTAAGCTAAATGAAATTACACTAAATATGCAATAAAATCTTAGCAATATGAGAGAATTGAGACAATAATTCACTATAGTTTTGGTAATCTTAAAATTTCTCTCTTCAAATGAAGGAAAGAAGGTTCATAATATAGAAAGCCTAAAGAGAGGATGAAGAGTTTCTTGGGAAGAAATGGCTGACTCTTCATCTTCATAGAGGAAGGTGAGATAAATATGAAGGAATTATTTAATTAAGTAAATGAATTATTGCCACATGGGTGGCTTTTCTTATTGTTTGAATTATTAAATTCAAGTGAGGCTAATCCATTCAAATAACCAAATAATATTTAATTCTCTTGATGTGTATTAGCTAAAGGGGGTGGGATTAATTTAATTTAAAAGAACTTAGGACTTTAGAATTAAATTAATTAATCATATGGATTTTTAGCTAATAAATCTTTGAAAATTTAGGAATTAAATATGGTGTAAGATTTTTACAAATTTAGATTTTCTATATTTGAGACTAAGTCAATTAAAGACAATTAGGAAGGAGAATTTTCCTAGTACAATAGGACTTCAATGATGAGAAAATGCACCAAAATTGATTAAAATTTTAAGGTGCCAATTTTGGGGTGTTACATTTTGCCCCCTCTTTGAATTGATGTGTGAGCACCGTGTTGATTCAAAGAATAGTCTGATGTGATAGATGATGATTTCGGGAGTCTAGGTTAGGTTGCCAATACACTGATCAAATCAAGAAGCAGAACCATCTTCAGAACGAAGCATGATTTTCTGAAGTCTAAGTTAGATTGTGAGGACAATGGTCCAAATACCAATTGAGAGAAGATTGGAATCAGGGTTAGATTTCCCCAATGTCCATTGATAGCTGATGAAGATTTAGGACTATCTCCAGAATCAGGGTTAGATTGCCCTGCTACAAAAGTTAGCCCTCCGAAATCTGGGTTAGGTTTCCCAGATAATGGTCTAAAATATATTTTGAGAGTCATCTTGAGAATGAAACATGTCTTTCAGGAATTAGGGTTAGATTTCCCAAATACCCAATGACATTTCAAGAATCATCAAGATGACAAGATGACAAGATGTGAGGCATCAAGATGCCCCTAGAGATTCAAGATCATGGAATATCCAATTTTGACCATAAGGTATGAAATAATGAATATGCCCCAAGTGATGACATGCCCCTAGCAATGGGGAATTTTTATTTAGATTAGACTGATTTAAGAATGATGTGAAAAGATTCAATGATGCAATCATCTTGCCTCCTCAGGAGCGAAATTGAAAGATGACACAACAGAAAGATGATCGATAGAAAAATATTGGAGATAAAAGTAAGATTGAAGATCCAGAGGAATTTAGAGATAGATCAAGAGAAGGTAGAATCAATTTAGAGTGATTGGGAGGTCCTGTTGACTAGGTTTGACCATAGTTGATCAAGTTTGATCAGAATTGACTAGAGTTGACTTTTGATGAAAATATTGTAGAAGCCAAGAAAATGGTGACAAGAGATGATTCTGACAAGAAAGTGACGTCAGAAAGTTAACTGCACAAGTGTTGGAGCACGTCAGTCCCAAAATTTTTAAACACAATTTTGAGCTAACTAGGAGTGTTAGATTTTGATTTTGATCATGAAAATGGATTCAAAATTGTTGATTTAGCCAAGGGTACAATTTTCGTAGAAAATGGAGCACTTTTGAAAATTAGGTCAAAAGCTATATAAGGCCCGGAGGGGTCATTTTCAAATCATTATTCACTTTTGACTTTAGAGATAGTGAGGGCCCAAGCTGATATTGATAGCATTCCCATGTATACACATTGATTCAAGCATTCTTGATGACATAACCAGCCACCAGAGTATGATGCACTTGTAAGTAATTGAAAGACCATCTTGCATTTCAAATTTTTATCAATTTTTAGATCATTTTAGCATGTTTTTAAATATTTTAAGTCTGATTATGTCAAGTCTTGCACGAGGAAATAATTTCCTCATGCCGGCCAAGGTCGCCCCTCATGCAAGAAATTGGTTTCCTCATGCAGGTTAGGGCTTCCACACATGGGGTCCATCCGTGAGTTCGCATGAGGTGCACCATGATGCCGCACGATTTTTCATTGCCAGTGATGAAATCTCACACAAAGAGAGATTTTGTCTCACGTGAAATAGAAATCTCACACGGGAAAAGAGTTTCCTCACATAGGAACTATTTGTAGTCCATAAAGTTTTCATCCAGTATGTCGTAGAATCAGCCACTTAGAATGCCTCAGAACTATGTTTAGGATATATCAATAGCTTTATTTGTTGTCATTGCTTTGAAAAATCATCATCTTGAAACACTGATCAAATGTCATCGCTTACTTTTTAGGTTGACTTCCCCAATATTGTGTTCCAGTCTTAGCATCCTGTCATAGGAAAGCTTGTGTGGAGACTGACTGATGCTTAGGGTTCCCATCTCGACGGGATAGGACTATCATATCTTTGTGATGTACCCAAGATTCGGGTAAATCATGGTCTATTGGGTGCACTTGTCAAGCATTTCCATTCGGAGATGAAAACTTTGCATTTTTTGCAGGGGGAGATGACACTCACTCCTGAGGATATATATAGGAACTTGAGAGTACCATTCCACGGGGCTCACATGGAGTATGATACCCAGCCGAGGGTAGGCACACTTGCATTGAGAGAGATCTTCCAGGATGATGTAGTGATGGATTGAGCCATCTCTTGGGAGAAGGTACGGTGCAGAGGATACATTGGAAATTGTCTTGGTGATGTTCTTGAGTTGCCAAGTAGTGCTAGATTGGGGTTAGCATGGATTGGAGTGCGGCGGGGGAGTCATGCTGCAGTGGATTTTAGCCAGCCCAGCAGTGAGGTTCAGATGGGGTGAATGCATGCTCACATAGATGTACCATGATATGCATGATATTGTATATCAAAGTGCATGGACCATTGTGGTAGGAGTTGTGGTCCTACAGATCTGGGCCTGGGAGCACCTTCCCATATGTCGACCAATTTTTCATGATACTCGATAGCCTCTAGAGCCATATATTTATAGGTATGCACATTCGATGACTCAGCTAGTGCTGGGTAAGACAGATCAATGGTGGACATAGCTAGATGATATGGCAGCAGTTATATGGAGGTCATGGATAGCCAAAGAGGTTTGGGATGATGCATGGCATGAGTTGTTGCATATTTTCTACTCGTGTCCTTTGATCGGGTGCACTATCAGTGTCATTGAGTGCTTCCTACTGACATAGGTCCTACGGTAGTTTGGGAGACCACATGAAATCTCCCAGGAGTATTGCACATATGCCTAATTTGTCGATGAGATGAAGAAGGACTGGCAGTAGTAGCTAGACCGGGGCAGGAGTATGATAGATGCATGGGTACCACCAGCTAGGTGGGACTATATAGCAGGAGTGACGAATGTAGGGATGACACCTATATATAGAGATCACATCTTGGCTCACATATTCCCAAGATTCATAGATCATGTTGGCATGGGACAATAGGTATATTTGGTAGTACAACCACCACCATAGCAGCCTTAGCCACCACCAGAGTAGGTAGCACCATAGAAGGTACCACCACTGTAGAGAGTATTACGACTGAGGACCTGGTAGAGGGAGTAGTGGAAATCAGGATAGGTCGACTGGGCAGAGGATAGGTGATAGCTCTAACCAGGGGGAGGATAGTGTTATGGCTGATACTATTATGGCTGATCCATAGGAAGGATGATAGATGGCATAGGTACAGGAGGCTCTCAGGAAGAGCTAGGAGAGAGTGAGGTAGGTACAGAGGGAGTGGGATGACTACTATACACAGGTGGTCATCTAGGAGACCTAGGTGGCTAAGCAGGATCGAGAGATCTAAGGACTATAGTGTAGGCGCACTTTCAATACACCATTTTTAAAATTTTAAAGTCGCCTCCCATGAAAAGAAACTCCCCTAATATTTTCCTAGATTTCACTAACAACGTTTCTATGAAGGTCGAATTGTTTCAAAGTTCCAAACACGTAGATGTGGGAGCAGAATGGTGAAAATCCTACCAAGTTTTAAAGAAGTGGAAAATTCATTTTCTATTGCACTTCTCGCAATTGAGTTGGAGTTTTCCGCCAAAGGAGAAGTCTAAATTCCATTTTCCACATAAGAGGAGAAAAGATAAAATCTCAGTTCACATTGAAGAGGCACGAGTTTTAATATCAGATCGATTTTTCAAGGTAATTCATGAATTAATTAATGTGAAATCATAACCACAATAAAGAAGTGGAAAATGGAGATTTAGGTGCAAATTTTGCACTTGGTATGTGAAATTCCGCCAGAAGCGGAAAATGACCTCCCATAGTCATCTTCCGCCAAAGAAGCCAATGTCTAAATTTCTTCCAAAAGAGGAAATCTTGATGGAAGAGAATATAAATCCAAATCTTGATAGTGGTTAAAGATTCAGAAGTCCATTTTCAGTTTTCTGCAGTGGAGAAGTAGATTATCAGTTTTCCGCAGTGGAGAAGCAGATTATCAGTTTTCCACAGTGGAGAAGAAGATTATCAGTTTTCCGCAGTGGAGAAGCAAATTTCCAGTTTTCGGCTATGGAGAAATAAAAAAGTAAAACCCGACACACCTTCATGTTGCACAGAGGAGATTGAAAATCCTGAACCATTTTGATTAGAAAACATCTCGATCATGTCAATGGTTCCACAATATGTGATTCACCTCTACGAAAAGAAGTAAGATTTTTTTCCTAGTGGAAGTTATTAATGAAAAATACGCCAAGTCTGATAAGATACCTTGGGAGGCTCGGCTTAGGAGCTGGTTCGTTGCAGAGGAATTCTACTTCAAATTTCCACCTTAATGAGGTATCTCCTTCCCGATGATGGAGAGTATCAGCTTGCAACAGAGATGGCATCAAGTCAAATGTATTTCTAACCATGGTATCATATCAAATGATCAAATGATGAATGAGAAATTCTTCATTGACACATTCACAGGTAAGATGAATATATAGCTCTATGAGCCTTGAGTAATGCTAAATAGAGGGAAATTCAATTATGGATTGATTGAGAACATACAGAGAAGTCCAATCTGAGCCCTGCAAGTTGAATGAAGTCCTCCCATCAGTGTCAACCATTTTTCTCTGTAGACTAATGTAATCTAGTGTTCGGTAATGTCGGCCACTTCAGGAAGTTATGAAGGCTCGTGAGAAACATTCAAGTGATTCTAAATTTTTGTTATCTCACAATAGATGGTATGTGCAAGGAATTTTTTCTTGTCATAAAATGAGAGAGAATTGGGGATAATTGAATCTCTATATCAAGCAAATAGAAACATTTTTGCAATATTCACATGCGATCTTGGTGTCATAGCAATGTGCCATATGATTTTCTTTTTGATTCCTCATCAAGAGGCATTAGATTTATGTGAAGGCACTCTCTTTCTTTGAATCATAGTCTGTGTGATATGGAGATGTTGAATGTTGATGCCAAGACCGACAAGGAGAAGAAGACAAAATATCCACTCAAGCATAAGACCGAACAAGGGAAGTTATCTACAAGTGAAGATGAGCTGAATGACAGAGAGGAGACTCTATTTCCCAATCACTCAACAAATGAATAACGCTCTCGTTCATTAAGACCAATGTGAAATGGTAGAGGTCAAGCTGCAGTTCAAACAGAGATGAAACTTTAGTAAGATTGAAATTCAATCTGCATTACATCAACATAAACAATGGGTGTACCGAGCCTATCGACGGGAAGCAAGGAGAGAATATGTTATAATCATCACGCCTGACTATGTTGAAGACTCCCAATGGGATACACATGAAAATATCAAACTCGACAAATGCATAGCCAAGCCACTTGGATTTAGTGATTAAAGAACGTGCATGTCTTATTGAGACAACCACAAGGTTGGTGGAGTCATCTTGCAGCATAAAGACCAAGGAGATGCTATGAGAGACATTTTAAAAGAAGAAATGAGGGGGAAAGATAAGTTTCAAGAGCCACCATGAGAAGAGACGACGACAAATGTATGCGCAGTCATGGTAATGTTTTAACATGGCCCGATTAGTATCGGCTATGATTATGAGAGAAAAGTTTCGGGATTATTGTGGCATGCACCTGTTCAAGTTGGAATTGGCATGCAAGATGCTGGATGAAATCTTGATCCATGGGAGCCATGAACATCATTTAGCCCGACTCTATGCAAATGTTATGTGCAAAATTTGTGGATGAGTTCCCAACTGACAGTGAAACACTCGATGAAGACTGTGCTAGTTCGACAAATAATGCAAAAAAAATAGAGCCGATTTTGATGATAGTTCTTCTCAACCATGCACAAAGGTAAGAACATGCCACTAAGTATGCAGGGGACTTACAGGTCAAATAGAATTAACTACGGTAAATGAAAGTGAAGTGGTTTATGTCGGCAGTCAATCACTGGAAATGCGAAAGAGGATTCTAGTTCAATGAAAAGAGGATGAAGTGGAAATTGCACCTCAATAGTCATTTTCCGCCACGGGATAGTTTGGGATTTTCCACGTAGGAGAGAAGAACGTTTGCAAATTTCTGCCAAGATGAGGCTCGAGTCGATCGTGCTTTGTTTTATCTATTTTAACTCATCAAAGTGATCAATCACCCTCAACAAAGGAAATAAGTGGATAGAGGTGGCCGGTCTTGCAAATCGAGAGGAAGCAAAAAATGACCTCCACTAGTCATTTTCTGCCCGGAGAAGCCCATGTCGCATTTTGCGCCTATGAAGGCCAAAGTCCAAAATCTGCTATGAGAAAGCTAAATGAAGATTAGTTATGTTTGAAGGATTTTTCAATTGGATATAGTGTTATCACGATGATGGTATCCATAGCCGAGCTTGATGATATCCATTAAACAAGTCACAGCTTGATAATGTTGCAAGAGGAATCAACAATGTCAAAACAAAAGTTGAAAGGAATTAAAATAGAGGTGGAGGTTGCGCAAGTCGAATAAAATCTTCAAGTTGCAAAGTTACTATACATCACAAGAAAGATATCTTTCCTTTGCATGCTCATTAATTCAATGCATAGTGAATAGAGCACCCGAATTAACTAATGAAATGCAGATTTCATATAGTTATGTTGCATACACACTCACAGTGAGAACCAGTATAGAGAGATAGCTTGTGTCATTTTTTTTCATATTGCTGGACAATATTCGGCTAAGCAATCCACCAATTGGCCTGATCAAAACAGAGCATGGAAGAAGACCTGAGCTTGAGAATGAAATCCAATTCATAAGTGACAGTTGAAGTTGTGAGGCCATGATGAATCTGTCACTTCATTCAACGAGCATGCTTAATTTGAAACAGGGGCCGATAACAATGAAAGGAGCTTTCAAATAGATCGAGCAAGCCACCATGAGATATTAGCACTAAACTTGGAATTAAGATAATCAAATGGCTCACAATGGTGATGGAGTCCTACCTATTCTCGCTACCACAATCAATTCGGCTTTCTCATAGATGCCTAGAAGCATTCAACACAATAGAAAAGAGACAGGGTTAGTGTGGTTCGATATTCTGACAGTGCAAGAGAAAGCCAATCATTTTGAACTTACCAAATTATCTTGGGCATCTCTAAAGCAACTCCCCAAGAATAAAGACCTCCTCATGAGTGACATCAGGCATGGTGATAGCTGCTTCAGTTTGTCATTGCATCTACTCACAGTGAAGTTTTGGAAGACCACTTTTGTGAAGAAGGGACTTTGTTGAAAAGACACATAGGAAACATGGGATATGAAGAATAGAGCGACCGCTTGTTCATCTTTAAAGTTAGACACCAAATCCCCTTATTGTGATTCTCTCACCTATATTGAAGAAGCCCAATTTATGAACAGACACCTAGAATGATGATGAAGCCGAACAAATATACACTTAGTTCATTGTGTCCAGCTGTCACTATGAAGATCAAAACTAAGAGATTAGGTAAAATCAATTTATATGCACCCAAAATGGTTGGCTATATAGTGACATGGCAATTTATTATCATAACCAGTCATATACCCCAAAATAGAACATGTTCCTTGACAGAACATAGGTGTGCTTCACTCGAAAGGGAAAGTGAGTATCTTTAGATGGGAAATTAATGTAAAAAGGGAAAAGAAAAAGATAAGAACCGAAGAGTCATTGCCAAGCAAAGCCAAAAGACTGAAAAGGGAATTGGACAGGTGTCATTAAAAAGAGCGTTTCTCAACATTTGGATTTGATTATCTAAATTGGACCGAGCATATGCACTTAAGGAGAAGTTTTGATGGTTTTATTAAAATAGTTTTACATACAATATAATATTTTTTTTTTTTAGGAATCAAACATGTATGTTAAAAGATGAAGATAACAAGCTACGTGAATTAGAAAAGACCAAGAATCAGTTTCAAATTGAATGGTTACAGAACCGAAAAGGAAGAGGAACAGAATGGTCATAGAAGAATCAACCGATCACTTGAGAGAGTATTTATTGTAGATCTTTTTCTGGGTAAAGGGTTCTTCTTTTCTTCCGGAGACAGAGTGCTAAGGAGGAAAGAGAGCATTGGTTATTGTATTTGCATTTTGAGATTAAATGTTAGGATTTATGTATTGATTTTAGCAGACAAGTTGTGATTTCATAATAGTCTGAGTATTATTATTTAAATGTTTATAATAAAGGGGAGTTTTACATCAAATCTGAGAGTTTGAGAATTAATTTCTCTGTTTGTATTCAATCTAGGAATTGTTGCACTCGCATTGTAAACATCATCTTGCATCTTGGAGTTAAATGGAGAATGGATTGCGAATCTAAGTATTTCATCCATTCACTTTGCAGAAATAAGAATGTTTGATCTTCATTTCATTTCAGTTTCATTTACTGTGCATTTTTAGCATTCATTTTGCATTTCCAATGTCGGAGAGTCATAAGATGTGTAGATTTCTGGGATTGGCTAGGTTTAGAGCTGGATTTATTGCCTGAGTTAGTCTTGTCTGGGGCTGGCTTGGTTTTCCACTTCCATTCTCAGGTTAAGAATGTACCCAATTAGTTTAGGAACAAGTAAATTCATTGAATATCATTTGATAAGGGAGCTGTACCTTTCAATTCAGAGGAAATCTATCAACCTGATGATAGATTATCCAACTATTGGTATCTGATCGCTCTTTTAGATTTGGGCATTTGAGAGTTAGATTGGGAAATAAAAATCTGTTTACCAACATATAGGAGGCATTGGCCAGAGCTCAGGCAGAGGTGAGAAATGAGGCTACTCAGTCAGCCTATTATTATGTTGCATACATGATTGCAGTTCCCGAGGTAATGGAACAAGTTCCACCATTTTTAGAGTATGCTGGGGCATGGGCTTCCCCACAGGCATCACCATAGGAACTTCCTCAACAGTAGGCCATGTCACCTGCTCCACCTCCTCCAAGTGGGAGTGGCTAAATGAGACATTTGATATATATTATACCACCATTTTTATATACTATGCTTGAGTAGCACCATTGTACATTAGATCGGTTGATATATATGAGCTTGATTTTAGCATCATTGTACTTGTTTATATATTTCTTTAAACTTGTATGTCTTGTGAGATGTTGTATAGATTAGAAATGTATGCCATGGATGAATATGCAAATGTTTATGCACATCTTTTATTGATGTATGGATGAATGTAATGCAATGATAGATGTTAGATGGATACATGATATGTATGATTTGATTTATGCTTATAATGGATGCACATGTTTATGGATATGTAAATGCAAACAAATGTATGGAAATGCACTTTTATGGAAATGAATGTAATGCAATGAATGCAATGGTACTAATCAACTCATGTAGGATATCACAATATACAATAGGTACTGACCAAAAGAATATGAATAAATATCAAGAGAAAGGACCAGATGCTTGTGCAGTCAAGAAGAATCTAGGACAAAAGATGAGGACCTTTGAAGAATGAGAAGACAATAAAGAGAGCACCAAAACTGTCACTATGCAAGCTTAAAATGTGAATGCACTAAATGCAATCCTAGGGCTTGGTTGTTGGACTCATTGCATAATTATCATCATTGAGTTTTGGAACATCGGAGTTGATACAATCCTTATTGGCACCAATGCAACCATAAGAATATGAATATGAATTTCATCTAATAAAATGTAGGAAACAAGCATAAGTCCCAGGGCACAAAAGCCAAGATGACCTGAACATTGTTTCCAGTTTGATATAGTAAGAGTACATAAGTAAACAAACAGAGCAATAATAGTCAAGGAGATAGTACCAACCTCACCATGGCATACAAATAAACATGATCGAGGGATGTGAGGATTTTCCACCTTAGTGTGACAGCTCTTATCATACACACTATGTTTATTTGACGTTGTCGGATCATCGGGGCTACACCAAAAAGTAGTAGACAAAATAAATTATTAATGAAATTCACAAGAACAGAAAACATACAAAGAAATATTCAATCATAGCTTAGCATATTTCAAATTTTATGAATGTGCATGTGTTTAGGGTGTTGAAAACCATTGTTGTGCTTGTGAGTGCATTATGTTTGATTGTCATAAAGAGATGTTTATGTTGTGATGTCCAATGTGTGTTGAAAAACATTGTTTGATGGGGGTGTTGAGAAACACAAGTTTGTGCTAGTAGATAGTTGTCCTCTAGAATTGACAAGATTACTAACTCAAGTGTAAACCAAAGATGCGATCAAAGTGGGGAGCCATGCCCCAAAGTACTGAATGGATTGAAGTCAAATATGCAAATAGTGAGTTGATGTGAGAAATATCAGTAGTACAACAATAGTAGGAAGCTGCAGTGAGAATCACTGGTGACTGACGTGAGAAAGATTCTCAAGTATAAAGATTGGTGTGAGATCTAGGCATCAGTAGGCAGACTCAATGGGAAGCACTGGTGACTGATGTGAAGAGGAGAGAGAGTCCAAAAGATAGGACAATGTCCCCTAGAGCAGGAAGATGCCCCCAAGTGTGACCAGTTTCAATCCATGTGAAGTTGAGAAATTTTTTGAGAATAACTGAGAGTGAATGCATGAGCGAGCAAACTAAAGCAAGAAAGCAAACTAAAGCAGGAAAGAAAACTAAAGAAGGAAAGCGGGAGAGAAAATTGCAAGACAGCCAAGGGCTGCCATGATGGATAGAGTGTTATAGAACAAGAGTTGCCTATTTACTAGGTTTTCACCATCTTGGCATAAATTCTTTTTTTGCTACCATGATGCATGTTTACCAGGTTTTCATCAATGACACATTTTTCTCTCTCTTTTTTTTTTTTTTTTTCATTTTTCATATTTTTTTTTTTTGTATTTTTAATTTTTTGAGTTTTTTTTGTATTTTTCATTTTTTGTAGTTTATTAATGAGCATGTTTACCAGGTTTTCACCAAGATAATAGATACATCAAAGTGCTTGTTTTCCAGGTTTTCACTAAGATGGTCATTTTTTTAGGATATTTTGCAATTTTTAGGATTTTCTCATAATAGAGTATGTACATGAGCATTCAGAAGACATCTTAACTGTAGAACTTCTTTAAATGAAGACCATTGATAGGCTCTTTGAGTTATTCCCCCTCTGTGGTAGAGAGTCGGTAAGTGCCAGACCCAAATATTACAGTGATGACATACATACCAAGCTAGTTTGGTTCAAACTTTCCTTTCTGGACCTACTATTATTGATTATTGGAGTTCTCTCTAAGGATGAGATCACCCATTTGGAATTCCCTTGGTCTAACCATCTTGTTATAGCTTTTATATATTCTCTTCTGATATGCTTAGAGATGATCGAATGCCACTTTTCGACATTCATCCAGTAGTTCTATCTCTTGAAGCTGAGATATTTTGATATCATCTTCAGTAATGAGGCCCTTCAAAGAGACTCACAAGGTAGGAAAATCAACCTCAATAGGGAGCACTGCATCTACACCATAAACTAGAGCAAAGGGCATGGCCCCTATTGGTGTTCATATGTTGGTGTGGTAAGCCCATAAAGCTAGATTAATCTGGAGATGCCAGTCTTGTCCATATTTATGTACTGTGTGGTGTAAGATCTTGAGAATAGTCTTATTTGAAGCTTTCTCCTATCCATTAACCTGGGGGTAATAGATAGAAGACCATTGCTAAATAATTTTAAACTTAGCCCATAATTCTTTTAGATCCTTGCTCTTGAATTGCCCCCCATTGTCAGTGATTATTGATGATGGTACACCATATCTGTAGATGATGTAGTTTAGCATAAACATGGTGACAGACTTGCCATCAGCTATGATGAGGGGCACTACCTCAACCCATTTGGTAAAATAGTCTATAGTAGTAATGATGAATTTATGTCCCCTTGAAGAAGATGGATGTATCTAACCCACTAAGTTAAAGGCCCACTGTTAAAAATGGCCAAAAGTTGATGAAAGGGATGAGCTCCTTGGTAGGAGTGTGGATCAAATTTCCATGAAAATGGCATTGTTTGCAAGATTTAGCAAATTGTGTAGCTTCTTTCTCCATATTCGGCCAATAGTAACTAGCTCTAATAATTTTGTGAGCCAGTGTCAGGCCATTTGAGTGAGACCCACAGACACCTTCATGCACCTCTACTAACACACGCTTGGACTCATTAGGTTCTAAACACCTAAGGAGGGTACTATCTAGACCTCGCCTATATAAGTCATTAGCTATGATGACAAACCATGAAGCACTGTGGATTAAGTGATGTTTCTCATTTTGGGTGTAAGTGTCCAGAATGATCTGGTCATGAAGTTAGGAATAAATATGGTGGTAGCGGGATGAGTCATGTCCAATGAATGAAAAGATCATCCAAGATTTAGGGGAATTATAAGCAGGGTAGCATAACGTCTCCACTAGGAATTCATGTCAAAAATCATCTTCTAGCATTTTTAACATGGAAGCCAGAGTAGCCATGGGATCAGCTGCTTTATTATCTGCCCTTGGAATTTGTTGGAAATTAATGTGTGCAAAGTATTTCTTGAGATCATCAACCATCTTTTTATAAGGCACCAGTTTTTCATTTTTTGTTTGGTAGATATCATTCACCTAATTGAAAACCAACTGTGAATCTCCAAAGACCTTTAGCTCATCGACACGCCATTCAATACAAATTTTTAATCCAGTAATCAAGGCTTCATACTCAGTAGTGTTATTTGTGCAAGGGAACAACATTTTGTAAGCCTTTGGTAATAAATACCGCTGAGGTGTAATAAACAAGATTTCAGCACCTGACCCCTGCTGGGTGAATGATCCATCAAAGAACATGGTCCATTCCTGATGTGTGAGAAACATGATGGACTCATCTAGGAATTTGATCCTTAATGGTTGATAGTCAATAATCGATGCCTCAACCAATTGATCTGCAATTTCTTTCCCTTTGATAGCTTTTGTTTCCACATACTCAATGTCAAATTCATTGAGTATCATGACCCACTTAGCTAATCTACCCGTGAGGATAGCTTTGTTGAGTAAGTACTTTAATGGATCAATTTTTGCAATGAGCCTTGTAGTGTGAGAAAGCATGTAATTTCATAACTTCTGGGAAGAAAACACCACCACCAAGCAAGCTTTCTCAATGACATAATAATTCATTTCATAGGAGACCAATGTTCTGCTGATGTAATAGATTGCTCTTTCTTTATTGTTTTGATCTTCTTGGGCCAATAGAGCACTAAGAGATGTTTCTGTAGCTGAGATGTATAATTTTAATGTCTTCCCATGAATATGAGGCATTAATATAGGTGGATTAGATAAATATTGTTTGATTTGTTGAAGACCTTGTTCACAATCTTTATTTCATCCATAGGTCACACCTTTATGCAGAGTCTTAGTAAATGGCTATGACTTGTCAGCTAGTTGTGAGATGAAGCATCAGATAGACTAAAGCCAACCTTGAAGACCTCTCATGTTCCCAATATTGTGTGGTGGAGGCATTTCTATGATATTTTTCACCTTTTCAGGATCCACCTTGATACCATTTGCAGAGATGATATAACCAAGAAATTTTCTAGAAGTTATTGCAAATGCGCATTTCTTAGGATTGACACGTAATTTGAAATTTTGCATACATTCCAATATAGGGCCTAGATCAGTAAGATGTGCCTTCCTGTCTATGATTTTAGAAAGGGTGTCATCAACATAATCCTCCATTGTTTTTTGCATCATATCATGAAATATAGTAGTGACTGCTCTTTGATACGTGGTTCCAGCATTCTAGAGACTAAAAGGCATAACATTCCAGTAGGAAGTGCCCCATGCACAAGTGAAAGTAGTCTTTTCTTGGTTGTCTATTACAATTTTGATTTGGTTGTAGCCAGAGAAACCCTGCTATCATATCCACAAGCATATCAATGTTGGGTAGTGGGAAATCATCTTTTGAGCATGCCTTGTTTAAGTCCCTAAAGTCTATACAGACTCTAATAGATTTGTCATGCTTCAACACTGGAACTATGTTGGAGATCCATTCTACATAGTCAATTTTTTTGATGAACCCATCTTTTAGGAGTTTCTCTAGTTTTTCCTTGACAAGTAGAGCCACATTTGGATGCATTTTTCTAAGTTTTTGCTTGACTGGTTTTACTCCAGGAGCTATTGACAGGTGATGCATGATAAGATTAGGATCTACACCAGGCATGTTAGAGTATGTCTATTCAAATTTTATCTTTTTCTCTTTGAAGAAATCTGTGAATTCTTTGAGTTCTTCTACAGACAATGATTTAGCCACATGAATAATGTGTGGATGTTCTTCTGTACCCAAATTTACTGGCTTAGTCGGCTCAATTAGCACCAATGATCATTCTTGGAAATGAATCATAAGTGCATCAAGTATCTCATCTTCAGGTGCCTCACAGAGGTTTTGATGAAGGGCAAGGCAGGAGGATCCCCAATGGAGATGTCCTAGCCCCAGAAAATAACCACACAATGGAATATAAATAATAACACAGAGATTTATATCCACACAATGCAAATACTCATAATAGAATCATCATATTTTCATCCAACATGCCCGACTGTAAGGCCTTCCGGGTTACGGCCAAATACAATGCAATTACAATAGAAACTCTATAAGATCTCACAAGATCCAAACTAAACTCTAGCTAGCCAAGATCCACACACTGGTAGGAACCCCCAAGGAAGATCTAAACTTGTTCTCACAAGCCCACCAAGCAATCCCCTTGTTTCCCAAGCCGCAGCCACTAGCTCTTCTCAAAAATCGCTTCTCCTCCTCTTCCTCTTCTCCAGGATGGATGAATGAATCAATAAAGACTTCCCCCACAACCCATACTTATACCAATCTAAGTCAGAGGTCAGCCCTGAACATGAATTAAATAAAAATACCGAAATTAAATGCCACAAGTCGGCCAACAACAACAATTAAATGCCCAAAATAGATGTCTTAGTAAAATTGCGATATCTCCTAGCTCCTGATGAATTAGGACTCGTGCTTCGAACCGTAGGTAGAAATCTAGGCCCTCTTCAATACCTAAAATTTTCATCCTCTAATTATTTGTGGAAAATTACTTATATGGCCTGTAATAGGAACCAAATTCCTAAGTAAGGCCGAGCTCCTCCCGGTCCATGCCAAGTAACCAAGATCATGCCAAGTTCCATTAAATACATCAAAAACAATTACCAAAGACCCAAGTAGGTCCACACAACTCTAAAAAATCCCTCGCACATGAAAATAAGTCCACGCAACTCCATCAAATCTCCCAAACATGCAAGATAGCCAACTACCCTGGGATGCTCCTGCATCAGACTCCCCAGGTGCGAAAAGAAGTATGCCTCATACTTTGATTCAAAATGAAATATCCATAACCATCTTCATGTTCACCAAAGGCTTCCACTCCAACAAGGAAAATAGAACTAACATGTAAATCATCCATATCTGCATCCATCTGTCAACCACTAGAATGTCAACCAGCCAATCAGCATGCTCACTCCCAGGAACAAACTGAACATAGTACCTCGCCAATAACCTCTGTAACTTATCAAAACCATCAATTTAATCAAACATGAAATCCACATCAGAAACATGTAATCTTAAATCCATAATAGGAGAAACATGTAAATCCTCAACCATGTCAACCACCAACAGGTCCACATCAAGAACATACAGATCCACAGTATCATGTAGATCCTCAACCACATCAACAACTAGTGAATCCACACCAACAACATCCATATCAACAACATCCCACCAACATATGGATCATAACCCTTAGCAACCTAATTATCCACGACCAAGTGCTCCACAATTTCCATGTCAGACTCAACCAACTGATCATGAAAACCAATCTCAACCATAGCATCAACAAGGTTAGGAAGCTCCTCAGCAACAACCACAAGTTTCTCTATAGGTTCTGTATCAGAATCCACACACTAATCAACAAAACCAACTTCCATCTCAACCTTGTTATGCCCTCTTCTCTCTCGAACAAGTCTTCTAACCAGCCAGACAACTCGCTTCCTGATCGGTAGATTCCAGCTCCACGGTTTCAAGATCTCTCGAACTCTCTTACGAAATTTATCCAAAGATGGATCACTCTCAACCATCTGTTCCTTAACTTGATTAGCCAATCTAGCTTCCATCTGAGAAAAAGTCTTTGAAATATTCTTCTCCACCACATCATGGAGTTTTACAATCACCGCAGGGTCTAATCTTCTTAGAGCCATCTTCTAAGATCTTCACAAACCCTCTGCAATGAATCACCAACTAGGTCCAACCTTTACTGCAGGTCCTAGTGCAAACTGCCTCACATTTGACACTCTATCCACACACTAAAGAATAACCACACTCTGATAAACTCCACCCAAGGTCCTGGTGTAAACTGCCTCACATTCAGCGCTCTGTCCACACACTCAGGAACAACGGTGCTCTGATACCATCTGATGAAGGGCAAGGCAGGAGGATCCCCAATGGAGATGTCCTAGCCCCAAAAAAAAACCACACAATGGAATATAAATAACAACACAGAGATCTATATCCACACAATGCAAATACTCATAATAGAATCATCATATTTTCATCCAACATGCCCGGCTGTAAGGCCTTCCGGGTTACGGCCAAATACAATGAAATTACAATAGAAACTCTGTAAGATCTCGCAAGATCCAAACTAAAATCTAGCTATCCAAGATCCACACACTAGTAGGAACCCCCAAGGAAGATCTAAACTTGTGCTCGCAAGCCCACCAAGCAATCCCCTTGTTTCCCAAGCTGTAGCCACTAGCTCTTCTCAAAACTCACTTCTCCTCCTCTTCCTCTTCTCTAGGATGGACGGATGAATCAATAAAGACTTCCCCCACAACCCCTAATTATAAAAATCTAAGCCACAGGTCTTCCCTGAACATAAATTAAATACAAATACCAAAATTAAATGCCACAAGTCAGCCAACAACAATAATTAAATGCCCAAAATAGATGTCTTAGTAAAATCGCGATATCTCCTAGCTCCAGATGAATTAGGACTCGTGCTTCAAATCGTTGGTAGAAATATAGGCCCTCTTTAATACCTAAAATTTTCATCCTCTAATTATTTGTGGAAAATTAATTATATGGCCTGTAATAGGTACCAAATTCCTAAGTAAGGCCGAGCTCCTCCTGGTCCATGCCAAGCAACCAAGATCATGCCAAGTTCCATTAAATACATCAAAACCAATTACCAAAGACCCAAGTAGGTCCACTCAACTCTACCAAATCCCTCACACATGAAAATAAGTCCACACAACTCCATCAAATATCCCAAACATGCAAGATAGCCAACTACCTTGGGATGCTCCTGCATCAGGTTTTCACCTTCGGATACGTCTATTCTTTTAACTTTTTTCGACTCTGACACTGCCACAATGTGGTTTTCACCGTCAGTACGCTTATTTTTTTCCTTTTGATTTTATGACTAAGATACTTGATGTCACTTTTGGTCATGTTGACACTGTCTTTGCTAGTGGACAATGTTACAGGTTCAACATCGTGGAGATAAAAGGCTAGAGAATAGTCATTCTCGAATGTGAGAAATTCATTGAATGAGGAAGGGGAATTCTAGTCTATTAGATTGGGATGTTGGAGTGATAGAGAAGTGACGGGTTCAAGTGCATTCATGGTATAATCATCGAAAGCACAAAATAGTATGTTGAGACCTAGATAAATCTTATCCAAAGGTGTATTTGAATCCCTTTGAATCCTAGCGACCATAGTAGAAAACACATTAACATCTATGGAATCAGACTCATTAGACCTTACACTAGACCCTTGACCTATGTTGAGAAAGTTTTCAGATGTATGTGTAGTATCAAAGTTCTTGTCAAAGCATCCTTTTGAAAGGCTGTTGAACTCATATTCATGGGAATCTATGTTTGAACTTTGACTGGGAAGTTTGCACCATGTAGGTTTGAGAGTTCTTGTGACACTAGCCTTTTCTTGCACAAACTGCTCTTGAAACTGTGATGGTATGTATCATTCACCCTAGAAATAAGGGTCTTGTGACACTTTCCATTGTTTGTATGTCAGAGGATTGAATGTAATAGTTCCATTGGAGTCATTACCAACCTTGGCTGTACTGGCATGTATTATGATGTCATTTGGCTCAGAAAAGAATGCTTTCAAATCTGGAGGAATATTATAAGGAAAGCAATCCTTGTCAGAGCTATCCTCTGCAGTGTCAATTATAGCTGTGTGTAAGGAAACTCAGGTGCGGAAATAGCTTCCTACGCTAATCTCCATAGGAAAGTATTGTGCAAATTCTTTTAAATCCTTACAATTACAGATTTGTTAACTACTTTAAGAAAGATATTGCAATCACATACCATGCATATAGAAAAGTAGAGACTGACACAATGATTTACCCTGGGGAAAACCTTTCGGTAAAAAACCCTAGCACTCCAAAACCTGCACAATGTATTGATCAAAAACTATTACAGCTTACAATACACTTGCAATGCAAGTTCTTTCAGAAGATTTCAAAACCCTTGAAGACAAATCACGGCAGCATAAAACATTCCAACAATACACTCGCATCACGACTCTTCGCAACCCTAAAAAATGCTTATATCATGCGCTTTACTTTTTAGGGCTACTCCCAAAGATAACCATATTATGGTTTTACCATTCCCCCAACCCCATGATTGGGGAAGAGTGTACAGTACTCAAATTTATCAGTTGCCACATGTCTTCACCTATCATTAAATCTTCCTGACATAGCTCTTACGTGTCATAGGAATCCGTCATAACCGTTTTAGCCATGATCTCCTTACACACCTTTCAAGATACCGACACATCAACATTATTTGCAAATAATACATTTTACAAAACAAATAATAAGAATAGGAATTATTCAAGGTTGAGACACCTTATTCCTAACATTCTCCCACTTTTCGAACACCTTGTAAGAGCAACAGGAACATAACAAGAACTAACCGCTATAGGCCAAAAGGCCCATAGACTCTGAACACCGTCTGAACTTCTCAGTGCCCACTGGTTTCATTAATGCATCTACAACATTCTTCACAGTATCTACCTTCTCCAAATTTACCTTTCCATCTTCCACCATATCTCTCACAAAGTGAAACTGCACATCAATG
>MU223442.1:376214-393370 GCA_018584345.1 Thuja plicata | reverse complement strand
CAGCTCAAAAAACCCTACCCAACAACTAGGATCAAAATTTGATCAAGCTCTGATACCACTTGTAAGGAAACTCAGGTGCGGAAATAGCTTCCTATGCTAATCTCTATAGGAAAGTATTGTGCAAATTATTTTAAATCCTTACAATTACAGATTCGTTAACTACTTTAACAAAGATATTGCAATCACATACCATGCATATAGAAAAGTAGAGAGTGACACAATGATTTACCCTGGGGAAAACCTTTCGGTAAAAAACCCCAGCACTCCAAAATGTGCACAATGTATTGATCAAAAACTATTACAGCTTACAATACACTTGCAATGCAAGTTCTTTCAGAAGATTTCAAAACCCTTGAAGACAAATCACGACAGCATAAAACATTCCAACAATACACTCACATCACGACTCTTCGCAACCCTAAAAAATGCTTATATCATGCACTTTACTTTTTAGGGCTACTCCCAAAGATAATCGTATTAGGGTTTTACCATTCTCCAAGAAAATAGGAAACCCAAAAAAATTTTAGTACGATTGGGGAAGAGTGTACAGTACTCAAATTTATCAGTTGCCACATGTCTTCACCTATCATTGAATCTTCCTGACATAGCTCTTAGATGTCATAGGAATCCGTCATAACCATTTTAGCCATGATCTCCTTACACACCTTTCAAGATGCCGACACATCAACATTATTTGCAAATAATACATTTTACAAAACAAATAATAAGAATAGGAATTATTCAAGGTTGAGACACCTTATTCCTAACACTGTGCCTTCAAGTTCTAGTGGAGAATCCATTTTTGGCACAAATTTGTTAATCCCTAAATAGAACAGGATCTTCTTGAAGCCTAAACCAGTTGTATCTTTTGTCCTTCAATGTGTAGCTTTAATAGGTTCAACTAGCCCATTACCATTCATCCCTATTGGGTCACTCCCTTTGTATCCAAAGCATTTCATAATTTTAAGACCTTCACTATTGGGATCTAGTTCACAAGCTTGGGTAGTCTATTCAGATATGTCCTTTCCTTTGTAAATCCAAGCTTTAATAGCTCTTTCCTCATGTTCATCTTCTAATGTCATTGAAGCCCGTACAAAGGCACCATCATAAACTATTTCAGGAGGAGTAGTAGAAGATTTATTGTTCTTAGAAGGTCTCCCATAAGAGTGAGGAGATAGAGGTAGAGCTACTAATGATAGCATAGGTTCTATTTGATATCCCCCATGCCCATGTCTTTGAATTTCTAAGTTTGTTCCATGTCTCTACGCTTGGCATCATAGAATTCTATTGATTCTCTGTTAGTAGGAACAAAACTATTAGTTGACTGTGTGAGCGTATTACAAGAAGAACCCATATTAGCAGGAACTATCACTTTTGTGCTGTGGAAAGGAAACTTTATGCAATGATGATATGTAGAGGGAACTACTTGCATTTCATGGATCCATGGTCTTCCCAACAATATGTTATAAGCAAGAGGAATGTCCAGTACTTGACAAGTGACATCTCTTTCAATAGGTCCAACCTGAATGGGTAGCACAACTAAACCTTTAGACTTTCTTTCTTCTTCATCATAGGCTTTGATAGTAATTTTCTTGTTGGAATCTATGTGATCTTCATCATAGCCTAGCTGAGAAAAAAAGTGAGCAGAGCAGATGTTGAGGCCAACACCATTATCAATAAGGATGTGGTAGATGAGTTTTTTCCAATCATGACCTCTATATGCAAATGAGCATTATGCGGGTGGCTGACCAAATGGTCATCTTCTTTTGAGAAAGATAGATAGTGCGGTGAAGTCAAGTGACCCACCATAGATTGAAACTACTCAAGATTAATGTCTTTGGGGATGGTATCCTCTCTGAGGGCTTTATCTAGAATCTACCCATGAGCGGGCGATATCTTCAACAGCTCAAGGATGGTTATTTGAGTGTTGGTTCTTTGCAGCTGGTTGAGAATGCTATAATTAGCAGTAGGAGGTGTGGTGACCATTTTCATAGTCTTGTTGGCAGGGCCAAAAAAAACTTTATCCATGAGTTTTTTCAGTGCGGATGTAGTAGGGACCCTTGATAGTGATCTTAGTGTGGGATTTGGTAATGATGTTTGCGCAATCCTGAGACAATTCAGGTTCAGATGAGCAAGACCCAAGGCTCCTCAAGACAAATAGGGTCTTAGGCTTAGGAGTATCCCCACTCCCCTTGATAGTAATCACATCACAATACTCAACTTCAATAGGTTTGATCATGTTGATGACATTGTCATTAGAGGTATGTGTGTATGTAACCATGGCATTGTTGTTCTTAGTGTTGCAAGACTCACCTTTCTCATGAGGAGGAAAGGGATCTTTAAATGCTTGGTGATCTGAATTCTTATTATGATTATCCACAACAATATCACCATTATCAATCAGATCTTGGACCTTATGGCGCAACTGAAGACAAGTAGAAGTCTTATGACCCATGTTCTGGTGATAGTCATAGTATGTGTTGTCATTACACCAATGCGTTCACGGTTGTGGATCATATGGATGCTTTTCCAAAGGAGTGAGAACTTGGTTTTGCACCAAAGTCTTGTAAACTACATCAATTAGTTCTCCCAAGGAAGTGAATTCATGCTTGGGTCAAGGGGCCAAAGGTTTGTTTCTAGAGAATCTAGAAGGTGCCTAAGTGTTTGTTGCAGGATTTTTAGCAGTTTTGATCACTTGTATACTAGAAGTAAGATTGAAAAATAGTTTTGAAGGAGCCGAGGTCACATTATCAACCACTCCATCATTCACAATGTCCCTATTCTTGTTGACAAACTTCCCTTTATATTTCTTAGAAGAGGAGGAACCTTGTTTGTTGTCTTTGTACAAAGTCAATTCCCCTTTCTTAACCATAAATGCCTCTATCCTCATAGCTTACTTAATCATGCTATCATAATTGAGGGGACCTTGAACCTATACCTGATACCCAAAATCAGGAGTGACAGTGTCCAAGAAGATGTCAAGTTTCTCAGAATTGGGTATTTTATGAGGATACTTGGTGCAAAGTTGTCTCCATCTCTGGAGAAATGTCAAGAATGGCTCCCCTTGTCTTTGCTTGAGATTGCAAAGGTCCCTGATGTTGATGGGATGTTGTATGTTGTGAGAATAATGCTGGATAAAGAGATTTGTGATCTCATGAAAAGTCTTAATGTCGATGGGTAGTTGATAAAACCACTCCATGGTAGGTCCACCCAGACTTCAGGGAAAGAGATGCATTAAATAAGTTTGGTCATGAATGAACTCCATAGATAGGTCCCCAAATTCTGTCAAATGATTGTGAGGATCGGTGGTACCTAGATATTTATCATAGTTAGGGAGTTCCACACCCTTGGGAAAAGGTGGCATATGAAGACTCCTATCAAAAGGAAAAGGATAGATAGTCTCCATCATGAATTGTTGTGCGGGTTTGTCCTTATCATTTACAAGTTGGCTAATTTGGTTTTGCATATATTGAATCATCTTTTGCAATTTGATAGTCTCAGTCTCTTCTTCTTTAGCCACAAGTGTTTCCAGTTGGAAATTTGGGGGTAGCTTAACTCCTTGGTTTGCCAATTCTAGAAAATATTTCTCTTTATCTTCTACAAGGATAATTTTCATCATCTTGATGAGAGCCTTATTATATTTTGCAGCATCTATGTCATTTTGAGTTATTGAATCATCATCAATACCAAGGATCTCATAAATACTTGGGTTTTGATGTTGACTCTGGTCATGTGGAGGAGGGCGATGGTAATGTTGATCAACTTGTTGACCCTGATCATTTTGAGATTGGTCATCGACCTCACTATATTGACCTTATAGGAAATCGAAAGGGATTCCCATGTTGTTGATGTGGGGTTGTGTTGTTTTCATAGCTTCAATGTGAGTGTGTGTATCAAGAAGAGAGTTTGTGGCCAATGTAACTTTTGGCAGGTCAAAGAGGTCAATGGGTTCGGAAAGATCAATAGGTCCACAAGGATTGATAGGACCAAAAGTATTGGTATGATCAAAATGATTAATAAGGTATCAAAGATCATCAATAGCATTGACCCAAGTAGGTAACCTTCCAAAGTTTTGTTGATATGGAAGAAATGAGTTTAGTTGATCTGGAAACAATAGTTTAGGTTGTCTTTGAAACAAGGGATTATAGCACAGCTGGAACACCAGTTTCTGATTCAGAGTGGGATCTATACTAAATTATGAGGAGTAATGTGAGGATCCCTCTTGACTATTAGATTGAACAATAGGTTCTAAATTACCTCTTCCTTGATTACGAGATCTACCTCTACCTATTCTGGAACCATGAATGGGAAATATGTTGTCACTTCTAGTTGTAATAGGCATAGACAAAGATGAAACAAGAGAGGACTTAGGATGCAACTCAGAGCTCTGTCTCTAGAATTAGTGAAAAGGAGATAAAGTCTAGAACAACCAAGATGTGAAATGCACCCGACATGAATTGTTGAGAGTATGGAAAAAATAGCTGAGATGTGACTATCATGCTGCAAGGTAGAAAAGCATAGAAAAGAAGGATAGAGAAAAAAGAGACAAAATGAGTTTGAGAAAGAATCGATTGGTTTGCAACTTGAGACAATCAATTTCAGACTACAAACAATAGGGAAATAGGCAATTAGAACTCAGACAAAAATTAAATCAGGTAAAAAACTCATCATTCAATGGGAAATAGCTCACTATTTTGGGACCCCAGGGTACAAATTCGTGTGAGAAAGTGCTGGTTCACATGAGGAAATGCTCATTTTCTGGAATCTCACATGAGAAAACTCTAGGTTTCGATAGATCAACTCAATTTTCAATACAAAAATCAGATTTCAAGACACATTCAGGACTGTTCTCTGACAAAATTTCTAGATTTAGGACAATTTTATGATAGTTTAGATCAGCAATCTTAGTTTGAATGTGACAAGCAATCGTTAACAAGCACAAAGTTTTGATCAAGCAATAGTGATGCAAGAAGGAGTTGCAAATAGTTCTACCAAGGATAACGCAACTTGGAAGAATCATGGGAGTCTTTTTTTAATCATGATTGGATAGTTTAAGACTTGAAACAAGCACTTAGTTATCCCTACAAAAAAAATGGTGGAGAAGACAAAATTCGTGCCTCACCGACTTAGGTGTATGTGTGCACCTCACACAGTTGTTTCACCCCTGAGAGGGCACCCATGTTTTTGGCATTTCCAAGGACTAAATAATATATTTTTTAAGGTTACCCTTAAAGCAAGGGCCAAAATCATATACCACTTCAAGCATCTAGGTGCATACCTATGTTGAGAATCTAGGGGAGAGATTCTTGCCCCTCCCTACGCAAAGATTATGTCTTCTTTCAGAGGTGATTCAGGTAGGCAACTAAATAAGAAAATTTTTAGTGGGATTCCATGAAAAATAACCTTTGGTTTCCCTGATACAGGGCTAGGGCCTCGCAGCCATACCAACACTTGAAATTCATACACCCCCGCAAGCAGGGCTGGGAGGGGCACCGCTCAGTACAATAGACAAGGCTTTCTCAAGATGATAGTTAGAATCATGAGAAATAAGTTAGCATGGCTTTGGATTCTTTAGAATCGACAAATCATACTTTATTATAGTGAGGTGGAATCATCTATGATAGGTATCTACTCACTTGGGTCATTCTTGGAGGTTCAACTTCTGACAAGCACTCAAAAGGTGGCAAAAAACATGGCTCAAATTCAAGGGTCAGATTTTCTGGTTCTCTCAAAGAGAGAAGAGCATAATTCTCTACCTATTCACCTTACCCAAACACACAAGACATATTCATCACTGAGGTAACTCTTCTCCAACCAATTCACAAGCTTTTGGGTTTCTGATTCTCTCAAAGAGAGAGGAGAATAATCCCCTAACAAGTGAATGTGCTAAAGGTTTGTTAACTTTCCTTTCTTCCCTCGGTCTCCATCATATTAGCAATGTCTGGGTCTTGAATTCATCCATGGGCATCACTTCCATGTAATGAAGATCTTATTCCCCTATTTTTCTATCAATATTCCCAAGAAATTTTAACAAGGCCGTAGTTATACTATGTGATGAAAGCAATAAACAAGCACAACATTTTATGATGATCTTCGACAACCATTCTGCAAGCAAATTGTGAGAAAGTTTATGTCTTCATCAAGCGACCTACAACCCACTATTATGTTGTCAGAGAAATCAAAGAAATAAAAATAGCAGCATGTGAGAATAACCAAGAAAATAGTAACAATAATTGTAGAAACTATGAAATTCCAGAGACTGGCACCAAGTCTCATGTGAGGAAGTACAAGGCTTTGCATGAGGAAATGCACCAGCTAGTGTGAGAAAGTTTTTTGTCGCATGGTACACTCAGGATTCTCGTGCGAGAATCTGTATAGAGAGAAGTATGGTCGTACAATAGAGTACATAAATTTGTAAGAAAATTTTTTGAGAGTGAGGTGTGAAATTAATTTTTTGCCCCATGGTGGGTGCCAAAATATATGTGTCTAAATGTTGACCTCTAAATCAGACACAACACAACATAGTCATTGCTCAATTATTGAATCACAAAGATGAACATGAATTTCTCATTCAACAATATCAATTGAATTGACATGTTGCCTCCTATTTAGTTGGGGTGTTTAATTACTCTCAGAACGAGAGCCAACAACCATAGACCATTGCTAAAAATAGAGGATTTGAAATCTTTGAAAATTGAAATGAAACTTATTCTATATGAGAGATGCAATTGTAACCTGGGAATGAAGATGTAGATTTTAAGCTAAGAAACTTGAAAAAGATAACATAATTAAGCTACATGATAAGTAAACAAACTAAATTGAGATGAAAAATACCATTAAGATAAATGAAATTACACTAAATATGCAATAAAATATAAGAAATATGAGAGAATTGAGATAATAATTCACTATAGTTTTGGTACCCTAAAAATTGCTCTCTTGAAATGAAGGAAAGAAGGTCCATAATATAGAAATCCTGAAAAGAGGATGAAAAGTTTCTTGGGAAGAAACGACTGACTCTTCATCTTCGTGGAGGAAGGTGAGACAAATATGAATGAATTATTTAATTAAGTAAATGAATTATTGCCACATGGGTGGCTTTTCTTATTGTTTGAATTATTAAATTCAAGTAAGGCTAATCCATTTAAATAACCAAATAATATTTAATTCTCTTGACGTGTATTAGCTAGAGGGGGTGGAATTAATTTAATTTAAAAGTACTTAGGACTTTAGAATTAAATTAATTAATCATAGGGATTTTTAGCCAGTAAATCTTTGAAAATTTAGGAATTAAATATGGTGTAAGATTTATGCAAATTTAGATTTTCTACATTTGTGACTAAGTCAATTAAAGACCATTAGGAAGGAGAATTTGCCTAGTACAATAGGACTTTGATGATGAGAAAATGCACCAAAATTGATTAGAATTGTAAGGTGCCAATTTTGGGGTGTTACATACATCTGTAACAAACTTATTAAAGTTTGTCTCATCTTTGAAGGCCTCATCTAAGATCTTATTAAATATTTCCATATCCAATTCACCAGTGTCTGAAATAAATGCCTCTTTATTAGGCAGTAAGGTGCCAAATTCACCTCTCCATACTTCTACTACCTTGATCTCACAATCTTATCCCTTTATTGGAGGAATAAATTTATTATATCTTGATCCAAATAGGTTGACCCTAGCCTCAATCTGATTGCCTTTCCCTTGTGTAAAGATAAAGTAACCCCAATCTGCTAAATTTCCTCGTCCACTTAAGGCACAACCTTAGGGAGATCTGCCCTAGGTGGTTGTACAGATGGTAACCTTTCAAACAAAGATGTCCTTACTCACCAGGTTCCGTAATAAGGTTCTAAAATTGAAACTTAATTATTTACCTCTATTTCCAATCTAGACAACTTGTTGTAAGAACTATATACTAAATCAATTTTTTTTTTAGGACATCAATCATATGTTGCAAGATATTGCACAAGGCTTCCAAGGCCACTTTATTCTGATCTTTTTCCTTTTTCTTTGTTTCCTTTGAAATATCCCCCGCATCCTCAGTTTGTACTAGTGCATCCACAACTTACTTAGGTGAAGCATGAATAGCCTCAAGGATTTCTTATAATTTCTGATTTAGTTCTGTCATCATCTTCTCTAATGCATTGATTTTAATCAAGCCTAGTTCACCATCCTTTACTAAAACAATTCCTTCAACAAATAATATTTGATACCTCTTTGACTTTTGTTTAGATTTAACTTCATTCAGATGAAAAAAATGAGTAAGGGCCTATGATATTTCTAAATCTCCAGTATTATGGATAGACAGTATGGTCTTATCCCTATCCATTTTTTCTTGCACATTAATTAGTGATGACTTTTGTGTCTTAGGAGCTAGAGGTCACATGGCTAAAGTTTTGGATTGTGGATTATATCCACATCCCCTAATCATTTATATCACCTATGTCTCTGAAGACAATTTTATATCAGGCTTCCTTCTTGTCTAGTCAATGATAAATGCAGATGTAAGATCCTATCCTTCCACTAGTATCATCCCACTAGATTTAACTAATTGTGTGGCTTCCCCTGGTGTCATGGTTTCTATCTCAAGGTCATATTTATGCAGTTCCTACAAGGCTTCACTTGGCACTAATTAACCTCCTGCTAATTGCAATTATGACCCAACTTGTTTCTTTTCCTAGATCAAGAAGTCCTTGATTTCTTTGGTTTTGATGAAATTTTCATTACTCATGAAATGCTCTTGCTGAAGCTCTCTTTCATCCTACCACAATAATAGAGGTATTTCAACTTCTTCTTCTACATCTTCTCTTTTCCTCTATCCTTCCCTTATTAATTTACCGAGCTTATGGTCATATGCCCTGTTACCAGTGATTAAATCACTCAACTTATCTTTTTTCTTAGATTCTATGTATTAACATAAGCAGGATCCCCTATTTCCATTTTCTATTTCTTTATGGGAGGTTCATCAGTCACCTCAACCTCATGTACTTGAGTTAAAAACCTTATTATATTCTCCTCTATTTGAGGTGGTTGATACATTGGAGGACTGTTGTGCACTGAATAACTACTGTCACGATATTCTCAGGAAGAGTGCTTATAAGGATCGCTTTCCTCATGTTCTATTAGTTACTCAATCTCATTAGACAATGTGCCATAAGACTCTATCATCTTATCAAGTCTTCGCAAGTAAGGCACTTCTGGGAAGTAACCCTCAAAATGGATTCCTTTCTTCTTGATTTGTTTTCCAAGTCCATTAGCTCTTGGATTGTTTCTGCCCTTCTTTCAACATTATCATCTTCTAAGATGTTCCTTATAAGGTCCTCCTCTACACAATTCTCATGCTCCTTGGTATTTGTAATGGTTTGTATCAAGAGTTTCTTTGCACTTTTAATGAAACCCTCTGTATCAACATACCTATATAAGGCTACACTCATTTTGAAATGACCCAACTATCTATTTACTGAGTCCAATACCCTCTTTCCAATTGTGAAGTTGTAAACTTTAAATTGTCAAGGTGTAAAGGTAACTTTTCTATGTGAAACCAAATGCTTATTATCAATCAACATCCATTTCCAGATGAACTCCAAAACAACTATCCTTGGTGGCACATGATATGGAAGTATGTGCGGTAGCTGGGAGAAACCATAAACCCTTATAAAAGTAAGATCTTTATTATAAAATAAATCTCCCGAGTTGTGGTCTCATATCCACTTGTCCACAAATTGACAAGGTCTAGGAAGCTGCAAGACCTTATTTGCAATTTTTTCATGTTTACTCCTAAAAAACTTTTAATTGGATACACCAGCCAATTCTGGAATGCATATAATTCATTTTCCCTTAATGTGTAATTCCAAATCCTCAACTAGAGTTGTATAGGGTTGGATTGGCCTTGGAAGAATCTCCTAGGTCTCAAAATTTTTAGGTCCATGATATCGAAATTATAAAACAAAATCAAATGCATCAATAAAGAATATTGCAATAATTTAGGACTAGGTTCCTTTTTATGAATGTTCATATGAATATCTATGAACCCTTGATGCATTCGGTCAATAACATACTGGATGTAGTCATAATCTATGCTAACATGTGGACTCTAAAGATAAAAAAACAATCATTAGAATATCTGAATATATCCTGTCACTACCTCCATTAACTCCTAAAACTCTACAAAGTCCATAGAAAATATATTTCATATAAAAGGCTAAATCTTTGTAGAAATAGGGTGCAGTGGAATTTGGTATGGCCACTATCTAATTTCTTGTATTTTTGGGCACATGACCTTCAATCAACTTAGCCACAATGGAGGCTTCCCTAGCATACCTAGCTGCTAATGCTTTTAAGTCTATCTCTGTAGTGCAGTGGTTGTAAATGTTGAAAGATTCCATAAAAGATGCCCTATCTAGATTAATTAGGGATCTTCCATCATTCTTCTTGATGGTCTTAGACATGGTATCATATCTATTAGTCAATTAAAGAAAAAAATCTACATCTACAAAGACGTCTGGCACCGTAAATTTGGCCAACCTTGATGTCCATGGGTTTGAGAAAGGGACAGGACCATGGCTATTTTTAAAAAAGAAATAAAAAAGGTTGTATTCAGAAGCATCAAGAGTCTTAAAATCTCTACAATATGACATATTATTGCAAAGGTATTCATCATTTATCTTTTTCCCCTGATTATTGCCTGGTAGTAGAGTCACAAATTCATCGTTGTAATTCCTTTTTCCTTTCTGTTCATCTTCGATGTCTCCACTCTTTCCACTGGTTGAAGCCACACTTGCTGCTCGATTCATCTTTTATGCTCTTAACTAAACAATGTTGATCAAATTTTTGTTTCTTCACACTGCAACCCAGACAACTATGTTCTTCTGCAAAAACTAACACTCATGTACTCTTTAGCTCAGTATTTTGAAACTTTGGTAAACTGAAATGAGAAATAGAAATACTTATTTATTCTTGAGAAATCAATGCACAACTCTATTTGATATCATGTATTTGTTATTCAGTCACTTCTTCTATTAGTCTATGTGCTTTGATATCAATTTCTCTTATTTGTAGCATTTAAATTTGATAGGTGATCAATTTTTAAAATGCCAATCAGGACAATCATCAGTGCTTTTGTCAGTTTAAAAAATGTTATTATATGAAAAATAAATTCTATGCTAGATACGATTGGCTCACATTATTACAACTCAACAAACTTCATACATACTGTCACAATCCTTTTATTTTGATTGTCTAACCACTGTACATCATGGCGTGAGACAAAGCCCTTATAACTTTACCTTACTCTTACTCTAGTTCTCTTTGATGACCACGTGACTCTTTTATATCCTTTTCCCTAAGAGTTAGCCTTAAATCTGATTTTATCATGAGATTTAACGCACACCCTGTGATCTAAAATTTATCAAAAGTTTAGATCTTTCATATTAACTGTGCTTTAAAGTTTACTTAACCTTATTTATTTTATAGATTATGCGACTGAAGAAACTCAAAGTCACTGAATTTTATGGCTTACCATGAGTTTAGTTAGAGATAAAGTGACCATTATTAGATCTTCTTTAATCTAATGGTTTGCGTTAAATATCTCATTCATTTTGTACTTACTACATCTGATCGGAGACTATGCGACTAGCATTAGATCATATTTATTCCAAGGTTTCATGTTAAATCTTCCAATCTTTAGCCTTAAATCTAATTTTTCATGAGACTTCATGACTGCAAGCTATCTCTAAGTGTAGACATCCAAAAATATTAATATTACTATTAATATTAAATTCCCTCTTATTTCTCTAACTATTTAATTCAATCAATTAAATAGTTTCATTTGCTAGTATTTATCAATGATCAAATACTATTCTAATGTATTTTATTTTAATACATTTGCCTCACAAAATCCCCCTTTTAATGAATTTATATTTATTAAAATTCCTTTGTATCCCTAATTCTTCTAAACTATGATTTATTCAAATCTAATTTGAATTACAATCTAAACCCTAGCTAGGGACCCATTAATCCAACCTAGAGACCTACCCTAAGCCTACCCTATTCCTACTGTACTCCCATCACCTTACTTCCTAAGCATGCTTCCCTACCTTACTGTCCTTTAATCATACTTAAAGGGTGATTCCTAACCTTTTTAAGGCTAATGGAATGCTCACGCACATGGGGAAATTCTCTCCCAAAAGGTCACCCATTCCTCTTAAATTCTTCTTACAACTTTGTCTTCCACTTGGAATTCTTGAGCCACTAAATATTAAATGCTATATTTGACCCAAAATTATCCATCCCCTCAAGCATATGTGTCCCTTATGTGGCTCTTATGTTGATGCCAGATAGATGCCACATAATCCAATCCCTCTTCTTCTCCTCCAAAATTCTGTAAATAGAGGTCTTCTCCTCCATATTTATCATCTCTCATTGTGCATTGTTATTATGCTAGAATTACTTTAGAATTTCATAGCTTATTTTCATGCTCTTCATCTTTAGCTTAAATCATATAGAAATCAAATTCTAGGTTTCTTTGGGCTAAAATGAATCATAGTTGTTATCTTGCATATTTCATGTTCAATTGCATAGTTTAAGATCTTCCTTTTGAAGAATTTGAGACTAGTTCCTCATACTAGTTCTTAAGTTTCTTCATTGTTCTAAATTTGCATTGCATTGGGGATTCACTTGCATTTTGTGTGTTTGACAGAGCACACCCACATCCAATCCAAAAGATAAAATTAAACAAGCCTGTTGGGTGCAACTTGTTTTAGCTCTATCCAATGATATAAGGGTATTTTACTTTATTTTTCTTGATTTTATCTCACTCTAAATTTAGATGCTAACCCTCTAATGGTTACTTGTTTGGTAGTGATGGAAGGTTGACATTTTCCTCATACTACACTAAGTCATGAGATAAATTTCCTAACCATAGGTTTTCTACGAGACTTTACACATGCCATAAATCTCTGGGATGACTTAAACACATGTCAAAATCTGAATCATTATCTCTGAGTCACTAGATAATATTTTACATTATGGATTCTATCATGGACTTAAAAGAAACCCTTAGATCTTTTCTCATCTACAGTTCATATTTTCCCACTGCAAACTTCACTGAGCCTTGAATTAACCTTTTCTAACCATAATTCATTTGGAGACTTAACGACTGACTGAATCTCACTGCCATTGAATATATCATCTGAATCAAGGTTTATTCTGTGATTAAACACCAGCCTTTAGATATTTTTGTCAATTCGACGGTAGTCACTAAATCAGTTAAACTTTTACTCATATGTAATTTTATCTCACGATCAAACTCTAGCCTCAAGATCATCTTTGAGTCTGACAGTTGTTGCTAGATCTCATAAAACTTCACTTAACCCTTGTTTTCTTCAGAGATCTCATGACTGAACTGATATAACCATGTCTTAACCTTGGTGAGTTTATAAGACTTCATGACTAAATAGAATTCAAAGCCACTATATGATTTCTTAACTCAGGAGTTTATTTTGAGTCTTCACGTCTGCTGCAGGGTCAATCTTGAAAATCAACCACTCACGTTAAATCTCCCAATTTTTTGAAGTATATTTGTTTCCTTCTAAGACCACATGACCAAAGCTTTGTGCTGAGTCTCATAACAAAAGGGAATATTTAGAAAGTTTTGAGAGACTACGCAACTGACGTAAAACATAAAAAATACCACATGACTTAAGTGATTTGAGATTTCTGGAAAATGTAATTGCAAATTAGAAGCCCATCATGAAGAACTAGGGTTTTTGCATTGACAAGGAAAAAATTGATGTATGACCTAGGGTTTTACACATTTAATTGATTTTATCACTTGGAGGACAAGAGTTGTAGGGAAAATTTGGTAGCACTTTGGATAAGAATTAACATTTTATGCAAGAACATCACTAGGAACCAAAACATTTTATAGCAAGATTTCAAAACTAGAAAAACAACCAACAATGGCTCTATCTAAGGTTTTTTGAATGCAAGTTCATAGCAAGAACCATAGATCTCTTGGAGGCAGACCACACTAACCTACAACAAAAAGAAAACACACAACCAAAACAAAAACACTTGTACATATAATACAAGGCTACTATGCATGGAAATCAAATTTTAATTGAAGAAAGGTTTCAAGAATTGTCCATGCACTAGAAATTCAAATACCTCTCCATCAATATTTTTCAATAGATATGAATCTTTTCCAAAAATTTGATGAATGATAAAAGGACCAAGCCATAAGGATTCAAAATTTTATGCTTATCTTTATCTTTAGCTCTTACATTCCATTGAAGTACTAGATCATCAGGCTAGAACTTTCTATTACTTGCTCTCTTATCAAACATGTATTTCATCTTTTGTTGTAACTTGACATTTTCTCTTTGACTATCTTTAAGAATAATGAGTAAACATGTATTTCCTCCACCAATTCCAGCATTCATTTCTCTTATAATATTTTCAAAATGCCCCTTATCTAGGCACAACAAAAATATCCCATCTCTATTCTTCCATTATAAATCACCTTGCAACAAAACATATCTTTGATCGTGTTACCTCAAGCTCCTCTTCTGATTATCAGTTAAATCTTTCAGGAAGCTAGCATTTTTAAGGAAAAAAATTGATGTTAGCATACGAGGGATGCATCTCAATGCTTGTAACATCTTGTCCATAAGTATAAACATTATTGACTTGGACAATATCCAAATTCTCTTCAGTCATTAACTTAGCTAGTCCTAAGCCTCTTAACTTAGCTAGTAAAATGTAAACAATGAGAATGGTTTGGTGTAGACAGGAGATACAAAGACAGGTGCTTCTTGGATATCTAGCTTAATTTTTGCAAATGCTAACTGTATCTCTTGATCCCATTCAAATCTCACATCTTTCTTTAACATTTTAACTATTGGCTTAACCAATTCAGCAAAGTTTGTAATGAACCTTCTAAAAAAAATTATTTGTCCTAGAAATGATTCCACATCCTTTAGATTCTTAGGAGAATGTACCTTCTATATATCTTAAACTCTTTTAGGGTTTATTCTTACCCTTTATTTTGATACTATATGTCCTAAAATCTTTCCTTCTATGACAAAAAACTGACATTTCTTTGGGTTTAAGGAAACTCCATATTCCAAGGCTTTGATAAATACCTTTTCTAAATGGTTACAATGATCTTCACCTCTATTTGAGAAAATAATTCAAACCATCATGACATACCACCATGAGAACATTTATAAGGTCTTTGAAATCTATATCCATTTCCCTCTGAAAATTTGCACCAACATTCTTCAATCCAAATGGCATGTTAGCATACACATAAGTTCCCCAAGGAGTAGTAAATACAGTCTTGAATTGTTCTGATTCCTTAACAAGTACCTAGTTATAACCAGAGAATGGATCCATCATGGAAAGTAAATCACATCTAGTGACCTTCTATAGCATATCTTCCATGTTGGGTAGTCCGTAATTATGTTTCAATGAGGTAACATTTAAGTTTCTAAAATCAACACACAATCTAATATCCCCATTTTTCTTCCTCACAGGGACTAAGTTTGGCACCCATGATGAATGTCTTATAGGTTGAATAATACCTACATCTCTTAGCTTTATCAACTATGTTTTCATCTTGGTTGCCAATAATGGGTTAATAGGCCAGTGTTTTAGCCTAAACAGCTTCACATCCTCCTTGAGTGGGATATCATGCTGGAACAAGTCTTCTCTATAAGGTTTTAAATCTTCATAAGACCAGGTAAAGATATGTTTATATTTCTTTAGCAACCTTATCTAATTTAATCTTACATTCCTATTCAACCTTTTACAAATATAAACCAATTGAGGAGATGTCTCTGATTCAATATTTATTTCTTCTAAATCTTCTATTTTAGCATTGGATTTGTGAGACATATAATTATCGCTTATACTAAACATGCCCTCCAATTCAACTAATCCTTTAGGAATATGATTAGATTCTAGTTGAACAATTTCTTGATCAAAACTATTTTCATTGCCATCTACAACTACTATTAAAGAGTCACAGTCATTTTTTTGGCCATGATATTGATCTATACATTGAATAAACCCAAGGATGTCATCATCATCCTCAAAAACTTGCCACTTATGAACATTATTGGGAACTTCTCATCTATTTTTTACTTCTATCAAAGATATGCCATCAAGAGTAACATCATTATTTTTTAGAGAAACTTTAGCAGGAAAGTCTGTCATTATGTTATTTGATCTTTCTATCCAAAGAATGTTAAAAGCATCAAAGAACTGTAACTTGTACCAGACTGCATACTTATACAATTTTAGCCTGTTATCTTTAGCAGAATATTGTGATCTAATCTGAGATATGATTAATTGGGAGTCTCCATGAATTTTCAAAATTTTAATATCATGCCTAATGGAAATATCCATTCCCAATATTAATGCCTCATACTCACCTGTCTTATTAGTACACTGAAATACTACCAGGATAGAGTACTTAAATGTAATATTGTATGGGGAAATGAATAACACATAAGATCCTCATCCTTCTTTAGAGAATCCACCATCAAAATACATCTTCCCCAATCCATCTTGTTGTAGCAACAATTCACCAATAATTGGATCTGTGTTTCTCATTTGAAGTTTAATCTCTTCAACAACAAAGTTCTCCATATCAATATCTACACAGTAATTTAATTGGTCAAGCATAACCATCTCCACCATGATAGATGAACAAGGTTATCTATACAAATTGACCTCGGTGAAAATTATAGGAATTGTAGTGTAAGATAAATCTAGCTACAGTCTTCCACCCACTAATGCTGCCCATTGTCCTGATAGAAGCATACCATAATGGGGTTTTGTATCTACAACAACTATATCCATTCTGTAGGTTTCTTCAGGGAAAGAAACAATCTTAACCTCAAAATGTTTGAGTGTTTGTATTACATGAAGCTCTTTATTATCCATTGCATAAAAAATTCTAGCAAGAGTAGTGACTTGAAATCCTAGTTCCTTGATGACATGATGTGAAATTACATTGGATGCAGCACTAGAGTCTATCATACAATTCTTGACTAGCAATTTTTTTTTTTTTTTTTTTTGATCGGTAAAAGGCCGAAGCCAAAATTTTATTAATATTAAAATTAATTTTTACAGTATAACCCCACTC
>MU223442.1:350604-368574 GCA_018584345.1 Thuja plicata | reverse complement strand
TTTCCGCGGTTTAAATCTTGGTTTCGCTGTCTGCTGAAATTCGCCTATTTTTGCATCCATTTTTGTAAATCTCTTAGATTTTTGAATGACTGTAAAGTTCACCCTCAATTGTCATCAAGAATTCGCTATTGTAGAAGCCCAGATCGTTACCACCTTGGATGAATTTCTCATGTGATTTAGAGATGAATGTATGTGTGACATATAACTCCTGCTGTGATCTTAGTCTTCTGTAGAAATTGTTGTAGCTATAGATCAGATCTAGAGATGTCGGATATTCAACAGGTAGGGCAGAGTAGGACTTCAAATCTTGGACCCAATTCACTGTATATTAGGCCTAATTTGCTACCTTGGAAAGGCCTGCCTCCTCTCCTAATTCGCTGTAAACATGTTTGTACTGTCACGGAAATTTCCTACTTTAGGGTTCTTTTCCTTTTTCAAGTTTAGCTGGGACGATGCGGATGAATAGCGCGCCTTCCCCTGTTTTCAATGCAGAAACTCCTCTTTCTTCTGAAGAAATTCATTGTGTTTAGCATTACAGGTAGATATTTCTTATACTCTGTTTACCAAATTTTTTTTTTTGAGCAGAAACCCCTGTTTGTTTTGAAGAAATCGGCTTTGTTTAGTGCCAAAATTCAAATGCCGATGTTGCCACCACAACCATTCGCATTCTCTCAGGATGGTGCTCTAATGTTGCCAAGATGCTGATCTTGAAATCTATCCAAACAAAGTGATCTGCACTTATGAAATTACTTTGTTTGCCAAGGATATGAATTCTGATCCAAATGTGTGGAGGTCTGGTCCACAAGTCGACAAGGTCTGATCTGCAATGTTGATGCTTTCAAGTTACCAAGTTAGCACTGGTTTTGCCTCCCAAAATCGCCCTTTTATAAGGAAGGAAATTGCTATCAATACCAAGGAAATTTTCTGGTGTCTTAAGACGAAATTGGTTCCCAGAAAGAAGATTAGAATCGCCCAGTTCTGCAAGTAAGCAAATCGCCAAGCCAAGTCAGATTTACCCTCACAATTCACTGTTGTTGCTCTCTAAATCTGCCCAAGTTATGGAGAAAATCATTGCCAAATAGAAGGAAGAAACTCGCTGCCTTGAAGGATCAGACCTGCCCCCCACAATTTTCCCTCAATGCCTAATCCAATTTTGCTAAGTCTGGAACAATTCGCTGCCCAAAATGGAAGACCAAAGTCACCCAATACCTGTTATAATTCGCTGCCAAGCACTTAGTGAAATTCGCCCAATGGAGCAGAGGTCGATTAATTACATCCATTATTTCCATGCTCGCTCTTTCTTGTTCTCCTATTAAAGAGGAAACTATTATATTAGGCATAAAAGAAGATTAAAAATGCCAAAGACAAATTCTAGAGAGAGTGAATGAGTTAATGAATGAGATAATTCTTGACTAGCAAATTATTAATCATCAAAGTTACATAAAAAGGATCAACTGATAATGGTTTTTGGGTAATAACATTACCAATGCAAATATTAGAGATTTCTTTACCCTTTTCCAATCCTTGTACTTGTTTTTCTTTTTCCTTGACTGATCAGACTTCCCTTTTATCATTATTTAATGTCAAGGACCCTCTTTCCTAGTTTGATATAGGGATATCATCTATCCCTTTTAAAATTGTAAGTGCGGCTTCTTTATTCTCATTTATTTTCAACATTTCCATGAGTGGGACTGAAACTTTCATTTGGGTAAGAGCATGCTTCATGTCAAACATATGTAATTTAGAAGAGACATCACCTATCTTTCTACTTTTCTTGGCTTTATCAATAGTCATTGGTTCTTCTTTCTCCTTCTAATTAGAAGAAGATTCGGCTTGTTCTACAAGTTTCTTTCCTTTGTTATCCTTGTGGTGGGATTCTGTAGCATCACGTGTGATTCCCTCTTTAATAAGAATAGGAGTAGGTTTGCCTTGATTAGGTTTAACTATTCTATTTCTTAGGTTATATGCACTCCTTTCTTGATTAATTTCTTCTATGGTCAAGGATCTCTTTTCCTCATCACTTATTAGTCTGAAATGAGGGTGTTTCTTCTCATCACCCACTGTAATGATATTTCTTTGAGATATCATACTGTTACCCAAAATTTCCAATTTACATGTGAATTCTAGCTAAAAGTGGACAAAAATGTGACTCCCACAATGGTAGAGCCCATCTTGTAGAATTTTGCATTATTTCTTGATCTTAATCTTTCTCTCTGCAAATTTCAAGGCCCTCTATTTTACCCTAATTCATGAAAATGGCCTAAGTCTTAAAAAACCCTAAGCATTTTATGAGAAAACCCTAGTTATCCAATGACTATTCTATTTCCCCGTTGCCTTTTTTAAATAACTTAAGTCTCTTTTAAGGAATGTGCAATTTTCACTCACCCTTTAGTCTTCTAGTCGCGTAATGAAAAAGACATATTCTTATTTGTTCAACGACTTCAATATTTCCTTGGTCACATAGTCTCTATAAGAAAGGGAATATGTTTTTTCAATCTAGAGATTCACTGATGATTGTTGGATTGTCTTCTGATTAGAGGGTAGTCGATAGGTCTCCCAAAGTAAGTCAAGATTCACAAAAGATCATGAGATCTCATGACTCAATGTATTTCTAACCCTGTAGATATGACTTGAGTTTAAGAAAAGTTGGGTTAAGCTCCTCTCAGTCGCCAAGTCTGCAAAACAAACCATGGTTAAGGAAATCAAGAAAGGGTTAAGTAAAGGCATGTTCCAAGTTCCAAATGATTTGATCTGAGCTGTTGATTATATTTTGATCTCACAGTTGTCTCTGGTCTCGATAAGAAATGGATATTCCTCTTTGGTCCAGATACTTAGCGCTAATCATTGATGCTAAGATGATCCTACAGTGGTCTCATGATCTTGTTATAAACTCAGAGTTAAGGTAATGGCTTAGCAACATGGAGACATTAAGGATTTTTGCTACCAGAGTCAAAGCTAAGTTAAGACTGGAGTTAGAGATAAAGGTAAAGATCAGGCATTATATCAGATTGTGTGGTCAACATAATGAATTGGCCATAAGATGTGTAAGATCTATCTCAGAAGAGATCAAGTTTTGATGACATTTCATAGATGTGTTGGGTCAAAATAGTGACAAAGTGGAATTTATAGCTCAAATGGTCATAATAAAATAATGGATTGACACATGGCAGTAGGAATGCTTGGGTTTTATGTGCTCAGTCTCTAAGTCTCCCAAACACAACACAATATTCTGTATTATTTGGAAACTTCAATATTTCCTTTAGTCGCATAGTATCATGAGGAAAAGGAATATTTTGAAATCATTCAGAGACTTCCCACTGACCTTCGATTATTATATGATCCTGTGGTGGTCACTAAGTCTCTGAACAAAATGCAAATTTAAGTGAAAGATAAGGAGATTATGAGACTGCAATGTCGCCAGGTCTTAGAAAGGAACTCTAGGTTAAGGAAATAGTTTAGAGACTCTGAGACACAAAGAAAAGATGGTAACCTAGGTTAAAGGTAGGTCAAAGACAATCAAAAATAGAGGGAGATCGACAGCCATGTTTTAAATAAAGATCAAGATATTTTCTGAGCTGTTGATGCAGGTACCCATGCCACCTGTGACCGTTTCTCATTTAAATATTCAAATATTCAAAATGGTCTAACTTCGTAAACTCACGACAGTGGTGCAATATTTCAAGCTACAGACAGAGAGATGGGTCGAGCCAAATTTTTCCGATTGCATTTATTTAGATGAAAATATTTCAAAGATTTATTTGATCGAGCAGGATATTTCTTAGCTTCATTTATGACCATAATTAATAGATTTAGGGTTTCTACATTGTTTATGCGAAATCTATTTTGTACCCGTAGTTTCTAGAATGGATTATTTTCCTGAGCCTACATGTTGGAGGAACATGTATATAAGTTAGTTTCCAAGATTTTTAGCTAAGGGTTTTTTAGATTATGCAAGAGATTTTGTGGCATTTTCTCTACTCCTAAGTTTTCATATGTTTGTAATCTCATTGATTTTCAGATATTGCAAAGGTTTTTTGTGAAATTTTTTCTATCCCCAGGCCTTCTTGTCTGAATTTCTCTTATTGAATTGGAATATATTGAATTTTCTCAGAGAAATATTGGAGTTCATCAACCCTCTTTCTTTCTACAATTTTTTGTACTATTGTGTTTGATTTGATTTAGATGAGTTTGTGGATATCCTTCAGTCCCCTATTATTTTTTCTCATTCATGTGCCTGGTTGCAAAAGTCAATGTTTGTTTGCAGGTCATATTCTGTGTCTACTCATAATGAATACACTATTGTTTGTGAAATTACTTCTTTCTTTGAATAGCCTCTGTTTATCTCAGACCTCTCTAGGAAATACTTATGCAAGCCTATCTAGAAATTTGTGTTCTACTAGATTCCAGGTTTCATGCTGATCTCATTCACTATGTTGTGATTCAAGTTACCTTCAGTGTATCACCTAGTAGGATACTTTTCTTTCAGTTATTTCCCTTTCAAGTATTCCTTCTATCCCTTTTCCTTCAAATTTACTTTTCATGTCAAATAGTAGATGAGTTGATTATCCAAGAAGGACTGACCTAGAATCTAGAGGCTTCACTTCAAATTAGCATAGGGACCATAATCTCGAAGTGATTCCCATGTTATACTAGATTATCAAGACAAAGAGAGCTTGAATAGGGTGTAAATATAGTGTATAATAGTTTTGGCACACCCAGTGGGACTACTAGTAAAAGGAGTGTATTTACAAAACTATGCTATCTTTGATATGATGATTGCATGGTATTGACCTAAAGAGGTTTCTTTTTCAAGCATATTTGGTTAATCCACTGGTTTAGAGAAAAGAATATCTAGTCTTGTTCAAAATTTTATGGGAATGGTTGAGACAAGGATCTCAAAGCCCTTTGCATTTTCATAGCTGCCCCTAACTAGAAGTTATTGCAGATAATCTCAGAGAGCATCCCCTACAAGGAGGGTTCAGTCTACACCACCTATTCCAGAAAGGAGACCTTTTCCTTTCCATTCAAGAAGGAGAGAAAGATCCCTAACTAGGGACCTACAAGAAGATTTAGCTCCACCACCCGGCCCAAATACAACTCACACATTTGCTTCCTAGTAGAGAACAACTCCTACAATGGAAAAATAGTTTACCTTTGTAACATTCAATCAAGGAAGTCCATTAAACTTTACTCAACATCATGATGTGCCCTTAGTAGCACTCAAGAGTCTTCCTAACTTCATAGCAGAGGGATAGACAACTTCATGTTAACAAATAAGAGATGTAGCCACCATATGCAATGTGCATCATATCACAGAGGAAGATGTGGCTAACAATATTTTAGCGGCCTCTTTCAAAGCTAAGGCCTTAGAATGGTTTAGAACTTTAGCTATTGGTTCAATTGATTCATGCGATAGATTAGGTGAATCGTTAAGCATATATTTTGAGGATAAATCAAATCATTTGTCCCTAATTGAGCAATTAACAACCATTAAGAGGGCCCCTCAAGAACAAATGACATAGTTTAATAATAGATTCATTAAGACATGGAATAGAATTCCTATCTCAGTAAGACCTTTGGCTGACCATGCCTTCCTATATTTCTTTAGAATTCTGAATAGCAATATCGTTTTCATGATTCAATCCATGGGAGGTAATTCATTGCCTCAGGCCTTTGACATTACTGTTAGGGATGAAAATTGTTTAATTCAAGTAGGCATGATAGCCTCAAGGATGTCCATGCCCCTTTTTCCCCATATTAATCCCAACATGCCTTTGAGTGTCACTCCATATGCTCCCATACCAAATATAGTAGCACCTCAAGCTAGCACTAGCTATTACGAATCCAAAGCAGGCTTTTACCAAGAACTGCGAGCAATGAAAAGTGATCAGCAAGTAACAAATAGCTTGTTACAAAGTGGTCAATAAGAAATGACAAATTTGTTGCAAACTCTAACCAAAGAGTTGACCAATTTAAAGAAGCAGAATCAAGGAAATAGACCACCCTTTCAGTCACAGGCTCAAATTCCCAACCAACAATATTAAAATTAGGGACCATCTTATCAACATAATAGGCCACCATACCAAGGAAATTACCAAGGTCAAAGGTAGAACTTCAATCAGAGCCCATTTCAACCTTATAATCTGACACCTCTTATTTCTGCAAATCCAACAAGAGACATAGTTCCAAGTAAGAATAACCTATTGTGGGACAATGAATGGTGTTTTCCTTTCAATAAGCCACACAATCAGGCTACATGCTCAAATGGGTCAATGAACCAAGCACTGATGGTTCAAAATGCCTCATATACTCAATCAGAGGCTCCTTCTAATGAGCTAGCTCCTCAGCAAGAAGCACAACATAGTGAGACTTCTCTCTTCAATTAGGAATAGCAAGACCTCAATGGAGTAAATTGTGAGTCCACCATAGCAGCCAACACTCAGTCTAAAAGGAGAGCTCAAGACATAGAGAGAATAGGAGATGGAGCTAAAGCTACTACATCTTTATATGCATCACATCCTTCCATTCCCAACATACTAAAGAATAATCCCATCACCCTAGTCAAAGAGGGCCAATCTCCTAAGGAAGTTGAGCCTATAATAGTGAAGACATACCAAAGAGTACACACTGCAGTGCCTTTCAACATTGTAGACAATATGAAGAAATAAAATGTCACTATGTCTATGTGGGACTCCTTGGCTATTCCAAGACAACCTGAGATGTTGAAGAAAGAAATGACTAAGGAGGTTATTCTTCAACAGTCTACAGAGGAAGTTGCTAAGCCAGTGCTGGTTAACACTGATCAAAAGAAGGATACTTCAAGTAGCAACTTCAAGGTACATGGCATGCAAGGTAGGAATCTAATGCTACCTCCCTTTTATGTATTGTTAATTTTTAGAAAATCTTTAGTAGATAATTGTATGGTAGATAGTGGGGCTACTAGCTCTGCCATGCCCAAAAAAGTAGCTGACCAATTGGGACTTAATTATGAACCTTTCCAAAAGAAGGTGACCCAACTTGATGGTTCTTTAATAAACACAATAGATTTGGCCAAGGACACAAACTTGATTCTCCATGCAAGCCCCAATTTTTCTATCCTACTTGACATATACATCATAGACCTCCCTGCCTTATTTACCATATGTTTATCAAGGGAGTTTACAACCAAGATAGGAGGCATCCTTTATTTTGACTGGTCCCACATGCTTTTCCATACAAGACATGGAACTAAGGTTACTATCAATTATGAATCATCAGAATCACACCATATAGAACCTTATGTATCCAAGGTACTCAATATAAGCTGCCTTGCACTTGCTGATAATTATTTCCTAAGCATCAGAGAAGAAAAAACCAAGATAGAAGATATCCCTGATATCTATCTATATGATTTAGAATCAAAGAACACTTCAGAAGCCCAAGCCAATGTTATTTGGGATGCTGGTTTGGGAAACTATTTGGTACAAGAGCATGAATCCATGGATTCAAATCTTCTCAAAATAGATACTGAGTTAGAAGATCAGGTAAACCAAGTTTAGGAGCTATTCTTTGATGGTGATAGAAGCAGACATGACTCTAGTGGTGGTGCTATGCTAATCTCCCCAAAAGGGGAAAATATTATACAACTTTTAGATTTAGTTTTTCTTGCACTAGAAACACTGTCAAATATGAGAGCTTAGTTAATAGATTGGAGTGGGCTAGAAAAAGAGGGATCGAAGCCCTGAAATTTTATGGTGATAGTGAGTTATTTGTCAACCAAGTAAGAGGGATAAGTGCAACAAAAAGTGACACAATCAAAGCATACAAGCATAGAGTGTGGGATGCTATTAAAGATTTCAATGATTTTAATATTATTGCAATTACTAGAAAATTGAACCAAAATGCAGATAGTCTAGCTACTGTTGGATCCCAATATGATATCCCCAACAAAATTTTGATGCAAAATGATCAACACCATATTAAAGTAGATTTTAGACCTTTTATTACTAATAATGATGTCAATTAGAAAGTATTTTACAATGATGAGCAAATTCTACAGTTCTTGTTTGAACAATATGTCTTTTCATAACATAACCAAGACAGATTCATGCAGAAATATGGTGATGAAGTGGTACAAATTAAATAAAATAAAATGCTGAAAGGGCTAGTTACCCTCAAAAATGTCTTTAATAGAGATGACCAAGCATAAAAGAGTAAATTGGGCCTGGTAGTTTAGCAAGAACATTGCATGGACCTAGAACTGGAGCCAGGTAAAAGCTTGAAATTTGGAAAGATTAATACTGATTCAGAGAAGCAATCTTATGTCTAATTATTTCAATAATTTGGAGATATATTTTCTTGGAAATATGAAGATCTCAAAGGTTTTGACCCAACACTTTCTCAACATATAATTGAATTGGAACCAAATGCCAAACTAGTAAGACAGAAGAAAAGACCTATCAACCCCAAGCTAGAACCACTTATGCATAAAGACGTGCTTAAATTAATAGAAAGTGGTATAATTTACCCCATCAAGCATAGTAGTTGGGTCTCCAACCTTGTTTCTCTTAGGAAGAGAAATGGGGAAGTAAGGTTGTGTGTTGATTTTAGGGATCTAAAAAGAGCATCCCTAAAGGATCGCCCCCTATTTCCATCTATGGAACAAATTTTATAGTGTGTTTCTGGATCAAAGAAATTATCGCTATTGGATGGCTATTTAGGGTATAATTAGATCTTGGTTCATAAAGAAGTTCAATATAAGACTACATTTACAACCAAATGGGGAACCATGGTGTAGACACCTAAAATTTACCAGGTGTATCTCAAGCTTTCCAAACTATAAATTTCAGCCAAATGCTTAAAATATCATCTCAATGAAAATCAAATGATCAAATCAATTGGACAAAATTCAAATCAAATTAAAAAATCAAATAATCATGAAATCAAATAATTAAATTCTAGCCTAAAGGGATTAATCAAATTATGCAAATGATTTTTCAATTGTATAGTTCAAATAAAAAAGGATCAAACCAAACCCAATCACCCTTCTATGGCTAATTTAATTAAATGATGTTGTTATTTAATTTCTAATATCTTTTGAGACAACCAACCAAATTTCCCTCCATTTGATAACACCTCAAAGTTTTTGACTTAACCAAACTTTGATCATGATTAACTCACTCTACCCCCTACCCTTGGGAAAATGCTCTAAATACAAGCCATTTCCTTTGTGTTTGGGATCCAAGAATTCAAGAGAAAAACATCCTTACTATAGGCACATTGAGAGCATATGAGGAGAATTAGAGAGGCTTTTTGAGATAATTTTAGCATTTTCATTACATCTAGCATATCATGTTTAGGAGCATTTGTTATTTTCTCATATGATCTTGGAGCATTTTTGAGCATTTTGAGCATTCTAGCTAGATTTGAGAATTTAATTTTCATACATATCTCATTCAAGGATTGTCCTTGAGAGAGATTAAGCCTGAGAGCTCTCTTAACAAAGCTTGGATAGAGAACCATGAGATGATATAGATTGTTTAGTTTCAATTCTTAGATTAACTTGTTTATCTTTCCATAGAATTATTTCTTTCATTCTTAATTTCATGAAGGTGTATTTTCTTACATACATAATGGCACCCACCGTGGGGCTCTAAGCCTCTTTGCTAACATTTTTATTATAATATTTGGTCTATTTTATTTGTTCTTGGTATTTTTCTTGTAGAAAACAAGAGAAGAGCCACGTATGCTACACCAAGAGCTGCCTACGAACAACAAAATGGTGCCTAAAAAGCTTGATTCATCTCTATCTTTCGTTCTGCTGCCGCATGTGAGATAAATTGGACCGCCTACCAGATAAATCATGCCACCTATTGGATAAAGTGCATCACCTATGACTTTTCAACAACCACTTACCAGCAATCTCTGACCACTTATTATACTTTCTGCACCACTTGCTATTTTTATTTTACCGCCTGTGGTATTTTAAGGGCCATCTGTTAAGATTTAAAAGCCACTTTTAAAGTTTAAAGTTATGCTTACTAACATTTGGTAGCCGTTGTTTAGCTGTAAAATGCCACGTAATAACTTTTGCTTTAAATCAGTTTTTGGTTAATTCTGTCACTTTTGTAATTCTCTATATTTTCTTGTTCTGCAGATGAAAAATCACCCAAAGGTGCAGAAACCAGAGAAGCAGATCTCAAGGCCTAGCAAGGAGGTAAGGGTTAAAACCAAGAATGATGAAGAGATTCATATTGCAAATTTGTTAGAGAGTTTTTTTGAGGAAGAGCATTTATATGATCATTACATTAAGGTGCTCTTTGCGTATAAAAAAAAATTTCCTAATCTCTAATTAATTTTGCATCCTTACTTTCTTTAAAATCTTTAATTGATAAGTCATTCATTTGAAAGAGCTTTTAGGAGTTTTTTGTGTCATTTAAAGTTTTCCAAGTTTTCTTCACTTTGCCTCACTTTGTGTTGATTAACTTGTTGTAGGATACAGAGTGGGAACGATCGCCACTAGGTGAGTAAAAACAACCCAAAACACTAAAAAATGTGCCTAGCCTTGCTAGCTTCGAAATAAGGTACTTATCTAATCAAGCTTGCATTACTTAACTTGTGGCAATTCATTTGAATCTAGCATAAATAAGGACACCTTACTATTTTCTATTTGAGCAAGACATTAGGTATATGATCTCAACTTTTTGAAGTTGATCAAAAAGCTAAAAGTGTCAAGTTTGGGTGGTAAAAAGAAAGGAAGGATTAATTGAACCACACATCTCATTTTTTAAGAACCTCCTTGTCAAGAGGTTGAAAATGAAAAAAATTGTTTGAGGTGTTTGGAACAAAAGAAAACAATAGGGATATGCTCTTCACTCTTTGAGTGAATCAAATTCCCAAACTTGTTGGACTAAGTTCATTTCTTTCTTTTCATGAACATGCTAGCTAAATAGAGCTTTAAAGGACCTACCTCCCGAGAATTGCCTTACGAGGACGGTGAGAGGAAATGACCCAAAGTGGGAGATATTCACTTTTACCGTAATATCATCTGATCCACTATAAATAATGTACTTTTACTTAATTGGAAAGTGACTAAAACTTGTGGAAGCCATCCTCACTTCCTCTAGTAGTCCTTCAGGATTGTGCAAAATTTTACTTTTGTGCATGTGGGAAGCCCGCAAGGGGGTAAAGGATCTTGGTAAGATTTAGAGCGGAAGTAATTTGAAACCTTGTTAAAAAATAAAACCTACCTTTTTAGAGCCATTGTTACATGCCAAATTTGTTTGACTCTAAGGTAGACAGTTTGGAAGAAATTCTTGTGCAAACCTATAAAAACATCCGAGAACATACACTTTTAGTGTTGTTTTAGGGATATGGTGTGAATTTAATGTGTTTGTTGAGTTTGTACTTCATTTTCATGCAAGAATATTCTTTAATAGGTTTGATCAAAACCTTTAAACTTTTAAAATCCAAAAAAATTGAAAATTTCAACTTTGATTAGCAAAGAGCCACCTACAAACAATTCTGGGCCACCTACAAATAATTTTGTGCCACCTACAAACAATTATGGGCTGCCTACAAGCAATTTTGTGCCACCTACAAACAATTATGTGCCACCTACAAACAATTTTGTGCCACCTACAAATAATTTTGTGCCACCTACAAACTGCAGAGTGCCGTGTAGAGTAATTCCAGTAACCGCTTACCAACATTTAAAGGCCTCCTACACACAGGCAAGTGCCACCTAGAAACAAAGAAGAGAAAATAGGGGGCATTTCCCAAGGGTTTAGAAATATTTTGAAATCATATTTGGATACCCTCTTTAAAGTTATTTCTATCCAATGCAACAAATAGATCATATTACTTCGAATATCTATAATGATTAATCTATTTGAGCAACAAATCAATCCTATGGTGGAGAATAATTATCAAAATCAAGATCAAAATCTCCATAGGACTCCATACAATGAAGTAACTAATGATTCAATATTAGAGGGATCCCAAGATCCCGTATTCCTTGAAATCATGGAACAAATTTTGATGAAGGATAAAGAAGCATATTTTTCTCAATTAGGAGCAACCCTTCCCCATAATGATGACATATCAACCTTAAGGAAGAATGAGGAAAAAAAAAAGGATACATATCTGTATGATGATGGACCATCTGTATCTTCATCTTCTTCACAAAATGAAGCGTTTGAGAGAAACAAACCTATCTTGGATCAAGGGAAATTACATGACCACCTTTTTTGTGATAAAGGGAATGGAGATAAAAATGTCACTCTCAAGAAATATTTAAACCAAAAACCTCTATCTAGCAAGGTTTCTCCCATAGCCTTTACACCTTTCATCCTTCGTCCATCTCACAAAACTTCACAACTATCCAAAATTCCTCTACCAAAGAGCAAGCCTAATGATGATACTTTTCACATTGACTATGTCTACCCTCAAGGGCTACCTCTAAAAGAAACCCAAGCTAATTTACATCTTGCTGCAAATCATTTCCATGCTTCAAAGATCATAGACCCTAAGCTTCCATGCACTTCAATTCCTACTCAAAAGGATTATCCATCATTCTTCCAAACATTCCCCATGCATATCCAAGCATCTACCTTATCCTTAGAAGTGGCTCCATGTCAAGAAGATAACCGAAAGAGAAAAGAAACAAGTATCAATAAAGATCAAGATCAAGATGTTATCCAATCCCCTCACATATTTGATGAAGGTCCCATATCCATAGAATCCGGTGATGATCCCCTTGCACCCTTTCATTTCTTCCAAGATGATATCCTTCCGAGTCAAGAAAAAAGTGTCTTTCCAAGCTCCATATTTAGTCCACTTCCCAAGCAAGATCAAGATATCCCTTCCCTCATTTCCAATGAACATATTGAAAATCAAGAGAAAAACATCCTCTCTACCCCATCCGAAGATCCTTGTCAAGATTGAAATATCCCATCAAATCCTTGTCATGATCTTCCATATTCACCTCAAGAAACCATCATTCCTCCATATCCCTTGCATGATAATAAATACCTTCAAGATTCATTTGATCCTAGAAAACTTGTTCCTATGAAATTTACTCATGAGCTAATTGGTATAAAGATAAATCTTAAAGATGAGAGCCTTGGAGATATAACTCATGCCAAAGATATTTATATACCTTTCACACCTTATCTCCCTCCATTCAAATGCAACCATACACCTTCACCATCCTCCAAATCCATTTTGGGTTCCTATGTCCCAAAGCTCAAGTCTTCATCCCTTTTATCCATATTGGGTCCATATATTCCTTCATCAACCATGCCTACCAGCCCTAGCTCTTCATCCACTTACCCTACCATGTATTAAGATCAACGAAGGCACACATACTTGAAGAATGTCTAAACACCCATCCATATGAACCCTCCATATTATTCCTATTCACCCACAATTCCCAAATCTTTTGGAAGTAATTTGGATGTGCAACATAAACATCAGAAATCCAAGAATCCATATGTGTATAAAAATCACCATGTCCCATCTAATCAACATGTGAATGAAAAGAAAAAATAAATATCCAAAAGGCCGCAAAGGTCCACAAAGAAAAATTAAAAATCCAAGAGGCCGCAAAGGTCCACCAAGCAAAAAGAAAAATCAATGAAAATGTGGGTTCCTAAATCCCTCATTGAAGAAATGCATTCAAAATTAGCACAAAAGAAAGAAAAATCAAAGCCTATGTGGATTCCCAAGTCACTTTTGAAAGACTTGCACACAAAAGAAAAATCAAATTTGACATTCAAGCTTCCAAAGGCTTCCACTCCATCTCCTTCCAAACATTTCCCACTTTCCAAGTCTACTTTGGGTTCCTATATCCCAAAATCCACTATCTTAGCTACATCCTCACCTCCTTCACCCATTGTTCCTCCATCATTCCACCACCCTTCAAAGTGTGTGTCATAGTTGATCTTGCCAACATTTCCATTCACAACATATCTTCTTATCCTCACATTCATTATCCAACACATACTTTCCATCTTTCCATCCCTCTTATCCACTCTATGGCATAAAACATTCACCACCATCTACCCTTATCTTCCATATCTATCCTTTTTCATCACCTTATCAATATATTTGAGCATCCTAGCCATCGCCATGGTTTATTATAGCATATCTTTCAGAAGAGAATTATTCAAAGGTCCAAATGTTGGGGAAATTTTGAAAAAAAAAAAATCAAAACAAAAAGAGAGAGAGAGAGAGAGAGAGAGAGAGAGAGAGAGAGAGAGAGAGAGAAGTGCCTTGGTGGAAACCTAGTAAAATGGGTTCCTTGGTAGCAAAAGTAAAGAAAAATCAATCCGTCCTATGGTAAAAACCACTTCTTGTGGCACCTTGGGCAAGTACCATGATGAAAACCTGGCAAACAGGCGTCATGTGTAATTCCTTCCTCTTACACTCTACACTTGGGGGCATGTTTCATCCATGTTATCCTCCATCTTCCATATTCTACCATTTATCTCACTTACATCCATATTTTCTCTTTTACCTTTGGTCTTGACAAGGTTGAACACATCCATGAGCATCAAGTATCTTGACACTATTATCATTTCCATCAGCTTATTCACTTGTTGCATCCATGCTACCCTATCATGCTCTTGCTTCTCCCCAATCCACCTTCATTATTCCTAAGTAGTCTTTCCATAATCCCAAAATCATTCCCTCATAACCTCCAATACCCTTTATCCTGATCATGCTATATTATCCACATCTTACCCAAATTGATCCATTGGTCTTGATTGAAAATGAAGGATGTAAAGTACAAAAATTTGTTATCAAAATCTTCTTGACATGTCCACTCTTTTGGATCACTCACTTTCATGACATCAGGTCATTATCCTATATGCTATATAGAACTGCATCATTGGCTTCCATTTCTTATCCAAAAACATGTTTCACATTGCTATATCCTTTTTCCTTAGCTTGGGTAATCTTGAGGAGATGGTCCTATGGGTCACATTCGCATGATTCATCCATCATGGCCTTTCCATCTCTAATTCATTAGCTTCCAAATCCATCTTTCATGTCCTATACCTTGCTAGACATTGGGGACAAACCAATGTGATCTTGTTTGAGCGATGGTAAATTCTAAAAAATCAAAAAAATTCAAAAAATCAAAAAATCAAAAAAATCAAATATCTCTAAAAAATCCAAAAACATTAAAAAAATCTAAAAATCCAAAAATCTTGCATAAAGTCTTTCAGCTGCATTGTTACATAATCGGTTTCATTTTCCCAAGATTCACATGGTTCACTTATCACTTGGTGGAAAACATCATGAATTTTGGTACTAAATGGATTCAAGAGTGCTACATTTTGGTCACACATCAGAAGCAGATTTTTAGATTCAGAGGAAAGATATTTTGGAACCTTTGATAGATATAATTGTTCAACCCTATATAGTTTGATTCGATAACATGCTCCTTGAGCTTCATTGCCTTATTTTATCAGGATTAAAAATTGACAACACCCTAAATGATCAGAATGTTTGAAGTTCTTATTTGAAAATCTTGATACATTGCAAAACACTTGGAATTTTTGATGAGTTTCTCATTGAATTTTTCAAGTCATGTTCTTTTTAGCTAATCAAGTATGTTTCGACTAGATTGGTGATAATGGAGACATGATGTTTTCTTAGGCTTCTGTATGACTATTTTGAGGAAAATTTTTTAACTTGTGTGAATTAGTCTAATGAAATGGTCATCAAAGAACCATAGAGGAAATTCATATGGGATAGAGGGTTAACCTTTTTTTTTTTATGCAAAAGAATACCTTGGTTATTTAGATTTTCCATATCTTAATACCAACATCCACTTGCAACATTGAATCCATTTAAACCAGTATTCATACTCCCATAGTTGCTCATTCAAATAGTGAGGGTTGTACTAGGTTATTTAAATGAGGTTACCACATGAGATGAAAGTCATATTCATATTCTTATGGTCGCAGTGGCACCAGTAAGGATTGTATCAACTCCTAGTTCCACAATGCTCAATGATGAAAATATATCTCAATTTGCATTTCTTTCACAAACCTCAAGGACAATTAGATGCATTGCATTCATGTTAGATTAATTGAATTTATTTAGAAGTATCTTTCCAAGTGAAGGGGGTGGAAGTGAATCATGATTAAATCATCAAAGTCCTAATCAATTTCCTCAAATATCTGATCCATCAAATTGATCACATGCTACATGAAGGATATACTCAATATACATCTGCTCACCTAGGGGCAATCTCACCATTTGATCAACTAAGGGCAACCTAACTCTGTTTATCCCCTGTACTTATTTCTACACCTAATTCATATCAAATGACCCTATCTATCAACTTCCCACCATAAATATTCCCATAAAATCCAATCCAATCGAATATCAATCAGTCAAATCATCCAATTGATCATCTAATGTCAATCATTTATCCTATCATCCATTTTTTCATTTTGAGCACATCAAATTTCCTAACTCTAGATCTTGAGGAAGGAAATTCAATTAATTTTTTTGTCTCTCTAGATCTTGAGAGTGAATTATCAATTTATCTAATCAATCCATTTGTTCATCTCTCTAGATCTTGAGAGAAAATTATCAGTCTATCCAATCAATCCATCAACCTACTTATCAGATTGACATCAATACAACATCAACCAAGTGATTCTGACTGACATCAAGTGATATCCGATCATCATCACCTTATCTCAAACATCAACAACATTTTCTCAATCAAAGTTGTTATCATCAAATTCTCTTCACACTGGGGCATGTTTTGTTTCTAGGATCAACATCATTGTTCATCAGAAATGCAATCATCTTGGATCTCTTCTATCAACAATATTCATCAAAATCTTCACATCTAAGATCAATATGACTTTATTTCTGAGGGGGCATCATCATATCACCCAATTGGGATTCTACAACATATCTTGTATCAAATCTGGGGAATTAAAATTTCAAACTTTATCAGTGGAGTTTCATATCAGAGATTTCATATCAAAGATTTCATATCAGGGTTTCATATCAGGGTTTCATATTAGAGATTTCATATCAGGGTTTCATATCAAAGATTTCATATCAAAGTATCATATCAGAGATTTCATTTCAGAGCATCATATCATGGTTTCATATTAGAGTTTCCTATCAGGTTTTCATATCAATCAATCAACTCATCAATATCAGATAAATGCTCAAGACAATCAAGCTTTCTTTGAATCAATGCACTTCACACATCAATTCAAAGAGGGGCATTTGTAGACACCTAAAATTTACCAGGTGTATCTCAAGATTTCCAAACTATAAATTTTACCCAAATGCTTTAAAATATCATCTCAATGCAAATCAAATGGATCAAATCAAATAGACAAAATTCAAATCAAATTAAAAAATCAAATAATCATGAAATCAAATAATTAAATTCAAGCCCAAAGAGATTAATCAAATTATGCAATTGATTTTTCAATTGTATAGTTCAAATAAAAAAGGATCAAATCCAACGCAATCACCCTTCCATGGCTAATTTAATTAAATGATGGAGCTATTTAATTCCTAATATCTTTTGAGACAACCAACAAACTTTCCCTCCATTTGAGAACACACCTCAAAGCTTTTGACTTAACCAAACTTTGATCATGATTAACTCACTCTACCCCTACCGTTGGGAAAATGCTATAAATAAAAGCTATTTCCTTTGTGTTTGGGATCCAAGAATTCAAGAGAAAAACCATCCTTATTATAGGCACATTGAGAGCATATGAGGAGCATTTGAAAGCCTTTTTGAAATAATTTTATCATTTGCATTACTTCTAGCATATCATGTTTAGGAGCATTTGTTATTTTCTCATATGATCTTGGAGCATTTTTGAGCATTTTGAGCATTCTAGCTAGATTTGAGCATTTAATTTTCATACATATCTCGTTCTAGGATTGTCCTTGAGAGAGATTAAGCCTGAGAGCTCTCTTAACAAAGCTTGG
>MU223442.1:299246-350554 GCA_018584345.1 Thuja plicata | reverse complement strand
AACAAAGCTTGGATAGAGAACCATGAGATGATATAGATTGTTTAGTTTCAATTCTTAGATTAACTTGTTTATCTTTCCATAGAATTGTTGCTTTCATTCTTAATTTCATGAAGGTGTATTTTCTTACGCACATGGCTTATCAAAAGATGCCTTTTGGTTTGTCAAATGAAGGTGCTACTTTTCAAAACGCAATGTATATAGCCTTTAAGAGCCCCATGTTCAAGTTTGTACTAGTCTATTTAGATGATATAACTATTTATTCTAAACTTGCAGCAGACCATATCAAACATTTGAGGAAAATATTTCAAAGGTGTAGAGAGTTTCAGATATCTCTTAATCCCATGAAATGTGTGTTTTTAGTACATGAAGGAAAACTGTTGGGGTATATTGTACCCAAACAAGGAATTACAGTTGACCCTAAGTGAATTGCAGCTATCTTGGAGCTCCCACTCCCACATCAAAATAAATTTCTTCAATCTTTCATAGTAAGGATTAACTTTTTTAGGCATTTCTTGCCTAACATTGGAGATTTACTAAAGTCTTTGACAACTATGTTGAAGAAGAACTGAGTTTTCAGCTAGAGAAAAGAAGGAAAAGAAAATTTTCAACCCATCAAAGAAGCTTTTATAGAGGCTCCTGCCTTGTTGAACCTCGAATTTAGTAAGGATTTTATCCTTTATTCTTATGGAGGCCCTGATGTCATATCTGCAATGATAACTCATGAGAACTCTGAAGGATTGGAACATCCTGTTGCTTTCTTTAGAAAATGTTTGGAAGAGTACAAACAAAGATACTCTTTTGTATAGAAACATGTACTTGTTGCGATGAAAGGCCTAAAAAATTTCCGATATCTATTGACTCACAGCAAGATACAATTGAGAGTTACTCATCACAGTGTCAAAGAGTTCTTTCATTCTAGAGACCTAAATGAAAAAGAGCTGGTTGGATTACAAAATTTATGGAATATGACATTGATATCCAAATCACTAATTTGGTTAGAGGAAGAGGTCTTTGTGAGAATTTGAGAAGGGATGAAGGTTCAAAGAATCTAGAACAAGAGAATGCATCTCTAGTTGTGCATTCAATAGAATAACATGTCAAGGCAACAGGTTGGTTGTCTAACATTGTTCCATTTTTGAAGACAGGTGAACATCCTTCTAATTTAGATTTAGCCAAAATAAGATATTATAGATTGCAATCTATCCCCTTTGTGTTGATTGATGAGGTTCCTTTTAGAAAGGATCATAATGATTTCCTCTTAAGATGCATAGATTTAGACCAAGTGGAAAGTATCCTGAATGAGTTTCATGATATACCTTATGGAGGTCATTTTTCACCTAGGACTACTTCTTTTAAGATCAAGAGGGCTAGATACTATTGGCCATCTATCTTCAAGGATAGTCATGATCACATGAGAAAATGCATCAAGTGTGCCATGTTTGCAGGAAAAGAAAAACTTGTAGCTCTTCCCCTCCTACCAATCAGAACAGAGAAACCTTTCATGAAATGGAGTATTGACTTTATAGGCCTTATAAATCCTCCATCCAGTGGAAGAAATAAATGGATTATAACTACAACAAATTATTTCACTAGATGAATAGAAGCTATTGCACTAAAAGAGGCCACTGAGAGTGTTGTCCTAAACTATAAATGATGACATCATTTATAGATTTGGCACTCCAAATTCAATAATTTCAGATAATGCACTTGCATTCACAGGCCTCAGAGTGAATGAATGGGCACTCATGAATGGTATTTTTATGAATACTAGTTCTAACTATTACCCCCAGAGTAATGGCCTAGTAGAGTCTACAAATAAGAATCTGATCAAAATTATTAAGAAGACTTTGCAAGAAAATTAAAGAGACTAGTTTTTCAAGCTTAAGTCTTCCTTATGGCTAGATAGGATAACACCAAAGAAAATAATTGGGAATTCTCTATATATGCTGGTATATGGAAAAGAGGCCAGACTATCAATTTCAATAGAATTACCAGCATTGGATCTTACCACATAATTTTTCCTCTTTGAAGAAGGAGATCCTTTACAGGTAAGGCATGCTCAACTCAAGGAGCTAGAAGAAATCAGAGACAAGTCTATGGAAGCCATGAAATTTGAGAAGATGTAAATTAAGAGGAATTTTATAAGAGAGGTAGACCTAGAAATTTTAGAATTGGAGATTTGGTCCTGAAGTGGGACGAATACAATCCAAGCTTGACAAGCATTCAAAGTTTGATTCCATTAGGGGTGGACCATTTGTAATCATAGAGTCCAATGAACATAATGCATTTCAATTATCTACTCTTGGAGGAGATTCCTTTCTGATATAAGTTAATGGTTTCCATCTCAAACCTTGTTTCCAGGTTTTCCTTGCTCTATAATTAGTTCTCTCTATTTTATCTTTCTTTCTAGTTTAGTTATTTCTTTACTAAAAGTGCTCATGTCTAGTTAGTACTTCCTCCTCCTAGTCTCAAACCATTTTTTCCTATAAAAGAGGTTCTTATTTTCTTAGAAGATGACTCCATTCCCAATGAATGTCAAAGGCCACTAGTTTGTAATGTCTAGCAGGCTGACATCCCGCAAAAATTGCCAAGAATGTTACCCATAATTTCCTATTTACATGTCAATTCTAGCTACAAGTGGAGAGAAATGTGGCTCCCACAAGGGTAGAGACGAGCTTGTAGAATTCTGCATTATTTCTTGGTCTTAATCTTTCTCTCTATCAATTTCTACGCCCTCTATTTTTCCATAATTCATGAAAATGGTCTAAGTCTTATAAAACCCTAAGCATTTCATGAGAAAACCCTAGTTATCTGATGGTTGTTCTACTTCCTCATTACCTTTTTTAAATAACTTAAGTCTCTTTTAAGGCATGTGCACTTTTCAATCACCCTTTAGTCTCCTAGTTGCATAATGGAAAAGGCATATTCTTATTTGTTCAGCGACTTCAAGATTACCTTGGTCATGTGGTCTTTATAAGAAAGGGAATATGTTGTTTCGATATAGAGATTCAGTGATGATCATTGCATTATCTTCTGATCAGAGGTTAGTCACTTGGTCTCCCAAAGTAACCTAAGGTTCACAAAAGATCATGAGATCTTGGTACTTAATGTATTTCTAACCCTACAAATATGACTTGAGTTTAAGATAGCTTGGGTTAAGATCCTCTCAATAACCAATTCTCCAAAACAAACCATAGTTATGGAAATCAAGAAAGGGTTAAGTAAAGGCAAGTTTTGAGTTCTAGATGATTTGATCTGAGTCATTTATTATAATTTAATCTCACGGTTATCGCAGGGTCTTGATAAGAAATGGATATTCCTCTTTGGTCTGGAGACTTAGTGATAATAATTGATGCTAAGATGATCCTACAGTGATCCCATGATCTTGTTATAAACTCAGAGTTAAGGTAATGGTTCAAAGATATAGAGACATTAAGCATTTATGCTACCAGAATCAAAGTTGAGTTAAGACTGGAGAAAGAGATAAGGGTAAAGATTAAGCAAGTTATATTAGATTGGGCAACCAACTTAATGACTAGGCCATAACATGCGTGGGATCTATGTCATAAGAGATCAATTTGTGATGACATGTGGTAGATGTGTTGGGTCAGAACAATGACAAAGTGGAATTTACAGCTCAAATGGTCCTAAGAAAATAATGGATTGACACATGGCAATAGGTGGGACCAGGTTTTATGTGCTCAGTGTCAGTCTCCCAAACACGGTACAATATTCCATATTATTTGGAAACTTTGATATTGGCTTCAGTCGCTTAATCTCATGATGAAAAGGAATATTCCAAAATAATTCAGAGACTTCCCATTGACCATTGATTCTGATTTGATCCTGTGGTGGTCTCTATGTCTCAGAACAAATGAAAATTTAAGTGAAAGGTAAGGATATTATGTGACTGCATTGTTGCCAGGGCTATGAAAGGAACTCTAGGTTAAGGAAATAGTTTAGAGACCCCGAGACACAAAGAGAAGATGGTAACCTAGGTTAAAGGTAGGTCAAAGACAATCAAAATTAGAGGTAGGTAGACGATCATGTTTTAAATAAAGATCAAGGTATTTTCTCAACTATTGATGAAAGTACATGTGCCAACTATGATCGTTGCTCATTTAAATATTCAAATACTAAAAAAGATTTGATTTCAGAAACTTATGACAGTGGCATAATATTTCAAGCTACAGACAGAGAGATGGGTTGAGCCAACTTCTTTTGACTGCATTTATGGTGGTGAAAATATTTCAAAGATATATCTAATCAAGCAAGATATTTCTCAGCTACATTTATGAGTAGAATTGACAGATTTAGGTTTTTTGCATTGTTTATGCAAAATCTATTTATTACCCCTAGTTTCTAGAATGGATTGTTTTCCTGAGCCTGCATGCTGGAGGAACATGTATATAAGTTAGTTTTCAAGATTTTTAGCTAAATGTTTTTCAGCTCATGCAAGACATTTGATGGCATTTTCTATGCCCCTAAGTTTTCATATGTTTGTAATCTCATTCATGTTCATATATTGCAAGGGTTTTTTGTGACATTTTCTCTATCCCTAGGCCTTCTTGTCCAAATTTTTCTTACTGAATTGGAATATATTGAATGTTCTCAGAGAAATATTGGAGTTCCTGAACTGTCTTTCTTTCTGCAATTCTGTGTACTATTATGTTTGATTTGATTTAGATGAGTTTGTGGATATTCTTCGGTCCATTGTCTTTTTGTCTCATTCGTGTTACTAGTTGCAGAAGTGGATGTTTGTTTGCAATTCATAGTCCGTGTCTAATCATAGTGAATATGCTATTGTTTGTGAAATTACGTCTTTCCCTGAATAGCCTTTATTTATCTCAGAGCTCTCTATGAAATACTTATGCAAGCCTATCTAGAAAGATGTGTTATACTAGATTCAAGATTTCATGCTAATCTCATTCACTGTGTTGTGATTCAAGTTACCTTTGGTGTATCACCTAGTAGGATAATTTTCATTCAGTTATTTCCCTTTCAATTATTCCTTCTATCCCTTTTCCTTCAAATTTATATTTCATGTCAAAGATTAGATTAGGTGATTATCCAAGAGGGACTGTCCTAGAATCTGAAGGATTCACTTTAGGTTAGCATAGGTCCCACAACCTCGAAGTGATTCCCATGTTATACTATATTATCAAGATCAAGAGAGCTTGAATAGGGTGCAAATTTAGTGTATAACACATACTACACTTATTATTAGAATCAAAAACATTTTGATGCAGGTGTTCTAAGTATTTTTCCCGTTTGATGCTTACATCTTCAAAAGGTTTACCTTGTTTGAAAAACCAAGGATAAAGTTTTTTAACAGTGATCATGTTCAAAACATGACCTTCTTGTTCAAGACCTAACTACTCATCTTCCTCATAGATTTGGTTAGCTAGGGCTTGAGCTACTACACACAAATAAGGTGAATGGGGTATGTTGCAAATGGCACACCAAGGAGTGTCTTTTACATAATTTGTGCTATTTATCTTTAATGGCTTAGGGATTTCCTTGAACTATTGGTTCTCTTGGTTCTCAAGGATTTTTTTACCATTGTTACAATTTGTTTTGTATGGGAAATCCTTCAAATTAGGTTGTTTATCAAATCTTATATACTGGTATTTATTTTCATGATAGCCTTTTTCATTTTTATCCATCTTAGCAGTGAGATCCTTTATTGCACATACCAATTTATTAACATTGTCATCTTCCTTTACAGGTTTTCTTGATTTTCCCTTTTCTCTCAAAATTTTAAAATCATCCCTCTTCCCCATCTTTCCTGATGCTCACCTGTTACTTTTAATATCAAGAGATACTTGATAGGAATTAGGGACCCTAGGGTACATTAGTTTTTGTCCCTAAGTAAGTAAGACATCTTACCATCAGTAGCATTAAATTAAGTAGTTAGGCATACTTCTTCATCTAACCTCAGTGCTTGGAATAATTTGTTCATGGCTTTCTAAAACCTATTGTTAAAATCTGCCATGTTCTCATTTAGGAACTTCTTAATGTTATTAAATTCATTTAACATGTACCCAATATTCACATGCTCTTTATATTGTTCCCTAAAAGCCTTTCCAAATTCATCTTAGGATGTTATGGTATTATTAGGTATATTTCTAAACCAATCTCTAACATCTTAAATTAAATATTGAACAAAAAGCTTCATGATAACATCTACATTTTCTATTTCAAAATTAGTTATTTTGTTAGTAAAAGATTTCAAGTGTTCTTCAGAGGTAACAACATTATTTCCTATAAACTTAGGGATCTTGTCTCTTACCTCATTCAGAATCATATTAGGATTATCGAGAATGCCATCAAAGAAAAGAGCTTTATATCTATCCAGATGAACAGGTCTTCTCTGGAAATTTCCCAAAGCATTGTTTCCCTTAGTCTAGTTGTACCTTCTTGATTTTGGCTTTGCTGAGAACCACCTTGTTTCAGACTAGAACTTTGAGTTTTTGGACTAGTAACAAACTTTTGAGCAGTTAGGCCAGCTCCACCTTGTGATTTAGGTTTTTGTGTTCGAGTGTTAACATGCATAGAACTACTTGTAGTAGTATTAGCATTGGCATGCAAGAATTCTATTCTCATTTTCATGTCAGCAACATCGGCCTCTAGCTCTAACTTTTCTAGCTATCTATCTAGATCATCCTTGGATTTTCTTTCTTTCTCAATTTCTATGTCATCTTGAGATATTCCAATAGTGGTAACTTTGTTTTTCTTAGGCTCATTTATTCTTATACCAGTAGCCTTTTGCTTATCTTTGTCAAATATACCTTTATTTCTTTTGTTAAGCTTTGCATTTTTCTCAACCTCATGAGGGTGTAGTTGCCTAAAAATAGGTTCATCTTTTGCAAAATCATCCTTAAAAGTTAATATATTGTGACTTTTTCTTGGCAATTTCTACCTTAAGGCTTCAAAATCACCAAAAAAGTCCATGTTCAGGCCTTTAGCTTCATTTAAAATTTTATCCTTAAGTTCATTTCTTCTTGTTTCTACCATGATTTCTTCCCTCTTAGTTAACAATTCATAGAGCTCTTTTTGACGCCTCTTTCTGGCTTGAGAAATTTCTAATTCTTGCTCTTTCTTTTTCCTTGTCACAACTAAGACTTCCTCTCTTAATTTTTCAGAATCACAAGATGTTGTCTCAACAATTGATATTTCCCCTAATTTCTCAATAGTCTATTCTGTAGGGAAGAATCCTACATCTATCATTTCTCCCTCTTTGAAAGGGTCAAAAGATGCATCATCCTTATAAGGAATCACTGGCTTTTCTTTTTCTAAACTTTCAGATGAGGATGACTTTGTCCTAGGGACAAAGGTCTTTATTCTACCTTTTGAGTTTCTTTGGGATTCCTGACCTGGTTCACCCTTCTTTGACCACTTTTTCTTTCCAGGGGTAGGGGGCTCTTCTCCAATATACTTTTTCAAGATTAGCTCTAAAAGAGGACCTAGTATTTCTTTTCCTACTCATTTTAAAATTAGGAAAGACTATTTAATTTTTCACTATGCAAACTACTATACACAAAGTTAGATTTTCCACCCATAACTTACGAGGGAATAATAAGCTAAAATTTTCAAAAAGTGGAGCAATAAATGAATTAGTCACTTTTAGACATTAGAAACTTATTGTTGAATCCCACTTCTCTTAGGTACTTAAAATAAACTTAGAAATGGATCAAAAGTAATTGAAAGGATGCTATAAACTAAATTATGTTTTCTCAAACTTTGCCCAGTAGAGTCGCCAATTTGTTAGCACTTTTTCATGTAGAATCACTATATAGCTTATCAAGCTTGACTCTCAGATTCCCAGTTCTTGATTCATATAAGGAAAAGGATAATTAACAAGGATATGATCCTTCTACACTTTGGGCTCCACAAACTCAGGTGGGTGTACCTTCACTTGTTTACTACTTCTTAGTAACTTTAATAGTGGATTAGAGATCACACACTGATTTTGTAATTGTCTTTTACTATTTCAACTGAAAAAACACCCTACAGATGAATGTAATCAACTTGATAAAAAGCTTAACAAGCCAAACTATAGTCATAACAATAGAAAATAACAGTTGGATAAGGATTTTCATCCTTCTTTTTATAGTTTTGACTCAGGAAGGCTGACCTTTTGATTCTCTCTTTAAGGAATCAACATGTTAAATTGTATTACTTAATACAACCTTTTAACCTTATAAATTTTTAGTAACACAAAAATAGATAACTATTTAGTTTGATTTTGATGATGAATAATTGCTAATCAAACCCTATACCAATGCCTTATTCTTGGTCAAAGAGTCAAATGAGATGTAAATCCACAACAAACTAATTAATTGAAATACAACATATAGTTCAGATAGAATGCCTTAAAAACTACTTTTTCATTCCTGCACCTCTGTATCAAATCCTCACACTATTGTTTATCCCTTTGAAATCACTCATAAGACTTAATCTCTGCTTGAAAGAAACTCATAAGCAATATCATAGTTACCTTATAACTAGTATGTTCAAGATGCCTTACAAATTAAACATACAAGAGCATAAATAGAAATATAAAGAGACAACAATGATTTGGAACAAGAAACTGCACTATATTTTATTAATATGATGCTGCTTCAATACATTCAAAGACCAAAACCTCAGACAAAAAGAGAAGTCTGCCTTGCAAGAATAATTTCAACATCCTTACAATTATGTTCTCTCATGCTATTTATAGAGTCTTAGCCATATTGGAATCCTTATAGTTTAAGGATGCAACAAGGTTTGGATGGCTAGACGTAACCCTAAAGTACTAAATAAAATAGTACACTTCGACCTTCAAGAGGTGGAAGGAAAAAATAAGGAAAACATAAAATCTAATTTCCAAATCATTGATAGCTAGCACCTTTATCTGTATATGTTCTGGATAACTTGTAGTAGTTGTTGTGAGACCTAGTGACTGCCATTTTAGGCTAACTTACACTAGTATTTTTTAATAATTATCCTGCTTGTGCTCAGAGATCAAGTGTCATGTGTCTTTTCTCTCTTTTTCCAATATTTCTAAGTCAACTATTGCAGGGTTCTTTTTCTTGGACTTGGTGAGAACATCCCATGTTGTAACTTCTACGTCTGTAGGCCAATTAAATCTATGAATGCTTTGTAATTGTGCCTTTTTTCTTTCCCATCTGACATATGTAATGATCTTAACATCTATGAAAAACTTATTAAAGTCTCTCTCAGCTTTTAAGGCCTCATCTAAATTCATATTACCATATCCAATTCACCACTATCCAAAATAAAGGCCTCTTTATTAGGCAGTAAGGTGTCAAATTCACCTCTCCATACTTCTACTGCCTTGATCTCACCGTCTTCTCCCTTTATTGGAGGAATAAATTTATTATATCCTGAGCTAAACTTATTGACCCTAGCCTCAATCTGATTTGCCTTTCCCTTGAATAAAGTCAAGGTAACCCCAATCTGCTCAATCTCCTCTCCCAATTGACACACAATCTCAGTGAGATTTTTGCTAAGTGGCTGTAGGGTTGCTAAACATTCAAAAAAAGATGTCCTTACTGACCAAGTTCAAAAATAAGGTTCTAAAATTGAAACATAATTATTTACCTCTATTTCCAAGCCATGGAACTTGTTGTAAGCACTGTATACTAAATCAATATTGTTTTTTAGGACATTGATTCTATATTGTAAGATATTGCACAAGGCTTCCAAATCCACTTTATTCTAATCTTTTTCCTTTTTCTCTATTTCCTTTGAAACATACCCTACATCCTCACTTTATATTATTGCATCCAAAACCTGCTTAGGTGAAGCAGGAATAGACTAAGGGATTTGTTGTAATAGCTGATTTAGTTCTACCACAACTTTGTCCAATGCATTTATCTTAATCAAGCCTAGTTCTCTATCCTTTAATACAAAACTTTCTTCATCAAACAATTTATGATATCTCTTTGAGATCTATTTATATTTAACTTCATTCAGATGAGAAAAATGAGTAAGGGCATATGATATTTCCAAATCTCTAGTATTATGGATAGACCTTATGATCTTATCCCCATCCATTTTTTCTTGCATTTTAATTAGTTATGGCTTCTGTGTCTTAGGAGCCAGAGCCCACATGACTAAAGTTTGGGATTGTGGATTATATCCATATCCCCTAATAATTTCTCCCACCTATGTCTCTGAAGATAATTTTATATCTGGCTACCTTCTTACCTGGTCAATGATAAATGCTGATGTAAGATCCAATCCTTCCACCAGTAGCATCGCACTAGATTTAACTAATTGTATTTCTTCCTCTAGTGTCATGGTTTATGTCTCAGGGTCATATTATCATAGAGCTTGCAAGGCTTCACTTGGAACTAATTAACCTCCCGCTAATTTCAATTGTGACCCAAATTTTTGTCTCTTTTCCCAGATCAAGATGTCCTTGAATTCTTTGGTTTTCATGAAATTGTCATCACTCAAGAATTGCTCTTACTGAAGTTCTCTTTCATCCTGACACAATAAAAGAGGTATTTTAACTTCTTCTTCTACATCTTCTCTTTTCCTCTTTCCTTCCCTTATTCACTTCCTGAGCTGATGGTCATATGCCCTGTTACTAGTGATTAAAGTTCTCACCTTATCCTTTTTATTCTTCTGTGTATTAACATCATAAGGCTCCCATGATTCTATTTTTTGTTTCTTTATGGGAGGTTCATTAGTCACCTCAACCTCATGTACTTGAGTTAAATTCATTATTATATTCTCCTTTGTTTGAGGGGATTGATCCATTGGAGGAGGGTTATGCACTAAATAACTAATGTCACTATATTCTGAGGAAGAGTGCTTGTTAGGACATGTTTCCTTATCTTCTATTAGTTCCTCAAGTTGGTTAAACAATGTGGCATATGATTCTATCATCTTATCAAGTCTTTGCAAGTAAGGCACTTCTAGGAAGTAACCCCCAAAAGGATTTTCTATCTTCTTGATTTTTTGTTCTAAGTCCATTAGCTCTTGGAATGTTTCTTCCCTTCTTGTAACTTCATCATCCTCTAAGATGTTCCTTATAAGGTCCTCCTCTACACAATGCTCATGGTATTTGGTATTTGGAATGTTTGGTGTCAAGAGTTTCTTTGCACTTTTAATGAAACCCTTTATGTCAAAATACCTATATAAGGCTACACTCATTCTGAAATGACCCAACCATTTGTTTACTTAGTCCAATGTCCTCTTTTTAATTATGAAGTTGTAAAATTTAAACCGTCGAGGTCTAAAAGTCCCTTTTCTATGTGAAGCCAAAGGCTCCTTATTAGTCAACATCAATTTCCATATGAACTCCATAACAACTATCCTTGGTGGCACATGATATGGAAGTATATGTAGTTGCTGGGAATAACCATAAACCCTTATTAAAGTAAAATCCTTATTATAATAGAAATATCTCCAGTTGTGGTCTCCTATTCACTTGTCCACAAATTGACAAGGCCTTAGAAGCTGTAAGACCTTGATTGGAAATCTTGTCATGTTTACTCCTAAACAACTTTTAATTGGATACACCATCCAATTCTAGAAAACACAAAATTCATTTTCCCTTGATGTGTAATTCCAAACTCTCAACCAGGATTGTATAGGGTTGGATTGGCCTTGGAAGAATCACATAGGCCTCAAATTTTGTAGGTCCATGATATTAAAATTATAAAACAAAATCAAATGCATCAATAAATTATATTACAAGAATTTAGGGCTAGGTTCCTTTTTCTAAATATCTACAAACCCTTGATGCATTCGGTCAATAACATACTAGATATAGTCATAATCTGTGCTAGCATGTGGACTTTGAAGATCCAAAACAATCGTCAGAATATCTGAAAATATCCTTTCACTACCCCCATCAACTCCTAAAACTCTAGAAAGTCCATAGGAAATATATTTCATATAAAAAGATAAATCTTTGTAGAAATAGTGTGGAGTGGAATTTAGTATGGCCGTTATGTAATTTATGGTATTTTTTGGCGCATGACCTTGAATCAACTTAGCCACAATGGAGGCTTCCCTAACATACCTAGTTTATAATGTTTTTAGTTCTGTCTCTATAGTGAAGGGGTAGTAAATGTTGAAAGCTTTCATAAAAAAATGACCTATCTAGAGTAACTAGGGTTGTTCCATCATTCTTCTTGATGGTCTTAGAGATGGTATCATATCTAATATCCAATTCAAGCAACAAATTTACATCTACAAAGACTTCTGGCAATATCAATTTGGCTAACCCTAATGTCCATTGGTTTGAAACAGGAACATTACCATCACTATTTTTATGAAAGTAATTAAAAAGATGGTATCCAAAAGCATTAGGAGTCTTAACATCTCTACAATATGACATATTAATACCAAGGAATTTATCATTTACCTTTTTCCCTTGATTAGTTCTTGGTAGAAAAGTCACAAAATCATTGGAGTAATTTGTGTTTCCTTTCTGATCATCTTTAATGTCTCCACTGTTTCTGCTAGTCGAAGCCACACTTGCTGCTTGATTCATCTTTTATGCTCTTAACTGACCAATGCTGATAAAATTCTTGTTTCTTCACACTGCAACCTAGACAACTCTATTCTTCTGAAAACACTAACACTCATGTACTTTTTAGCTCTATATTCTGAAACTTTGGTAAACTGAAATGAGAAAAGGCAATACTTATTTATTCCTCTAAAATCAATACACTAGTCTATTTGATATCATGAATTTGTTATTCGGTAACTTCTACCATTACTCTATGTACTTTTATATCAATTTCTCTTAGCCGTGGCACCTGATTTAAACAGGTGATAAATTTTGAAAAAGGCCAATCAGGAATATCTTGAGTTCTTTTGTCAGTTTAAAAAAGCTTATTATATAAGAAATAAATTCTATGCTTGATATGATTGGCTCACATTATTACAACTCAAAAAACTTCATACATGTCACAATCCTTTTTTGATTGGCTAACCACTGTACATCATGGCACGAGATAAAACCCTTATAACTTTACTTTACTCTTACTCATGTTCTCTTTGACGACCATGCGAGTGTTCTATCTCCTTGTCGCTGAGAGTTAGCCTTAACTCCAGTTTTATCATGAGATTTTAAAAAAGCCCTACGATCTAAAATCTATCAATGCTTTAGATCTTTCATATTAACTATTCTTTAAATTTTACTTAACCTTATTTCTTTTAGAGATTACGCGACTGAAGAAACTCAAAGTTGTTAAACTTTCTGGCTTACCTAGAGTTTAGTCAGAGATTACACGACCATTACAGTTCACGTTAAATCTCTCATTCATTTTTTACTTACTATACCTCATTGAAAACTACACGACTATCATTAGATCATCTTTAATCATACGGTTCACTTTAAATCTTCCAATCATTAGCCTTAACTCTAATTTTCATGAGACTTTGCAACTGCAATCTATCTCTAAGTCGCCAGTTAAATTTCCTAACCATAGGTTTTCTTTGAGACTTTATGCACACCACAGATCTCTGGGATGACTTAAACATGTGTTAGCATTTGAATTATTATCTCTGAGTTCCTAGATAGTATTTGAATTTTTTAGTTCTATCAGCGACTTAACACCAACCTTCAGATCTTATCTCATCTATGGTTCAGATTTTCCCACTGCAAACTTCATTGAGACTTGACTTAACCTTTGCAAACCATAATTTATATGGAGATTTAGAGACTGACTGAATCTCATTTTTTCTAAACAAATAATCTTACTCAAGCTCTATTCTAATATTAAATTCCAGCCTTTAGATATTTTCCTCAATCTGACGGTAGTCATTGAATCTCTTAAACTTTTACTCATGGTCCTTAATCATTATAAGTATCTCATGGCATAAATCTTGTAGGGACATAATAATCTGAGGTTTATTTGATTTGTGGTTAGAATAAGGATAAGTTTTTGAGGCCAGTGATTCACCCCCCACCCTCTTAGTTATTTCTAACTCACAAAGTTAGAGTCACCACCCACAACTTGCGAGGGAATAATAAGATAAAATTTTAAAAAAGTGGAGCAATAAATGAATTAGTCACTTTTAGACTTTAGAAACTTATTGTTGAAACCCACTTCTCTTAAGTACTTAAAATAAACTCAGCAATGGATCAAAAGTAATTGAAAGGATGCTATACTAGGAAATCCAAGGCAAACTAAATTATATTTTCTCAAACTTTCCCCAGTAGAGTCGCCAATTTGATAGAACTTTTTCATTTAGAATCACTACATAGCTTATCAAGCTTGACTCTCAGATTCCCAATTCTTGATTCATATAAGGAAAAGGCTAATTAACAAGGATATGATCCTTCTACACTTTGAGCTCCAAAAAATTAGGCGGGTGTACCTTCACTTGATTACTACTTCTTAATAACTTTGATAGTGGATTAGAGATCACACACTGATTTTCAAATTGTTTTTTACTGTATCAATTGATAAAACACCCTATAGATGAATGTAATCAACTTGATACAAAGCTTAACAAGCCAAACTATAGTCATAACAATAAAAAATAACAGTTGGATAAGGCTTTTCATCCTTCTTCTTTTTAAAGTTTTGACTCAAGAAGGCTAACCTTTTGATTCTCTCTTTAAGGAATCAACATATTAAATTGTATTACTTAATACAACCATTTAACCTTATAAATTCTTAGTAACACAAAACTAGATAATTGTTTAGTTTGATTTTGATGATGAATAATTGCTAATCAAACCCTAGACCAATGCCTTATTCTTGGGCAAAGAGTCAAATGAGATATAAATCCACAACAAACTAATTAATTGAAATACAACATACAGTTTAGATAGAATGCCTTAAAAACTACTTTTTCATTCCCGCACCTCTGTATCAAATCCTCACACTATTGTTTATCCCTCTGAAGTCACTCATAAGACTTAATCTCCTCTTGAAAGAAACTCATAAGCAATATCATAGTTACCTTATAATTAGTATGTTCAAGATGCCTTAAAAATTTAACATACAAGAGCATAAATAGAAATATAAAGAGACAACAATGATCTGGAACAAGAAATTGCACTGTATTTTATTAATATGATGTTGCTTCAATACATTCAAAGACTAAAAGCTTAAAAACATAAGACAAAAAGAGAAGTCTGCCTTGCAAGAATAATTTCAACATCCTTACCATTATGTTCTCTCATGCTATTTATAGAGTCTTAGCCATATTGGATTCCTTATAGTTTAAGGATGCAAAAAGGTTCAGATGTCTAAACCTAACCCTAAAGTACTAAAGAAAAAATTACACTTAGACCTTCAAGCGGTGGAATGACAAAATAAGGAAAAGATAAAATTTGATTTCCAAATCATTGATAGGTAGCACCTTTGTCTGTATATGTTCTGGATAACTTGTAGTAGTTGTTGCGAGACCTAGTGACTACCATTTCAGGCTAACTTACACTAGTATTTTTTAATAATTATCCTCCCTATGCTCAGAGATCAGGTTTTAGGTGTCTTTTCTCTCTTCGTCCAATATTTCTAAGTCAACTATTGAAGGATTCTTTTTCTTAGACTTGGTGAGAACATCCCATGTTGTAACTTCTACCTCTATAAGCCAATTAAAGCTATGAATTCTTTGTAATTGTGCCTTTTGTCTTTGCCATCTAGCATATGTAATGCTCTTGACATTTATGACAAACATATTAAAGTCACTCTTGGCTTTAAAGGGATCTTTTAAAATCATATTACCATATCTAATTCACCACTATCCAAAATAAAGGCCTCTTTATTAGGCAATAAGGTGTCAAATTTACCTCTCCATACTTCTACTGCCTTGATCTCACCATCTTCTCCCTTTATTGGAGGAATAAATTTACTATATCCTGAGCTAAACATGCTTACCCTAGCCTCAATCTGATTCGCCTTTCCCTTGAAGAAATTCAAGGTAACCCCAATCTTCTCAATCTCCTCTCCCATTTGACACACAATCTCAGTGAGATTTTCCCTAAGTGGCTATAAGGCTGCTAAACTTTCAAAAAAAGATGTCCTTACTAACCAAGTTCAAAAATAAGGTTCTAAAATTGAAACATAATTCTTTACCTCTATTTCCAAGCCAAGGAACTTGTTGTAAACACTATATACTAAATCAAATTTTTTTTAGTACATTAATTCTATATTGTAAGATATTGCACAAGGCTTCCAAAGCCACTTTATTCTGATCATTTTCCTTTTTCTTTGTTTCCTTTGAAATATCCCCTACATCCTCAGTTTGTATTAGTCCATCCACAACCTTCTTAGGTGAAGTAGGAATAGACTAAGGGATTTCTTGTAATATGTAATTTAGTTCTACGACTAGCTTGTCCAATGCATTTATCTTAATTAAGCCTAGTTCTCTATCCTTTACTACAACACTTGCTTCATCAAACAATTTTTGATATCTCTTACACATCTATTTAGATTTAGCTTCATTCAGATGAGAAAAATGAGTAAGGGCCTATGATATTTCCAAATATCCACTATTATGGATAGACGATATGATCTTATCTCCATCCTTTTTTTTTTTTTGCACATTAATTAGTTATTGCTTTTGTGTCTTAGGAGCCAGACCCCACATTGCTAAAGTTTGGGATTGTGGATTATATCCATATCCCCTAATCATTTCTTCCACCTATGTCTCTAAAGACAATTTTATATCAGGCTACCTTCTTACCTGGTCAATGATAAATGTTGATGTAAGATCCAATCCTTCCACAAGTATAATCCCACTAGATTTAACTAATTTTCTTTGTTCCTCTGGTGTCATGGTTTCTGTCTTAGGGTCATATTACCGTAGAGCCAAAAAGTCTTCACTTGGAACTAATTAACCTCCTACTAATTGCAATTTTGACCCAAATTGTTGTCTCTTTGCCCAGATCAAGAAGTTATTGAATTCTTTAGTTTTCATGAAATTGTCATCACTCAAGAATTGCTCTTGCTGAAGTTCTCTTTCATCCTGATAGAATAAAAGAGGTATTTTAATTTCTTCTTATTTTACATCTTCTCTTTTCCTCTTTCCTTCCCTTATTAACTTCCTGAGTTGATGGTAATATTCCCTGTTACCTAAGCTTAAATTACTCACCTTATAATTTTTCTTCTTCTGTGTCTTAACATCATAAGGATCCCATGATTCTATTTTTTTATTCTTTTTGGGATGTTCATAAGCCACCTTAACCTCATGTACTTGAGTTAAATCCATTATTACATTCTCCTCTATTTGAGGTGGCTGATCTATTGGAGGAGGGTTATGCACTAAATAACTAATGTCACTATATTCTGGGGAAGATTTCTTGTTAGGACATCTTTCCTTATCTTCTATTAGTTCCTCAAACAGGTTACACAATGTGGCATAAGATTCTATCATCTTATCAATTCTTTGCAAGTAAGGTACTTCTAGGAAGTAACCCTCAAAAGGATTTCCTTTCTTCTTGATTTTTTGTTCTATGTCCATTATCTCTTGTAATGTTTCTTCCCTTCTTGCAAATTCATCATCCTCTAAGATGTTCCTTATAAGGTCCTCCTCTACACAATGCTCATGGTAATTGGTATTTGGAATGTTTGGTGTCAAGACTTTCTTTGCACTTTTAATGAAACCCTATGTGTCAACATACATGTGTAAGGCTACCCTCATTCTGAAATGACCCAACCATCTATTTATTTAGTCCAATGTCCTCTTTTTAATTATGAAGTTGTAAACTTTAAATTGTTGAGATGTAAAGTTACCTTTTCTGTCATGCCAAATGCTCCTTATCAGTCAACATCTATTTCCAGATGAACTCCATAACAACTATGCTTATTGGCACATGATATGGAATTATATGTGGTTGCTGGGAATAACCATAAACCCTTATTAAATTAAAATCCTTATTATAATAGAAATCCCTCCAATTGTGGTGTCCTGTCCACTTGTCCACAAATTGACAAGGCCTAAAAAGTTGCAAGACCTTGATTGGAAATCTTATCATGTTTACTCCTAAACAACTTTTAATTGGATACACCATCCAATTCTGGAAAACACAAAATTTATTTTGCCTTAATGTGTAATTCCAAACCCTCAACCAGAGTTGTATATGGTTGGATTGGCCTTGGAAGAAACTCATAGGTCTCAAATTTTGCAGGTCCATGATAATGAAATTATAAACCAAAATCAAATGCATCAATAAATAATATTGCAATAATTTAGGGCTATGTTCATTTTTCTAAATATCTACAAACCCTTGATGCATTCAGTCAATAACATACTAGATATAGTCATAATATGTGCTAACATGTGGACTTTGAAGATCTAAAACAATCATCAAAATATCTGAAAATATCCTTTCACTACCCACATCAACTACTAAAACTCTACACGGTCCATAGGAAATATATTTCATATAAAAAGATAAATATTTGTAGAAATAGTGTGCAGTAGAATCTAGTATGGCCGCTATGCAATTTATGGTATTTTTGGGCACATAACCTTGAATCAACTTAGCTACAATGGAGGCTTCCCTAACATACCTAGCTACTAATGTTTTTAGGTCTATGTCTATAGTGAAGGGGTAGTAAATGTTGAAAGCTTTCATAAAAGACGCCCTATCTAGAGTAACTAGGGTTGTTCCATCAAACTTCTTGATGGTCATAGAGATGGTATCATATCTACTATCCAATTCAAGAAAAAAATCTACATCTACAAAGATGTCTGGCACTATCAATTTGGCTAACCCTGATGTCCATTGGTTTGAAACGGGAACATGACCATCACTATTTTTATGAAAGTAATTAAAAAGATGGTATCCTGAAGCATTAGGAGTCTTAACATCTCTACAATATGACATATTATCACTAAGGTATTCATCATTTACCTTTTTCCCTTGATTAGTACATGGTAGAAAAGTCACAAAATCATTGGAGTAATTTGTTTTTCTTTTCTGATCATCTTCAGCATCTCCACTCTTTCCACTGGTTGAAGCCACACTTGCTGCTTGATTCATCTTTTATGCTCTTAACTGATCAATGCTGATAAAATTCTTGTTTCTTAACACTGCAACCCAGACAATTCTATTCTTCTGAAAACACTAACACTCATGTACTCTTTAGCTCTATATTCTGAAACTTTGGTAAACTGAAATGAGAAATGACAATATTTATTTATTCCTCTAAAATCAATACACCAGTCTATCCGATATCATGAATTTTTTATTCAGCCACTTCTGTCATTACTCTACATGCTTTGATATCAATTTCATATCAATTTCTCTTATTTGTGGCATTTGAATTTGACAGGTGATCAATTTTGAATAAGGCCAATCAGGAATATCATGAGTTCTTTGTCAGTTTAAAAAATCTTATTATATGAGGAATAAATTCTATGCTTGATATGATTGGCTCACATTATTAGAACTCAAAAAAATTCATACATGTCACAATCCTTTTTTTTATTGGCTAACCACTATACATCATTGCACAAGATAAAAACCTTATAATTTTACCTCACTCTTACTCTTGTTCTCTTTGATGACCACACAAGTGTTCTATCTCCTTGTCGCTGAGAGTTAGCCTTAACTCCAGTTTTATCATGAGATTTAAACTTCACCCTATGATCTAAAATCTATCAATGGTTTAGATCTTTCATATTAACTATTCTTTCAAGTTTACTTAACCTTCTTTCTTTTAGAGATTACGTGACTGAAGAAACTCGAAGTCACTAAACTTTCTTGCTTACCTAGAGTTTAGTTAGAGATTACACGACCATTACAGTTCGCGTTAAATCTCTCATTCATTTTTTACTTACTAACCTCATCAAAAACTACACGACTATAATTAGATCATCTTTAATCATATGGTTTGCATTAAATCTTCCAATCATCAGCCTTAATTCTAATTTTTCATGAGACTTCACAACTACAAGCTATCTCTAAGTCGCCAGATAGATTTCCTAACCATAGGTTTTCTTTGAGACTTTATGCATGCCACAGATCTTGGGATGCTTAAACATGTGTCAGCATCTGAATTATTATCTCTGATTTCCTAGATAATATTTGAATTTTTTAGTTCTATCAGTGACTTAAAATGAACCTTCAGATCTTTTCTCATCTACGGTTCAGATTTTCCCACTGCGAACATCACTAAGCCTTGACTTAACCTTTGCAAACCATAATTTATATGGAGACTTAGCGACTGACTGAATCTTATTTTCACTAAAAAAAGCATCTTACTCAAGCTCCATTCTAAGAGTAAATTCTAGAATTTATATATTTTCCTCAATCCAAAGGTAGTGGTTGGATCTGTTAAACTTTTACTCATCTGTACTTTTATCTCACGATTAAATGCTAGCCACATGATCATCTTTAAGTCTAACGGTTGTCGCTAGATCTCATAAAAATTCACTTAGCCCTTGTTTTCTTTAGAGATCTCCCAACTAAATAAATATAACCATGTCTTAACCTTGGTGAGTTTACGAGACTTCGCGACTGAATAGAATTCAAAGCCTCTATGTGATCTCTTAACTCAGGAGTTTATTTTGAGACTTCACACCCGCCACAGGATCAATCTTGAAAACCAACCACTTGTGTTAAATCTCCCAATCTTGTGAAGTATATTCCTTTAATTCTAAGACCACATGACCAAAGCTTTGTGCTGAGTCTCATAGAAAAAGGTCTAAATATTCAAAAAGTTTTAAGAGACTACGCGACTGACGTAAAACATAAAAAAATACCACATGACTTAGGTGATTTTCAATTTCTAGAAAAGGTAATTGCAAATTAGAAGCCAATCGCGAAGAACTAGGGTTTTTTATTTGAAAAGGATAAAATGGACCTAGAACCTAGGGTTTTACAAATTGTATTGATTTTATCACTTGGAGGACAACTACTGCAGTGAAAATTTGGTAGCACTTTGGACAGGAATTGACATTTTATGCAAGAACATAACTAGGAACCCAAAAATTTTAGCAAGATTTCAAAACTGGAAAAATAACCAATAGAAACCTTTACCAACTTCTTACAATGGTAGGGAAAGATTGTGAATTGTATGCCTTGGAAGATACTTCATAATCATTTGATTGATATCTTTACTATATATTTGGTATTCAAAATATCATTCAAAGTGAAAATGGATTCTCTTGACACTTTTGATGCTCTTGTTCAAAAGGGGAAAAATATTGAAGATGCACTTTTGCAAAAATGTGCCATTAAACATTATACCCCTTCTGCTAACAATGATAAACTAAAGTTTTGGAGTAAGAAGAAAGGAGTTGTGAATAATGGAGATAGAGATGTCAAACACGTCCAAATTTCCAAGCATCTAATAAAAATAATCAAAATATTCGCAACAACAATAACAACAAAAACAATTTGTCACAACAACAACCTCACAATCAGACGTACTTATTCCTCAAAAAAATTAAAAAGAAGAACAATTAAAATAATAGAAATAATAAGAATAAGAATATTACGAGACAATGTCGACAATTCTCTTCTCTAGAGAAAATGATGGTATATCCTAACACTCAACTATTTTTTGAAAATCAACCCCAGTTTGCTTGGTATAAAGACAATGAATATTATAATTATCTTCGTATCAAGGGACAAGAGACCAAGAAGTACATGTAATTGAGACATTTTGTTCAAGACCACATAGATGATGGAAAGATGAAGGTTGGAAGACAAAACCTGTCATCATCAAATGCAAAATTTAAAGTATTTAATGAACCATTTCCTAAACATAATAAAAAAAATGCATCCAATGCCATTCTTTATGGCTTTTCCATAAACACCATCGTAGGTGATGATCCCACATGTGGAAATTTAGAAAAAAATGATATCTTTGGTTTTGATGCTCTTTGTGCATGTATTGAAGAATCTAAGAATTGTGTGAATACCCTTACAGTTAAAGGTGCCAGTTATAATGCTACTACTTGAAGACCAAGAGTCACTTTTGAGGCTGCAAATAATCTATCAACCTCTAAAAATCCACCACTTGTTCCATCCATAGCTGTATGACCTTATTCACACAATGATTTGTTGGCCCAATTAACAAAGATGCCTACACAAATATCTATCCTTGAGCTTCTTTGAACATCCCCCATCCATAAAGAATTCCTTGAAAATTCCATTAATGAGTCTTATGTCCCTAAAAACATTAACACATCCCAATTATAGGCTATGATAAAAAAAAATTAGCTGCACAAGAAAAAATTTTCTTCACTAAAAAAGAATTTAGAGGCCCAAGCCTCCATCGTAATAAAACCATTCATATTGAAGCCAAAATCCACTCTACTCAAATCAAACAGGTCCTTATAGATGGTCGATGTGGTCTCAATTTGTGTACATTAAAGATAATCATAAATATCAGTCTTTCTGAAGACCTTGATGTAATAAAAGAATCAAAATAAAATTCTATGATAATATAGAAAAGGAGGAGAAAAGGTTTGATAACACTCCCTTTACAAATGGGCCTAGCCCTAATTGAAGGAATGGGATATCATGGTACTAGTCCAAGAGGAAAAAAATAGGAATAAGAACACTCATTACAATAAAAGTCTATCCATGAGGTAAAGGATTGGGATCCTTCGAACCTAAGACTAACTTTACTAAAGACTATTGCTTAGTTGAATCTGATTGAGACACTCAAGAGGAGTTCTTTGAAGTACCTTTCCAATATTTTGAAGATGACCTTGATGACTTTTCCCATGTCCTTACCATCACCCAAGTCAATCTTTCATCCCCTAGAGTTCCTCTCAAAAACTCAAGACTAATTGATTAGGATCAGAAAGATTCACCACCATCCTTAGACGTATAAGAATATGATGAGATAGTGTTAGCCCTCTTTGGACTTAGAAATATTTGAGAATATGAACACCAAATCTACTACAACAAACAAGCTTACTTAGTTAGCTAGGTCAACACTCTTACTTGCAAAAATTAAAATGAAAAAAAAATTAAAAAGAAAATAAAACATCCCCTAGTGAAAACCTCTTGTAGGCACCTTCGAATGACAAAAATTAGGAAATAAAGGATGTATCTATTGTCAATAATTTTTTACAGTCTCGCCAATGGGAGTTGTCACTAGATACTAGAGAATTGGCCGACTTCACCTGAAGAGGTTTAGCATAGAGTGGACTCTCCTAACCTACAAGCACCTGGTAGTCAGGTCATGATAGTGCGGGGATAGCTTAGTTTGATGGATGACTATTTTTTTAGGGGATAGATGGTTTTCACTCATCGACCTCTGAAACATTAATGATAATGGGTTCCTACAAGAATTCCTTATATCAAACAAAGAAAGTATTAAAAGATAGGATAGGGTTAGTACAAATCTTTAACTATAATCATCATATACATCTCCTTAACATCAAAAAAGCTCCAGACTAAAATAAATAATAGATATTGAGCATATATATAATCTTCAATCACATATATATTAGTATCAAGGTAAGATATTTCATCAAATCATTGTAGAACTGGAATATAGGACATAAGGAAGCATACACCATGAAAATAATTTGCTAACTCTAGGATTAGAAACAACACATAGTGTGGTGCTGAATGGTGTTCCTCATTCTTTCATTAACTTGAAATCCATGATCAATGGTAGTTACACTAGTGGCCCAAGAGGAGAATTAATCTACTCTAAACTCTAAAAAAAAGATAGGTAAAATCTCTAAAACTTGTATTACTTGTAGATAGATAAATCATTAATTTGTCAACCCTTAGAATGGCACCAGACTTGATATTTATAGAAAGCTTTAAATACCTCAAAGACTAATCCTATGCTAACTATTTACATTATATTACAATATTTACAGTCAGTACTACTTGTGTTGTTAGGACTACCATGATATAATACAATCATTTGAGAAGAAAAGAGAGGAAGAAGGAAAGAAGCTTTGGGAAAGACGCCATTAGAAAAGTGTCCTTGTACTTGCACATGTGATAGTTCTCTCTAAGAGAATTGGCCCATATGCCCCCATTAATGTATTTTTAATTCTTGGTGATTGAGAGGTGCTCTGTATGCTAGATATTAAATGCAGAAACAATGCCTTGGGACCCATGGGCATCTATAGTAAACCTTTAGACTAATATTGACCCATCATTCCAATAAGGATAAACATGGATCTGACAATGAGACATAGATAGTGATAAATTGGCTCAGAAGAGTTTTCGACACCTATCACTATAAAGAATACAAAATTGGGAATCCACATTGTTGGAATCCAAGAGCTTACGCTCAAAGAATAAAGAATGAATCTGTAACTTGCCCTAGTGAAGGAATCCCTGGAGACTAGGAAATATCATTTTCCTCTAAAAAATTTGTATGCCTTCTGTATCTAAAGTATGCCATCTTCCTCCATGTCCTTCAGGCAGTCTTGATGATCAATGAAACTTTTGAAGTGATCGTCGACATCCTTGACCTTTTCCTTGAACTACACAACCCAACTTGGCTGGGTCATGGGACCTGAGCATCATCTGGGAGAGTTCTATCATTGTAGCGCTACTGAAATCTCCATCTAGCAAGAATTGAGTGTCAACCACTTTGTCAAACTTGCTAAGTATAGAATCAATGAGAGTATATGTCATGGAGCTGAGAGGATTAGCCAATGTAATCTCCTTGGTGAGAACAATATATTGATCCAATGAGGACCGAACTGCCTATAGTTGTTCCTCCAGTACCCTTACTAGTTGCTTGGTTTTTTTGACTTTGAATGAAAGTCTAGAGTATTGGGTCTTGAGGAACCCATATGACTCATCTCCTAGGATGCCCATTGTTTTCACATTATCCTCTCTAAGATTTAGAATCTCCATTGAGGCATACCTCCATTCTTCATATTTCTCAATCTCTCCCTGCCACTAAGGAATAGTGGCCTCCATTTTCTTCACTCTATCATGTGTTAGGAAGATATCTGCGAGAGAATCAAACAAAAAAATTCTTATGACTTCAATTTGCTAGGAGATTCACTCATCCACTTCCAGCACCTTCTTTTTCATAGTTCTCAGTGCATCAACATCACCTTGAGGGAGTGGTGTCCTAGAGACCAAAGGTATGGGTGTTTTGGAAGAGAGGGGGCACACTAACTCTCTCAGGAGTCCAAAAATATTAGCATTAGTAACCTTAAACTCATTTACCTTTTGGGATTGTTTTTCATACCGAGCATGGATAGTTGGGCTTGCTTCATTCAAGAGGTCCAATTCCCCTTTCTGATTTCTCTTCCCTAGAGGTACCTCTGTGATTACATAATCTTTGGTGTAAACCTCTAAGTCCTCTTTTCCTTTTTGAGGGGTGACAATTATTGCCACTAAGTTACCATATGGGGTCATTTGGGTGTTGTGAAGGGTGCAAGTCTTCTTAGGATTCTTGGGGACTTGGCCTTCGACCAACATTTTTGTCAGTGATAGTGTGGCCATGATGGTCATTGGGGATTTTATTTTTTGGGACTCTACTAACGACTACAATAGGGTGTTTGGCCCGCTGATTAACATCCCCAAACCTAAAGTATCACTGGGGTTCAATTCAGGTTCACCCATGGATGTGTTGTCTTCTGTATTGATGGGATCATCATCCTCATTTATTTTCTCCCCTTCTATACCACCTCTCAGGATATCATCCATTAGTGGGCTAAATGGTGGAGGCAGCTGGGGTAATTCATTTAGATCTACCTATTTAAATATGGCAACAACCTTGTTAGGAAGTGCATCAGGTGCTGTCAGCAAACTCTGATCACCAACTTGGCTCAGAAGCACTACATTAGAGGGTACAGTTGTTCTTGAAGGTCATGTTTCCTCTTCAACCAACAATTTCTCCATGGCCAAATTATTATCCTTCTCTTTTTCATCCCCCTTTCTTATTCAACCTCTTCTAGTTGGGATACATCTCCTCCTTGGATTACCAACTCTTTGGGTCTAGTTGTTTCACATGTGGTAACTTCAGTCTATGTCTCCATTATTTCTTCCATTGTGCTGTCAGCCATATCATGAAATTCTCTGAGATCACTCATTGGGAAGAAATCATCGATGTTGATCTGCACTTTTGGGTGACTCTCCAAATGATCCTATTTTTAGAAGTAGTAGGAGGAGGAGAGTACTTCAATATTAGGTACACTCCTAGGCTTAGGATCTCTATTTTTGTTTCATGGAGGCTGATTTTCATTATGTTTCTTTCTTCTTCTAAGCGGAACCCCAAGTTCTACAGCTGCCATAGTTCCTTCGAGCTTCGCTTCACACGCTACACTTACCAAAATGGCCCAAGAGGGATAATATCCTAGTGGGGGACAAGAGCATACTAGGGTAGGTCCAAGACCAAAAGTCAGTCCACAGTTTCTTGCATCCAATAATTTTTGGGAGTGTTCAAACTTCTCATCTAACTCTTTTATTAGTGGGCCAAAATTGGGTCTGATACCTGAGTTGAGGTGCTAACTTTTTGCTTGCCTTGGGCTTTGGATCACTTTGTGGCCTCAGAGCATGAATTTCCCAAAATTCTATTGTCCACATGGACACTCTTTGGGAATAACCTCACAAATTATACAGGGTTGTGTTGAATTACTATTCTCGAGATGGCCTCAATACTCAAAATTTCTAGCGTATCCCAATCTACCAGAGCGAGGTCCAAATTCTCTATACTTGTATCTTTATACTCAGGGTCTTGAAGTGGCCTAGTGTCTGAAAAAGTCTATGGGAATGTCTAGAGGTTTCAATGTTCCATCATTCCTTTCGGCATCTTGGAGTACTACCACTTTCAGATGTCATAATCATCCTCACAGTTAGCCAAAAAATCTTATAAGCTTTGAACATAGGGGTTGAATCCCCAGGGCATGAGCCTTTCTATTCACCCAAGTGGATCATAATCATTGTGACTCAAATAATATTTGGCTAAGTTGAGGCTACTTAGCTCATTTTATACTTCCTATGCCATAGCGAGGGAGCAGGTGTAGTTATCGCAAATGAATGGGAATGCTGTGAAGGTGACTTTCTTCATAGAGGCCAAGGCATGCACCTCCAAAATATGCCTACAAAAATCCAATAAAATGATCCTATCCCAAAAATATTTGGGCAATAGGACGGGTTTCCCAGAAAACCTAGATACCCAAATATAGGTGTGCTAAGAAAACTGAATGAAGTAACGCACCTACCATGGTCATGGCCTATGGGGATAGTCTAAATCCATGGCCACCAATGATCTCCTTTATCCTATGGAATATGAAGGTGTTGTTGACTCTAAAAAAATGGGGCAAACTATGGTCCCACTAAATCTCAAGAAATAGTCCCTTGGGGTGGCCTGACCAGCTCCCTCCTTGATAATACCAACTATGGTTAAACCCCAGATCCCTTGGTTCTACCAGGCAGGTGGTCAGAGGATGCAGTAGGTCATATAGAATTTTTTCTTCCTTGACCTTCCTCATGTCTATGTCTACATGCTTGGAGATGATTCCAACCTAGTTGAAGTGCACCTTGTTGGTGGTCATACCATATGGAAAGTAGTAAATCTAACAAGAGAATTCTTGGGAATGGGGATCCTCAAAAATCCTACACAAAAAGATGATTCCTACCTAGATGGTCTCCTCAAAGGTGGAGTGAGCGATATCCATCCACATTTTTTTTGAAATCCCATCTCAGATATTTTAACCAGGAGTTGAGATGGTGTTGGGATGGATCGGCTTCTCCCTCAAACTATCTGAGGGAAGTGACCTTGGTGAGAATAGTAGCATCCGCAAAATGCTGGATGTGTCACCCTATCATGGTTGCATCATGGTCCAAATATATGATGGGCACCGGGTAACCAAGGGTGTTGGGAGAACCCAACATGACATCCAAACTATCTATATTGTAACATCTAGCCAGGAGCAAAATAAGCCCCGATGCTTGCACTAAGCATCAAAAACCAGCCATTTGAATGATATCATATGTCACTAAGTTAATTGAGATGGATTAATTGTCCCATCATAGTTGATGATTTTCTTGAATGAGGCCCTTCAATTCAGCCTAGCTACCAACATCTATTTTGGTGATCTCTTTAAGTGCAACCTGAATTCAGGACCCTATAATTGTCTCACCTTTATTATATTGATAGGTTAGTGAGAGATTTGCCAATACCTGCTCAATCTTGTTCTTCTTGCTGCTACCTACAGCTGAATTTGGGATTTTAGGGCTCCCAAGAGGTGAGGATTATGAAGCCATTTCTTTCTTTACCCTATACCTACAAACATGACAACTGTCAATATATAAACATTAAAAGATTCTAGACTCTACAGATTTTGACATCGACCTTACTTTAAACCTGAAATAAGAAAAAAATTAAGAGATACTAAAGGGGATCATATGTATGAAGATTGCATGCAATGTTAACACATGAAACATTTCTTGCACACCATAAGCCCAGAACAATGACCAAAAGGGGTCGAATGTGGTGAATAAGTCCAGATGTACTGACACACTCGGCATTAACTTGAAAAGACAACAATTGTCAGTGAGAAGATAGGTGGTCTTGTTTCCATACCCTAACACACGTATGCTCAATAAGCTAAGAAATGACATTTAATAAACAACTATTCTAGCGTGAGTGGCATGAATTCCACTTGGGACAAATTTTAAATGCTTGTTCGTGGGAACTAATTCATCCATTAAGATCAAAATGATAGAGGAGAGAGAAAAATTGATGTAGAGCATTGGGGGAACCATCATTATGCTAGAATCATGCTGATCCAATCAACTATTTTCACACATCCTTGGTCAAATTCATATTTCTAGAGGCATCTTCAATCATCAGTTTCAATTTACTCAAATCACCAATCCACATTTAGGATCCAAGCCATCTAAACATCTATAAAATCATACCATTCAATGTTTTTCAAAGAACAAACAACATCAATATTGACCACACAATTAGGTCTTGTTAATACATCCCTTCTAGATACACAATCTGTCATCACATCTCATTCACATATTTCAAAGTCCTGCTAGAAATTCATTCTTGTCAGATGGTTTAGGCTTTAACCTATCTTACCACAATATTACAATAGACATCCAAAAATATTAATATTATTATTAATATTAAATTCCCTCTTATTCCTCTAACTATTTAATTCAATCAATTAAATGGTTTCATAGTTTTTATTCATCAATGATCAAATAATGTTCTAATGTATTTTATTTAAATACATTTGTCTCACAAAAATCCCCTGTTTAATAAATTTATATTTATTAAAATTCATCCATATTCATAATTCTTCTAAACAATGATTTATTCAAATTTAATTTGAATTATAATCTAAACCCTAGCTAGGAACCTATTAATCCAACCTAGACACCTACCCTAAGCCTACCCTATTCCTACTCTACCCCAATCACCTCACTTCCTAAGCATGTTTCCCTACCTAACTATCCTCTAATCATACTTAAAGGGTGATTCCTAACCTTTTTAAGGATAATGGAATGCTCACCCACATGGGAGAATTATCTCCAAAATGGTCACCCATCCATCTTAAATTCCTCTTACAAGTTTGTCTCCCACTTGAAAATCTTGAGCCACTCAACATTTAATGCCAAGTTTGACTCAAAATTAGCCATTCCTTCCAAGCATATGTGTCCCTTATGTGGCTCTTATGTGGATGCCACATCATTCAAGCCCTCCTCTTCTCTCCCAAAATTCTATAAATAAAGGTCTTCTCCTCTTCATTTTTCATCTCTCAATTTGCATTTTTATCATGCTATTTTTATGTTAGGATTTCATTTCTAGTTTCTCATGCTTTTATGTTTAAATCACATAGAAATTACATGCTAGGATCATTTTGGTGAATCAATCATAGTTTCCTTTTAATGCATTGCTTTTCAATCATAGTAGCTTAATCATTTGGAGAAGTTTGAGGCTAGTTGTTCCATACTAGTTCTTTAATCCTTCTCTCATCCAATCTTGCATTCATGAGTTGTATTGCATTGTGGATCTATTCCATTTGTGTTTGAGAGAGAACATGCACAATCATCCAAAATTTGAAAATCAAAACAAGTAGTAATAGGGTGCAATTTACTTGTTTTTGGCTCAATCTGATATTATGATGGAGTCTTATTGGTTTTGTGTTCATTCTATGATTTATATGTGCTAATCCACTAATGTTTTATGTTTGATCTTTCTCCAAACATATTCAAGGTTTCACTGTACACATTCTAGGACACCCGGTGGGACCCACGTCCCTAAAATCTTTCTTGTTTCTTGTGTTTCTTCTCTCAAATTTTCCAAACTCATAGATCGGCATCTCTAATTCATGCTGAGGCATCTTCACAAATGTCAATTCTTCCTTAACCACCTTTTAGTGTCTTTGTTAACCAGCATCTACGCTTCACAGATTGGTGTCTCTGATTTGACCTGTTTTGGCTTGAAATTTCATAAACTTGCCTTTTAATTTGTTAACTTTATTATGTTTCCTACTGCCTTCTGATGTTTAAATATTTTGTTTTTTAGCAGAAATCCATTTTACAGGCAGTTGTAATGGAAAAATTTTATTTAGGAAACAAACATTGACAAATATTTAAAGAACATCAGTTGCTAAGGGTTAAAAAGTTTCAGCATAGGTTTTTTTGGTCAATATTGGAGCTAAAAGAGAAAGAAAACTAATTATTTTTGTTGTCTTTGCTATCTTTTTTTGGGCTTGCAATTATAGTGGTGTCTGCAGAAATGCTGGTTCATAAACTAGCATCTGTAATTCAAAATCCAACATTTGCACTTAACCGACGTTTGTGATTCACAAATTGGTGTCTGCACTGGTATATAATTTTTTCTGGTTCTCTGTGTTTTCTGGTTTACTTTGCTGCTTCTGTCATTTTGGAGTTGAAATAGAGAACCAACATATGCGCCCTACATTAGTGTCCATGCTTGGTTAAATTTATTTTATTGTTTGCTAACAACTATTTAAGTGGTTTTTGTGTTTTCAACTCTTTTCAAAGGCTAAAACTGAAACTACTAATCAGTTGTTTTGCAGCACTTCTTGCCAAAGACACAAGTTCATAAGACTATTCACATTTTTCTTGTAGGTTGCCTTACTCCAAAATCAACTAAACGATCATGTTTGCTTTAATTTTTCTTAGGAACTTCGCATAGCTAGGGAGATTTAATTATCTAATATGAAGCAAGTGTTAGGGGATTATGTTCTCTTCCCTTTTGGGAAGGTCAAAAACCTAGACGTACTTACTTTGTGTTAAACAAATAAATCTTTGGGAAAGAACAAAAATGTCTTGCGTGTTTGGGAGAAAATGACATTGGGTAGGAGAGGATGCTCTTTTCCCCATGTGGGAAAATTAGAAATCTAGACCCCTCTTGTCATGAATCCATGTTTTTCAAGTTAATCCTTGAGATGGGCCTACTCGTCAAGGAAAAAATCTCCCAAGAATGACCTGGATGTGAGAACGAGGTGTAAGCCACACCACTGTAACTCATGTTAATCAAATCTACTCTTTGGGGTTGAATCCTTGGTAGTTGATTGGTATTTGAGCTTATACTCGGCTCTCATCTAACTTAAGTGTGGCCTCACGGTCTCAATCACATTTACGTGACCACTTTTGTCAAGACTCTCTATGGGGCTATATTCCTGAATTGTGCCTACGTGAACATAGAGGATACAATTAGAGGGAGACCCTTACTAAACACTCTAAGCATAGAAGCTACCCAATTCACCTCCAAATGATGATTATTTATAGTGTGAGCAGAGGGAAGAATCTCCCCCCAAGATCACCATCATATGTGTCACAAGGTATTGTGTTGAGAAAGAGATCTTCGTAGCACAACTATAATACCTAGAAAAAGGAAAAAACATGGCCGCCCTTTTGGGGGTGACACTTCTATGTGAGCTGAAGGACTACCAAGCAATGGGTCTATAATATTTCATTCAAAGCTAATTCCTTAGGTAGATGAGTGCTTCAAGTGTTTGAACAACATTGGAAAAATTCAAAACACAAACGAAATACCCAACAACCAATTTGTCACTTGTTTGTGTCCTTCATGGTGGCTTTGTCCCTTGTCAGATTGTTTTCAGACCCATGTATGTTGTTTTCTGATTTGGTGGTGGTGAAATTGGTTCTTGCCATAGAAAAAAAACCTATTTACAATCAGAAAGAAATCAAACTTGTTCCAAATAATCAAAACAACATCCTTTGCAGATTACTATGAGCTCCAATTTTTAGAATTTGGTCTTTTATGAGATATGTCCTAAAACCTCCAACTATTCATCCAAAATCAGATCTATTTATAGGACGTGACCTATTCCAAGAAGCATAAGAAGGTAAAAACTCTGTTACCACCCGTGCAAAGAGAACAGAAGAATACAACCTGAGAGGCTAACAAGTACTAACACATAGTTGATTCCATCAATCAAGAAACCCATAAATGAGAACAATTTGAAAAAGTGATATACAACAACAAGGTTTCTCACTTTATGGGAAAATATCTTTGAAACGCTTCTTTTGTCAGATTTTAGCAATATGACTAGCTAGTTTACAACAACAAAAAAACATTCCTCCTCTTCTTTAGTTCACTTATATTGCATTTTCAGACCTCCCTTAGGTTGTCATCTTTAGAACCGCATCACACACTTAGCATAGCATAATCTTGCATAATCCAATCCAATCCAATTCAACCTTGCATCATCCAAGGCATCCTTAATCACATCCTTCACTTGGTATTGCATCCCCTTTTGAGTTGCTTAAAAACCTACATCTTAATCAAACCCCCATCCTGAAGTATCCTTTACTAAGCATTGTTTAGGATAATCCCCTTTTCCTTTCCAACCTCACCACCTTGATCAAAAGGTTGGTTTGCATTGACAGAGAATCTCATCCGCCGAAGACCACAAGTCTTTCTTAGGTAGACAATCACATCCACTTGATCTTACACTAGGGAAATAAACCCTTAATCCTTGCATACATCAAGTCATCCTTAGTCCTTAGGAGCGTACTCATCATCCTAGATGCATCATCTAAAATCCTAGTCCTAGCATCATCATCCTTAGCTTCCTAAGCACATCCTTGCATTAAATCTTGCATCTCATATCCCCTTAGGGTAGTAATTTCATGCCACCTATCACACGAGCCACTAAGAAGAGGAAGAACATGGACCCTGATCTTGTTGCTAGTTCATCTAATCCTATAACTGACAACACTAACACCATGGTTACTTGTGCAACTCAACCCAACAAACAAATTGACCACATCTAGGTAGATACTAGTGAGACGCCTACCATGAGTACCATAGAAACATTTATCAATCATCCAGGACATGTCCACATGGTGAATGCCATGACTAGACGTAACAACAATCAGGTACTTTTGGACATTCAGCAAAAAGGACTTCAACTCCCACCTTGTATTATACCCACACTTGTCACATGACCTATGGCACTTCTAGGGGAACATTCTCATCCCACTAGAAAAAAAGTTTTTGATCCACTCCTATGAGCCTTACAGGTGGGAACTCTTATCACATAAGTACTCTAACCTTCCATCCCACCCTCCATCATGCACATGACACCTTCCTCCACCTCAGGAGCCCCACCTCTTGATCCAACATCAGAAAAAACACAATCAATACCCCCCATCAATATGCAAGTACCTCCTCAGTTGATAGTCACTCCTCTTTTACAAACATTTCCAACATTTGTAGCACAATTTCTACCACCACCATTCAGTATGAAGCAAACCACCATTCCACCCATCCCTACTCATCCCATTCAAAGTGCAACAACTAGTTCACAGCATCAAAGCAACCAAGTCTCAATGCCTATTCTTCCTTTCTTCACTAGAGGCATGCCACCTACCAATGCCTATAACCAACCCTTATATCCACAAGGGACCACTTTCCCCACTCCACTAGCAATGCAATCACAATGTGTGCCAATAGTTTTCCAAAAATGTAAACCATTCAAAATCCTCCCATGCAACAACCATCTACCAATCCCTTCATCATACCCTAAATACCCATCTAGTAGCAACAACCAATCTAGCAATAATAACAACCCATCCATCAACAACAACCAATCCACCAACAACAACAACCAATCCAACAATAGAAGAAACATATTTAGCACCAACAATCCATCCAACAACCATCCCAACAACAACAACCGACACAAAAAATTACCAACCCATTCACATCCCAAGCACAACAACAATAAATCAACCCCTTCACAGCTACGCTTTCCACCCTCTAAGTTGTACTATAGCCACAACCATAAATGTAGGGGGAAAATCCCTTCATGGAATAACCATTGCAATAGTTTTCTAATCCTTTCATCAAACCTGTGCAGTAATAGAAAACTCATTCCGCTAGCTACCTAGCCATGTCATCTTCTGCTGCATCATAAACCATCCCACCACCACAATAATTCAGTGTTCCTAGCAACACCAATTACCTCACTATAGCCACTCAGGGAATTCCACCACACAATACCTATTCTCCACCCTGTGTAGGTGTGCAACAGGCTCATCCCACCTATCTAATGCCTCAGCAAATACAAGCATACTTCCAGTAGTTGGAACAACCTTATCAAGCGCCACCACCTCCTCCACTGTAATATTCCCCTCATCCATAGCTTCCACCACAACAACCTATATACATTGACCAACAACCATCATACCAAACACTACAGTATCCCCTAAAAAATCCCCTATATTTTCCATTTGATCCATATCACATTCAAGGAGCCCATGCAATCATGGTTAATAATCCTCCCCCACATATCAATCATGAATGGGAGGAAATTAAGAACGCTCTCAAAGAGCTAAAAGTAGGGACTGAGTCTAAAAAATTTAAGTTTGAAGAAGTGTGTCCTTACCCATTTGATCGATCTATCACTACCATACCCTTCCCCAAGCACTTTGAGACACCTAAATTTGATAAATATCAGGGGAAGGGAGATCCTGTGAGCCACATGAAAAAATTCTACATGGAATGTCAAGAAGTGGCCTATAGCTATAACTTCCTCATTAGACTATTCCCCAAGAGCTTATGAGGGACCACTATTGAATGGTTCTCCAAAAACCCTTATGGCACAGTGTCTACTTTTGCTAAACTATCTCAAAAGTTTGTGGCCCAATATGCACATAATGTCAAAAATGAACTCTCACTCCTTGAACTATGCAACTCCAAACAAAAGGTAGGAGAGAGACTGGTTGATTACCTACAGAATTGGCAAGGGCTCACTACAAGGTTGTCCTATCAACCCCCTGAGCAAAATCTTATCAAAATCTTCATTAACAACATCCATCCTAAGCTCACCTATCACATGCGCATGAATTGCATACAAACTTATCACGAAATTTGAATCAAAGGCATGGATCTTGAATGAGGTCTCATAGAAGATGGTGTTTTCAAGCACTACAAAGATTCCCAGCCTGACAAACATAACAATGATTGATCACAGTACTGGAACAAGAACAAGAATGCAGTAGCTGACAGAGCCACTAACACCAAACACATTTAGGTTGTGGTAGTTGGTTCCAACGAACCTACCCAAACTTATCAGCAAACACCACCAGTATACCCTCAACCTCCTCCCATGTATCAACAACCCAATCCCATGTATCCCCAACCAACATACCAGCAAAACACATGCCCTCAAGGCACGACTATCTATCCCCCTCTACTGAAATCATATCAACCCAACTACCAACGTCCTATGAACCAGACAAATGTTATATCTGTCCAACACAGACAATAAAGGCCTCCCACTTCAAATGTGTCATAATTCATGTTTACCCATTTGGGTGAACCCATAGATATCATATTTCATAGAATGGTCCAAGCTAACTAAGTCGTGTATCCAAAAACATAGCCATTTGATGACTCAACACCTAATCCTCCCTAGTATAAAGATGAGTACTGTGAATACCACCATGCCACACCACCCTCAAATGCATGAAGCTAAAACATTACATCTAGGATCTCATCAACCACAAATAGATTGAAGTGGAATCTCCTTCCCAAACATTTCCAAATGCAGGCCTTAAAATCTATCAAAATGTATTTCCTACACACACCTTAGGTAAAGGCCCAAGAAATCCTACCCAATCTTCCAACAAGGGGGAAGATAAGAAAGGATAAAATGCCAACAAGATAGATTATACAAATGCATATATCAACTACGATAATCTCATCAGCTCCATATCCCAAGTCCAGTCCTCCGTCAATGTCATCCATGTCAAGGGTGTCGATCACCAATGCGCACTCACCACTCACCGAGGCTGAATAATAGTTGCAGGTGTGAGTACCCTTCCATCTGTTGGTACCTAGTACAACATTTTGGAACACCTAGGGAATACTCCTACCCAAATTTTCATCCTAGATCTCCTATGCACCTCACCCACCTATCAAGAGATCCTCAATAAAGTGTTACAAGAATACCATGTTCCTCGTGACATCAACCTCACTGAATTCCAAAACCTTGTCAGACACCTATCTACATCTTGTGGGGTCTCTTTTAAACCAACAAAAGATCCCGACCATAATCTCCCACTATGTATTGCTATCATGGTTAAAGATTTTTTCATCAAATGAGTCATGATAGATAGTGGTTCGGCCCTAAATATGTGTACTCTAAAATTCATAAAATAGTTGGGTTGCACTGAAGCTGATATAACAAATGAGGTCATAAAAATCAAAGCCTATGACAATCTGGAGCATACTTATGAAGGCACCTTATCATTACCCATCCAAGTGAGCCCTATTATCCAGGATATAGTATGTCATGTTGTTGATCTTGACTTTGCCTTCAACATCTTCCTTAGATGCCCATGGATTCATTCTATGCTAGCCATTCCATACACCTACCATCAGTGCACCAAATTTCCATATAATAGAATTGAGATCACCATCTGCACAGATCCCAAGGCCTTCACATACTGCAATGCATTGGAAACCTCATTTCCACATTCCAGTCACTGTCCTAGGATCGACATTGGCACCTTTGTTGCCAATTTGTTTCGAACCCACTCAGACCCAGAAACAATCCTCTCTTCCACCTTTTTTGTTAGGGATTTTTCTTGCATGAAACACAATGCTTGATAAACTACTTGAGCACCATATTCTTTAATATTGTTTCAAGCCAAGAAAAGCCTAATTTCTAAGGATTGAACAAAATCCTTCTTCTAGAAGGGAAGCTCTTTTTCTTGTAGAATCAGTATATAGCAATGAATGCTTGACTCTTTAATTCCCAATTTGGATTCTCATATTGAAAAGGCTAATTAACAAGGATGTAGATCCTTCTTCACTTTAAGCTCCACAAACCTAGGTAGGTGCACCTTCAACAGAGTATTATCTTTTAGTAATTTTAATAGTGGATTAAGGATTCATGATCCTTCTTCTTTTTAAGCCACCAGGCTTAGGAAGCCTAACCTATTGATTCTCTCTTCAAGGAATCACTAAAGTGAATTTTACTGAATACAATTAGCTAGACATGTATTTGAGATAACTGAAATATAAAGATTGATTAATATTGGATTGATGATAACAACCACTTATCAGCATTTTTGCCAGTGCCTAATCATGGGTCATAGGGTCAGAATAAAACATACATATATTAGGGGTAATTAATTGAAATAAAAGTAAACCTTAGATGGAGTGCCTTACAAACTATCCTCTCATCCTCACACCCCTGTATCAAATTTGTGCCTAAACCCTAACCCTTTGCAATTATCAACAAGATTTAAACTCTTCTTGAAAGCAACTCACAAACAAAGACATGGCTACCTTATAACCAATATATTCAAAATGCCTTACAAATTGAACATACAAGAACTAAGAGAAAATGAAAAAAGACATTGTTGGTGTCAAAATGGAGATTCCATTGTATTTTATTAATATAAGCCTGATATCAGTACATTCAAAAAGACTCAAAACCAAAGCTCAGACACCATTCAGAAGTATGCCTTGTAGTCTTATTTTTTACCATCCATCTTAAAACATTAAAACTTGCTACTTATAGATAGCCCTATTCATCTTGGAATCCTTTTGGAAATTAAGGATGCAACAAGCTTCAGATGACTAGGCTATAAGACAAAACTGCATTTTATAAATGAGACAAAAATTTAGGGGAGGGAATAAGAATTCTTTGTTGCAAGTTATGTAATCCTTTGTCTTACGACCGCCTGAATGCTTGGATCTACTCTGAGGTTGTTGGTATCTTATCATTTTGAATTTTTCCTCTTTATTAATGTAGAATCCTTAATCTTTTCTTTACTCAAACTTCTCAGCTTCATTGGTTCTTGCTATCACTCTTATATTATTGCTTCATGCTACTAGAGTGAATATACCATACTTGCTTATCCAAGTGGTAAACACCTCATCATTTGGCCAACTAAAGTTGAGAACCTCCTCTTTCTAACTATTGAACTCCTCCATTGGGCTTCTCAATCTCTGACTCCCATGATTCAAAAAATACCCTGGCTTTTTTGAGAATATCAATGGTTATAACAAACTAACATGTATTTTCCAATGTAATAATACTTTTAGTCCTGCTAGTTAGTGCTTCATTCGGTTGCCTTAGCCATAGGGCTTCATTATTTATGTTCCCATCCTTTTTGAATATATTGGGAAACATGTCATATCTATCCCTAGAGAATTCTCCTCTCAAAGTTTCTATCCTTCTGATGACCATGTTCTTCTTGGTGTCCAAGTTAATCATCAATTTAAGACATTTGTGGGTTCTTGTCAAAATGATGTCAATATTGTTTTGTTCCTTTGAGAGGGAGTAAAAATATTTTACATGGGCTTCCTTCCCCTTCCAATTATCAATTATCAAATCCCATTTCTCCTTACCCTCATCAAGATTACTTATGATGCTATCAATCTTGTTTCCCAATAAATAAATATTAGAAAGGTTAACCTCACTAGCACATCTCTTAAGGTTGGAAAACATCTGGTCCAAACAACTTTGTTTTACCAATTCCTCAGCTTCTTTACATGCAGGGGAGTCTTTAAGATCCCTCTTGCCTTCTTTCTCCAACCTTCATATTTTAATAATCAGCCTATTTTTTTCAGCTTCTAGTTCTGCTCTCTTATGATCAATTGCCACTTAGGTAGTAGGACTTAAAGGTGCAGGGGATGCAAGATAAGTCACAAATGGACTAGATGAGGAAGGTTGGTCAGGTCCCTCAGTAATCATCATGTGGGGCATTAACTGAACTATATGCTTCCCTTCTAGAATGGCTATCTTTTGATCCTTTTGCAGGGACTTAACCCTTTCATCATTATAGGCCTTTAGTACAAATTCATATTTCTTATTTAGGCTATCATAAGCCTCCTTTTCCTTCTCATCCATCCTCATGCTCAAATTAGTTGTTTGAAGGGCTAGGTTTGCTTCCTCTGTACCTAAGGTGGCAGTAACTCTCTTGACAATGAGGCTTCCTACATCCTCAATCTTATCGTCTTCCTTCATTCTTATTTTTTCTTTCTTCTTCAATGACCACATTGCCAAGGCTACATGGTCTTCACTAAACTGGGCACCAATTGATGTCCCAGCAGTGCTCAGTAGTTTTGCCTATTTTTTAACAGAATCAAAAACTACTGCATCAGCTAAGTCTCACTAAGGTAGAATGGGGACTCCATGTTTCTTGACTAATTCTCTACCCTCTTCAGGGGAGATCTTATCAAATCTAGAGACTATCTCATGCTTAACCTCCTTTTCTACATCATCTTTAGTATAATGAGGATGAGATTCTTTTAGTTTTTGATATTTATTATTGAATTCATTTATGTGAATTCTCCACAAAAACTGAATGAATGCCCCAGTCTTGACAAAGTTTTCATCTAAAAAGAATTCATCACTGGCTTGCTTGGTCACAGGGTCTTTTTCTTTACCTATGAATTCTTCCATTGTGAGGTCAGTAGTTTTATGTCTAGGTGTCTCTGGTATCCCTTCTTGTAGCTCCTTGGCAGTAACAAAAACTTCACCAGTGTTCCTCAACTGAACCAATTGCTTAGCAATGGCTTGGTCATTATAATGCATAGGGGATTGGGAAGGTGAGTATAACTCACTCTCTTTCTCTTTTAATTCCATCTTTTGTCTCTTGGGAGAGGGAACTTCTTGAAAAATAGCACTTGCTGGCCTTTTTCCTTTATATTGAGAAGGTTTATCAACTTTGGGCATGATACTAGTGTACCCCCTCCTCTTGTATACTACATAATCCCTTGGTGGGACTACTCTTCCTTGTCGAAGTTTACTCAAAATAGCATGAGCCTTTTCTGGCTTAGCTTCAATTAACCTTTGTTTCTTCTCATTTAGTTTTTTCTTGATTCCCTCAAATAAAGTCATCAAAGACTCAATTTTCTTGGCCCAAGGGAAAAACTCCTTCAAAGGATCATAAGATTTGTCAAAATTATGTACAAATTCCAAAGACTTCTTATACACCAGCCACTTCTCCTTCCTGATCTCCTAGTCACCTAGGTCAAAAAAATTTCTGATGATATCCTCTGGTTAGTTAAACTGATGCTCCAATGTCAAGCATTTGGTTCTTTTTCTAAACATACCCATTATAAAATCCTCATTATCTACACACATGGATACAAATGTTGCTAAATGATAAGGCTCAAAATACTTATCAAATTGTGTCAATCCCCCTTTTTTTATAATGAAATGATGGGCTCTGGTGAGGGTAGGGAAAATGATTCCCTTCATTTTTCCTGCTAGGGCTTCCTCATGTAGTCCACCCAGTTGTCTTATAATTTATTCTATCCCAATCTTCAAAGGGACTCAGTATGGTAGCACATTAGGGGTTCCCCTAAACCCATAAACCCTTATTACTGTAGACACAGGGTACATAATTAAATCTCCCCAATTATGGGAAATCTTCAATTCTGGGGCAAACTCCATAGGTCTCAAAAGCTTCATCATTTCAGTGTGGATCTTGGCATTTTGGTTACACAATACTGACTTAAGCCTAGTGGGAAACACCCTATCAAAATAAAAATAGCTAGCTTCTTTCCTATCCAATGATAGATCAACACTCCACATCTAAACGGGCAAATCTTCGTCACCCTGGAACTTAGTCAACTCCATTTCTTCCTCAAAGAAGTCTACATTATTGGACAAGAACATGCGCATCATAAGGTAATACCATCCCATTGTTTTAAGTATATTATTGTCCTAGATTCCTGCCAAACCTTCATGCATTTGTTGGGCAATGTAAGAAGCATAATCAAAGACCACTAATAAATGGGGATGTAGAATCTGTACTACCATGAGCATTAGGTGGACATGTATTATTAATTCTTCATCTTCTCCTAGAACCTGGCACAGGGAACTATACATTTTCATAGCCTTACCATTGAAGCAATCCAACTTGAATGGCTCTGGTGTGTTGGGTCCTATTAGAATCAGGTCCCCTGTCTTGTTAAAGTATCCTCTCAAAGCCTCATTTCTATAATACTCTCTCTAAGTCTGGTATACTTCCTTGAAGTATTTGAAGTCTATATCATCCATTTGCATTGAGGTATCATTCAATTTGAAGATTCTTCTAATTTCATCAGCTGAAATAGTCAACAACACATTTCTTGTTGTATCCCTAACAACCCTAGACACCTTATCATAAGTGTTGGAAATCAGAGTGAACAAATCAGTATCCATAAACACCCCAGCAGCTATCCACTTTCCTACATCCAATTCCCATATGTTACAATCTAGGGTGGGGGCATTTGTTTGACTATATGTATTTCTAAATAGAGTAAGACCATTAAAATTGGTTTTAACTTCTTTTTCCCATCTACCTGAATCATACAAGCTTTCTCTTATTCTGAAATGGGGATGTGATGGAACTATTCTCTTGATTTGGGTAGCATCGACCGTGGATCCATTCAACTATTGTAGAAAATCCTCCTTGAAATTTCTCTTCTGATAATCAACTTCTCCAGAAATCTCAATTCTAGGGACCATTTTAAACCTAAGGCCTTTTGCTAATATGAATTCCAAATTTTGAAAAGATAATTCTAAAAGTCTTTTGAATTGCAAATCTTACTAGGATTTTGAATTAATGAATCAAAGAAAACTTACCCGTTTTGTAACTTTATTGCATGGAGCTGAGTATATTTGTAATCCTATTCTTTGCTTGAATGATTTTGGTGAATTATTGTGACTTCAAGTTGAATTAACCAATTTTACGGCTTTAATCAAATCAATCATTCGTATTGAAATTGACTAGAGTTGCCACATGTTCTGCAATCAATTTTCTTGCTTCAAACTCGTGGCTTAACGGCTCACTGGAGATTATTTTAACAATTTCCAATTTAAGCCACAGATCTTAAACATTACCATCTTCATCCAATGACTATCTTATTTTTCCAGAGATAACTATTCATCTTGGACACATGTCAACTCTGCTTAATCGCTTACTCTTTAGATTTTGAGCACTTTACCTTTAAGCATTTAAGAAAACCATTGGATTCTTTTAATATTGCAACCTCATTAACATAACTTCTATACTATACTAGACACACCTCATATGCCATGTGTCGCTCAGGCTTAATTGCTTGCTCCTTAGATGTTGATCGGTTTGCCTTCCAAGTGATTAAGTTGACCATCGATCTTCTTTGACTTTCAATGCCTTTAATATAATGACTACACTGCATAGGACCTTTATGACTTCAGATGAGCCCACCTAGGACACATGGCACCATGAATTAGTCACTTGTGCGATAGATTTCATGCAACTTCTCTTTAAGTCATCAAGAAAACAGTCATATCCTTTTATATACATCTCTGAACTTTATCCTGCGGCCGGCTTCACTTTTAGTGGACTACACCTCATCAACTTTGACACATGCTGGCACCACTTAATCACTTATGTGATAGATGGTGTGTGCTTTTGGACTAAGCTATTAAGTGGACCGTCTGATCAAAAAACATTTTCTCACCACAAGAGATAATGAAATAAAAGGCATTTATCAGTGGCATGACTTAGGAAATATTAAAGTGGTTAGGATAAAACAACTTTAAAACACAACCCTTTTAACATGAACACATGACTTATGATAACTTAAGTGATTGAAGAAGTAACACGAAAATAGAACCCGCCAAGAGACTTAGGGTTTTTAGATTCAAATTTTAATAGGGTTATAACATAGACTTGAGGGTTTAGATATTTTTCACCATTTTCAACTAGGTCAAGGGTAAGAATAGATCTTGCAGAGGCATGAGAATAATTTTCAACCATGATTTTAAACCCTTGGATACCATGAATGATAGGGGACCTCAAAAAAATACAAGGTAAACTTCAAACATGAAAAAGAACCAATAGTGCCTCTCTCTGAGGATGTTTAAATGCCAAGTTATAATAAGAACCATAGATCTCTAGGGAGGTAGACCACAATCTAGGCTAACCTATTACTGGAAACAAACACACAATAGAAAACAAACACACCTATACATATAATACATACTACTATGCATGGAAAAGAAGAACTAACTGAAGAAACTTTTTAGGAATTGTACATGCACTGGCAGTTCCTGTTCTTCATCATCCAGACTCTTGAGGAAATAAGAATCTTTTCCAAAGATCTAGGATATTACAAAAGGCCCTATCCATAATGATTCAAAATTATTGTGTTTGCCTTTGTCTTCAGCCCTAGTATTCCATTGCAATACAAAATCACTAGGCTGAAACTTTCTCTCATCTGCCCTTTTGTCAAAAAGATAATTCATTTGTTGTTGCACTTTGATGTTTTCTCTCTAGATTTCTCTCCTTATTTCATCCAATTCTACCAACTGAACCATCCTTTCTTCCATACGTTCAGAAAATTCCATCTCTTCATCTTGGATAAACTTATAAATTGGGAACAAATTGTTGACAGACATTCTTGACTCAATACCATAAACCAACTCAAAGGGAGATTTTCTAGTGGCCTTCTTGATAGTTTTCCTGTAATCCCAAAGGGAAAGTTTCAACTTAACATGCCAAGCTCTCTTATTTCCTTCCAAGGCATTTTTTAAGATTTGTAAAATACTCTTATTACTGGATTCAGCCTAACCATTGGCTTGAGGGTGGTATGTGGATGAATAAGACATGACAATTCCCATATCAGAGGAAAAGTTAGTGAATTATTCAGACCTAAAACATATGGCATTATCCATTACCAATTTAAGAGGAACACCAAATCTTATAATTAGACTATCCATCAGAAAGTCAATAACCATAGTGCTTGTTTCTCTTTTAGTTGGGATTTCCTCTACCCATTTTGTAAAATAATCAGTTACCAGCAGAATCCAACTATGCCCCCCACTTGATTTCTCCATAAACTCTCCTATGAAGTCCATCTCCCACATAGAAAAGGGAGCCTTTGGTACTACAGGGTTTAACAATAATGCTCTTGAATACTTCATTTTTCTTGAGAATCCTTGGCATGGCTCACATTTCCTAACAAAAGTGTAAGCATCTTGAAACAAACAAGGCCAATAATATCCCTCTCTTAGAATTTTATGAGCTATTGATCTAGAAAAATAGTTCCCTCCACACATTCCAGCATGCATTCCTTTTAATACCTTATCTGATTGACCTTTGTCAAGGCATAACAACAAGATCCCATCTCTATTTTTCCAGAAATAATCACCATGCAACAAAAAATATTTTTGAGATTGCAATCTCAAACTCCTCCTTTAGTTGTCATTCAAGTTATCTGGACATCTAGCATTTTCTAGAAAGTATACAATATTGGCATACCAGAGTTGCATTTCAATACTTGTCAAGTAGTTCTCATTTGCACCAACACTATTAACTTGGACTAAATCCAAATTTTATTTTTTCATCAGCTTAGCCAATCCTAATCCCCTCACCAGCTTAATGATGTGGATTTCTATGTCAAACTCTTGAACTTTGTATATTCATTTACATCTTTTTCCTATCACTTCATTTTAAACAAAGATGTCTTTGACAGCAGCATGAGGAACATAAGCATTTACCTTTGCACATACCAGATAAGGGCTAAAAGCCTTGACTACCTTCACCAGAGCATAATCTTGTTTCTTCATCAACTGATAATTTAATTCAGTTGACTACAATGATTTGCTAAATCATGCAATGGGATGTTCAAATCCTTCACCATCCTTTTGCAATAAGACTATTTCAATAGTATGGAATGAAGCAAAGGTAAACAAATAAAATGCCTTGGTGTAATCAGGGGATACAAGGACTAGTGCTTCTTGAATAGCTTGTTTTATTTTTCAAAGGCTAACTGAGCCTCTTGGTCCCATTCAAACTTTACATTTTTCTTCAGCAATTTGACAACAGGTTTAACTAGTTCTGCAAAGTTGGCAATGAATCTCCTAACAAAATTAATCTACCCTAGAAATGATTGTATAACTTTTAAATTATTGGGAGCAAGTACCTTTTGGATGGCTTCAACTCTATCATGGACTATTCTTACCCCTTCTTTTGATACTATATGTCCCAAAAGTTTTCCCTCAGTAACAACAAAATGACACTTTTTTGGGTTTAAAGACACCCCATATTCCAGTGCTTTTATCATCACCTTTTCCAAGTTATTACAATGATCCTCTTCTATTTTTGAGAAGGCTATCAAATCATCTTGGTATACTACGATCAAAACATCTATAAGGTCTTTGAAGGCCACATCCATAGCCCTCTGAAAAGTTGCACCAGCATTCTTCAATCCACATGGCATTCGAGCATACACATATGTGCCCCATGGGGTAGTAAATGATGTTTTGAATTTCTCAGAATCTTTAACCAGCACTTGATTGTACCCTGAGAATTCATCCATCATAGATAACAAATCACACCTAGAGACTTTATGCAATATAGCCTCCATGTTAGGTAGTCCATAGTTATCCTTCAATGAGGCTACATTCAAATTTCTGAAATCAACACACAACCTTATATCCCCATTTTTATTTTTGACTGGGACTAAGTTAGAGACCCAAGATGAATGTCTAATAGACGTGATTATGCCTACATCTCTTAGCTTCATCAATTTTCCCTGCATTTTGGTAGCCATCAATGGATTGATTGGCCTATGTTTTTGTCTAAATGGTTTAATGCCTTCTTTCAAAGGGATATCATGCTAAAATAAGTCTTTTCTATAGGCTTTCAAATCCTCATAGGACCATGCAAATACATGTTTGTATTTCTTCAGCAATTTTGTCAAATTTGGTCTTACATTGCTGTCCAATTTTTTACCAATGTAGACTAATTGGGGAGATGTTTCAGATCCCAAATTAATTTCCTCTAAATCTCCCACCTTAGCATTGGACTTCTGAGTCATATAATTGTCATTTATGTTGAACATGCCTTCTAATTCAACCAACCCCTAAGGAATGTGATTAGTATCCAATTGGATGACTTCATGATCAAAGATATAATCCTTATTGTCCACAATTGATACTAAAGATTCACAATCAATCTTCTTACCATCATATTGGTCTACACATTGGATAAATCTAAGGATATCATCATCATCCTCAAATACTTGCCAATGATGAATATTATCAGGAACTACAGACCTACTTTTTATTTCAACAACAGACATGCTAGTAAGAGTGGCATCATTATTCTTCAGAGAAACATTTGCAAAGAAATCAACCATTATGTTGTTGGATCTCTCTATCCACAGGATATTGAAAGCATCAAAAAATTCTATCTTATCCCAGACAACATACTTATAAAATTTTAATCTGTCATCCCTAGAAGCATAATGCTCCCTAATCTGATATATAATCAACTGGGAATCTCCATGGAGTTTTAAATATTTAATACCATGTTTGATAGCAATATCCATTCCCAAGATCAAAGCTTCATACTTGGCAGTATTATTTATGCATTGAAAAGTCAGCAGGAAAGAGTACTTAAAAGTGATACCTGATGGGGAGATAAACAAGGCTCCTACTTTGGATCCTTCTTTTGAGCATCCTCCATCAAATTACATTTTCCATAGTCCATTTTGTTGCAACAACAATTCATCCACAATTGGGGCTGTGTTTTTTAATTATGGCTTGACCTCTTTTATAATAAAATTCTCCATATCAACATTTATGCCAATTAGAGGAAATTAAATTTTAAAAAAGGAATTATCTCCTCTACACAAATTTCCAGAAGATGATGCAATATCAAAAAACCATGGGTATGGTTTCTTTACTATGAACATATTGATAGTAGGGCCATCTTATTCTCTTTCTTTTGTTTGATCATACAGATCCTAGGCTACTACACATTAATAGGAAGAATGTAGCATATTGCAGGCATCACACTAGGGAGTGTTCTCAACTTAATTGGGACTTTTCCTTTTTAGGGGATCTGGGGTTTCCTTGGCTTTTAGGTTATCTTGTTCATTAGGGACTGGTTTTCCATTATTCCAATTAGTTTTGTAAGGGTAGTCTCTTAGGTTAGGTTTTTTGTCAAATCTTTGGTTAGTATACTTATTATTACGGTATCCTCCTCTAACATTTTTATCCATTTTGGTAGCAAGATCTTTTACTGCACTCACCAGTTTATCTACTATATCATCTTCTTTGACATTTTTTTTGGTTGGTCCCTTTTCCTTCCAAAGCTTATTGTCTTCCCTCTTTCCCAATTTCCCCGATGCTCTCCTATTACTCTCAATATCAATGACTATTTTATAAGCATCCCTGAAGGTTGTAGGTTTTTTTTATCTCTAAGTAGGTAGGAAATTTTGCCATCAGCAACATTGATATAAGTGGTAAGACATACTTCCTAATCTAATCTTAAGACTTGAAACAGTTTGTTCATCGCCTTTTGGAATCTACTATCAAAATCAGCCATACTCTCATTAGGGAACTTCTTAATGTTATTAAACTCATTTAACATGTATCCAAAATTAACATGCTATGTATACTGTTCCCCAAAAGACTTTACAAGTTTATCCCAAGAGGTAATACTATCATTAGGCAAATTTCTGAACCAATCCCTAGCATCTTCTGTTGATGATTGAAAAAAAAGATTCATAATAACATCTTCATTTTCAATATCAGAATCAGTTATCTTATCACTAAAATATTTTAGATTCTCTTCACAAGTAACCACATTATTTCTAGTGAACTTGGGAATTTTATCTCTTACCTCATTGGGGATCACATTAGGGTGACTAGGAATGCCTTAAAAGAAGAGAGATCTATATCTGTTCATATGGATAGGTCTTCTTTGGAAATTTCCATGTACATTATCACCACTTAGTCCAGTAGCTCCTCCTTGGTTCTGAATAGGTGGGGGAACACTTTGCTCAGGATTGGTAACTTGAATTCTTGGGACAGGACCACTGGGCTGAGCACTTACATTTGCGCCAGAGCTCTTAACATCTGATTTCAAACTATACAAGTGCGCCTTTGGATAACCCCCTTGATAAATTTGGATTGGGCTAACAAATGGATTTTATGGTTGTGCTACATGATTTACTGGCATAGAGATGCTTGCAGAAGTGTTAGTAGTAGCATGTAGAAAAGATATTTTCATTCTCATGTCTTCTGCAGTAGCTTCTAATTCAAACTTTTCCAGTTGTTTTGCCAAATCATATTTGGATTTTCTACCCTAATTGAATTCCAAATCAACTTGGGATTCTCCTATATGGATAGTCAAATTCTTCTTAGGCCCCTCTATAGTCACACTGGCAACCCTTTGATTACCTTTATCAGGGGCATCTTTAGTAGTCATTTTAAGTTTTGCATTTTTTCAATCTCATATGGGAACAATTGCCTAATGACAGGTCCTTCCTTCTCAAATTCATCCTTGTCAAGATTTGGGGCTTTGTTTGGGACTTTGTTTCTCAAGTCATCAAGGTATCCAAACAATTCTAGATTTAGAATTTTAACTTCTTGACTCAAGCTCTTGGCCTTGAGTTTGTTCCTTCTAGTCTCCTCTAAAAGCTCTTCCCTTTCTAATTGTAATTCATATATCTTTTCTCCATGTTTCTCTTCTTCTTGAGCTATTTCCTTTTCTTGTTCTTTCTTTTTTCTTCTTAAAGCCATAATCTCATCTTGTAATTTATCAGATTCATATGAAGTTGTTTCAGCAGCAAAGAGCTCTTCTGGTGGAGAAAGATTTTCTTCTACTGGAAAGAAACCTATATCAACATTTTCTCCGTCCCTAAAGGGATCAAAATTGGCATCATCTCTATAATCATCAATTGGCCCTATGGGTCCTGCATCTTAAGACAAAGATGGTTTTCTTTTAGGAATGGGAGTCTCCATCCTTCCCTTAGAAGTATGTTGGGAGTTATTCTTGGAGGTACCCCTTTTGGACCACTATTTCCTTAGAGGTGTTTGAAGCTCCTCTCCAACATTCTTTTCAGGATTCATTTTGAAATATGATCTGGTAATTCTTTGTCGGCTCATCTTACAGAATAGACAAATATTTCAATATGTTTAATGTGCAACACTAGAGTACACAAAGGTTAGAGTCGCCACCTCTTTTCAGAGGACAAAATATATAAAGATTCAAGTGCCTTGTCCTAACTCAGGTTTCCTTTGATAGAAATAAATCCAAATGAGACTTGAAAACAAAATTTCTTGATAATTCCTCACCTGGTAACATAAAGAAAATGGTTCTTCACTGCCTGTATTATAGAAAATCTTTTTGAGGTTTTGTAATTACCAGTTATTCCATCTGAGACAAGATCTGTATCATTTTCGAGATCAAAACCTTCAAACAGTGAACCATGATAGATAAAAAGAATAAACTCACTTTAATGATTACAAGGAAGAAAAAACTAATTCTCAATACTACAACGACAAAAATTTTCATGAACATGACTCTTAGTAGATCGCAAGAATCCCCAGTAGAGTCACCAATTTGTTAGTGCGAATCGGATGGGCAAGCACAATCTGAGGTATTCTGATATTCAACTTTTAAAACCAGAGATATTCTGAAAGTTTCAACAAGATTTTGTAATCTCTATCCCCAGTAGAGTCGCCATTTTGTTAGCTCTTTTTCTTGTAGAATCAATATATAGAAATGAATGCTTGACTCTTTCATTCCCAATTTGGATTCTCATAGGGAAAATTCTAATTAACAAGGATATACATCCTTCTTCACTTTGGGCTTCACAAACCCAGGTGGGTACACCTTCGACAAAGTATTATCTTTCAGTAATTTTAACAGTGGATTAAGGATTCATGATCCTTCTTCTTTTTAAGCCACCAGGCTTAGGAAGGCTAACCTATTGATTCTCTCTTCAAGGAATCACTAAAGTGAATTTTACTGAATACAATTAGCTAGACATGTATTTGAGATAACTAAAATATAAAGATTGATTAATATTGGATTGATGATAACAACCACTTGTCAACATTTTGGCTAGTGCCTAATCATGGGTCATAGAGTTAGAATAAAACATACATACATTAGGGGTAATTAATTGAAATACAAATAAACCTCAGATGGAATTACTTACAAACTATCCTCTCATCCTCATACCCCTATATCAAAGTCTTGCATAAACCCTAACCCACTGTAATTATTTGCAAGATTTAACTCTCCTTGAAAGTAACTCACAAACAATGACATGGCTACCTTATAAAAAATATATTCAAAATGCCTTACAAATTGAACATACAAGAACTAAGAGAAAATGCAAAAAGACATCATTGGTGTCAAAATGGAGATTCCATTGTATTTTATTAATATAAGCCTGATATCAGTACATTCAAAAAGACTCAAAACCAAAGCTCAGAGACCATTCAGAAGTCTGTGTTGTAGTCTTATTTTTTACCATCCATCTTAAAACATTATAACTTTCTATTTATGGATAGCCCTAGTCATCTTGGAATCCTTTTGGAAAATAAGGATGCAACAAGCTTCGGATGACTAGGCTATAGGACAAAAGTGCATTTTACAGATGAGACAAAATTTAGGCAGAGGGAATAACAATTCTTTGTTGCAAGTTATGTAATCCTTTGTCCTACGACCGTCTGAATGCTTGCAGCTACTCTGAGGTTGTTGGGTCCTTATCATCTAGAATTTTTCCTCTTTATTGATGCATAATCCTTAATCTTGTCTTTACTCTAACTGCTCGAATTCATTGGTGCTTGTTGTCACTCTTATATTACTACTTCATGCTACTAGAGTGACTATACCATACTTTCTTATCCAAGTGGTAAACACCTCATCATTTGGCCAACTAAAGTTGAGAACCTCATCTTTCTGGCGGTTGAACTCCTCCCAATCAACACTGGCCTTCTCAATCTTTGATTCCCATGATTCAAAAATACACTAGCTTTGTTGAGAATATCAATGGTTAACACAAACCAACCTGTATTTTCCAATGTAATAATACTTTTAGTCCTACTGGTTAGTGCTTCATTCAGTTGCCTTAGCCATAGGGCTTCATTCTTTATGTTCC
>MU223442.1:269619-299174 GCA_018584345.1 Thuja plicata | reverse complement strand
TAATCATCAATTTAAGACATTTGTGGGTTCTTGTCAAAATGATGTCAATATTGTTTTGTTCCTTTGAGAGGGAGTAAAAATATTTTACATGGGCTTCCTTCCCCTTCCAATTATCAATTATCAAATCTCATTGCTCCTTACTCTCATCATGATTACTTATGGTGCTAGCAATCTTCTCTCCAAATAAATAAAGATTAGCAAGGTTAATCTTCTTCTCTGACTTGCAATGCCTTTAACACAATGACTGCGCTACATAGGACCTTTATGACTTAAGTCGGGCCCACCTAGGACATGTTGCACCATTGCTTAATCGCTTACGCAATAGATGTCGTGCAAATTCTCTTTAAGTCATCAAGCAAACCATCAGATCCTTTTATACATCTCCGAACTTTATCCTGCGACCAGCTTCACTTTTAGTGGACTACACATCATCAACTTTGACACATGTTGGCACTGCTTAATCACTTATGTGATAGATGGTTTGCAGTTTTGGACTTAGCTATTAAGCAGGTCGTTCGATCAAAAAAAATTTGCTCACCACATAAGACAATGAAATACAAGTCTTTTCTCAGTGGCATGACTTAGGAAATATTAAAGTGGTTAGGATAACACGACTTTAAAACACAACCCTTTTAACGTGAACAGATGACTTATGATATCTTAAGTGACTGAAAAAGAAATGCGAAAATAGAACCCCCCAAGACACTTAGGGTTTTTAGATTCAAATTTGAATAGGGTTATAACATAGACTTGAGGGTTCAGACATTTTTCACCATTTTTAACTAGGTCAAGGGTAAGAACGGATCTTGCAAAGGCATGATAATAATTTTCAACCATGATTTTAAACCCTTGGATGTCATGAATGACAGGGGACCTCAACAAAATACAACTTCAACTTCAAACATGAAAAAGCACCAACAAGCTCCACATATACTCAGACAGGTTTTACTTCTTTATGATTACTAATTACAGAGTATATATGAATGTGGACATTTATTTTCTATTAGGATTTTATTTAACCAACTTATAAGTCAATTTGTAAATGACCAAGCATAATCAAATACAAATATTAACTATACAAATCATGATTGTTAATATAGCAAGACTAGTGATATAAGGACTTTCATCCTTCTTCCTTTTAAGAAGGGATAACCTAGTTGATTCACTCTCCAAGGAATCACTAAAATGGAATATATCCTACTGATATGAGTCCCTAATGAGTTCAATTCATTTTTTCTAAAAACTAAATGAAATTGATTGAAATGATTTTAATATTGGATGAGGAACAAACTACAAACTATATCCTAAACTAGTGCCTATCCGTTGGGCAAAGAGTCAATGAAAACATGAGTTAGCAAAGATAAACCAATGGAGATACTGTAGAGTGCCTTACAAACTACATGTAGTTGAAATAGAGTGCCTTACAAACTATCCTCTCATATACATACTTCTGCATCAAATATTTACCATAATTCTTTTCTCTCTGAAATTATCTATGAAACTTAGTCGTCTCCTTGAAAGGAACTCATAAATAATTAGACACACTACCTTATAGTAGGTGTATTTAGAATGCCTTACAAGTGAAACACACTAGAGCACAAATAGAATAAAAAGAGACAAGATAATATGAAAGAGGGAAAACTACACTATATTTCACTAATGAATTCTACTTCAACACATCCATACCTTAAGCCTTCATGGATATACCAATAAATAGAATTATAAATTACAATAAAAGATCATCAAACCAATAGGGACCTTCCCTAAACATCTGCAGGGAAAAAAACCTAACAGAAAAGAGGAAAGGAACCATTACAACTGAGAAAATATAGAAAGATATAGGAGAGAAGAAACCCTAGAAATCATTCCTGGTTAACACCTATTCTCTTTCAAAATCTTATAAGCACTTGTCTGTCTTTTCTCTATAAAAATCTGAACTCCATTGGTGGTTAAAATATTATTTATTTGTCTCTTCTAACTCTGTCTTCATTCTACCATCTAATCTTATTTTCCCCTTCAAAATCTGCTAATATCTGATTCATTTTCTTTGTTAAAAACCTAAACTCATCCTCTACAAATCCCCTTTACTCTGCCACTGAAAAGGTTTCTAAATCTAAATATTTTCTGAGAAAAACTAATTTCAAAATCTGAGTATAAACCCTCCTGGGATGCACACTTTTGATAATTTTTACAATCACAAATCTGATTTCATTCCCATTAAAATCTGATCTTCAATTTTTGAAAAGATACTCTCCAAATCTTATTTCATTTGCATAAATCTGATTTCTTCTCTATGTTCAAAAAATCTTCGGGAATACATTTTTCAAGTTTTTACAATACAAAAGACTACACAATTTTAAATTCTTTTAAAATTTATCCTGAGCACACTCCTATGCCTTGAAATTCTAAATTTTCTACATTTTATGCCCAGAATTGAATAGAACATGTGTCACCTGCTATTTTGATGCTCTTAACTAGTCTTTAACTCACCTTTTAACCGCAGTCACCTTTTCCTCCTTGTCTCCAAGTCTTCTAATGTTGGCTACTTAACATTTCTTATCCGGTGACCTGGTGACTGCAGTTAGTCTACTTGTCTCATGAAAATTTTGACTTAACCGCCAACTTCTCGCGACTCGGTGACCATAGGTAGTCTCCAAGTCTCAGCATCTTTTCGCATTAACCACCAACATCCGGAGACTTCACGACTAACCACTAACGGTCAATTTGGTGGTTAGTCTCCTAGTTGTGGTGGTTTTCTCCTCTGGCGGTCATCTTTAAATGACCTCGCGACTAGCCACCACGCATCCATCTTTGCCATGTCATCACCGCCGTCTGGTCACCACCTGTCTACAAAATTTATTTATCTTCAGTTGCGGGCATGACAATCAAGACACTCTAGTCACCATGCATGCATGGATAGAGCCTCCATTTCATATTCATATTATGTATTGAAACTTGTTGGTTTTAAAATCTCCATAATTTCGTCACACGAGAAATGTGGGATTAATTTTTTGCATGTTTTAAATCTCTTAGCATATTCGGCGCCAAAATTTGGGGACCCGCCTCCATTCAAATCAACTTCAGTGTCCATGGGCCCACCAAGAAGTCTTAGCTTATTTATTTATAATGTATACAAGCACAGGAGTATATAAATATTTCAAGTTAATAATTCCCAACACATGTGGGATATATCACAATGCTTTGTTTTCACACAAAATTACTCCCTTATTTGCAAGGCGCTGGAGTATCTTTAGCACAGGTTAGCCTCCTCCAGTACGTGGCAGCCCCCACTTCATGTGTTTTGTCCTATGTAATGCTGTGCAACTCTTTTGTGCATACATCTTGATAAAATAAATGCTAGTACTCTATTTATATTCAGTGCAAACATTGCATGTCTATAGTGTAGGCTTTCACTTTTTTTTTTAAAATGCAGCTTCTTCAAAGTGCATGCATTAACTTTTGTCTTTATACACTACGATGTTTTTTGTCAAATTTGATGCAGGTACTCTCTTTATGTCATGCGTGGGACTTTGTTGTCTATTCATCACACTAGATTTTTGCTCATCTAATGCAGGGTCTCCTCTTTGATGCTACTGGTTATTCCTTTTAAATTCAGTCGCCTCCCTTCATGCTCAATACAAACTTCTTAAAAAATGTGTGGGCTCCTTTTATTGAAACATGGGAAAATCCTCTCGGCCATGTTTTATATTGCATGCTATCCATGATTTCAAGCTGTAGTTTGAATGTTACCCTTATGCAAAGTGCGTACTTCTACAAACAAAATTACAAATTCTCTATTTGCCAAATGCAACCTTTTGTCTTTAGCATTGATTGGATTCAAATCTAACGCTGGCATCTAATTTCATTTCTAGCACTGGAGTATCTTCTTACGCTTATCACAATACGTTTTGGTGCTGCAGCTCCACACAACCCTCTAGCAATCAATATACAGGTAGCTATATGGTTTGATCAATTAGCTATTATTGTATGACTAGTTTATGAAATATGTCAAGCTTTTTCTATTGTAGTTGCATCTGGGGAGAATTTGAAGATGCATGTATCATGTAAATCTCTGTATCTATCTTATTATCATCAAAGGAGATGATGGGCTAGTAAAAGATAATCAATGTAATTTACAAGGTTTCTGCCCTAAAGAGAATAAATATATTGATCGCACCCCATCATTTACTTCTTTCACCTTACAATATTATGTCATATTCCTTGTATCTGCAATACACCATGTTTTCCAATCCATTGTACACTCTTAAAGTTGACCCTTCTCCATTTTTATGTTCCTTGGTGTTTGGTGTGAGCTCCTCTATTTTGTCTTAGGCATTGAGTTCTTTACTCTCCCTGCCAGCTCCTTCTTTACTTGCGTTGTTTGATCATAGCATAGGTAGAATCTTTAGTTTTAATTATACTTGCCAATTTTATTGTTCTAAACCCCTTTCCTTTATGTTGCGTGAGTTATTTGAAATTAGTTTTATCTTCATCAATTTGAATTCAAAATTCAACTCCTCTATTCAAATATGCAACTCTCTTGGTGTTTCAACTTATAGCTACAATGCCTCAAATATTCTTTCACCTTCTTTAGATATAAACCATTATGAAAATTATTACAAAACATCAAACTAGTGACTTTACAATCACTTTTGACATTTCTGCAAACTGAACCCTTTTAGTGGCAACTGGCCTCCAAAACAAGTCTTAAAAACTAACTGAAACAAGCAATCTGACCCATGGAACTTGGCAAGGAGATCCATTCATCTATAATAAATATGTATGCAAAAAGGATTTTCCATATTCATCGTCAGGTACAAGATGCAATAAATCAAAACTTAGTAATTCAGAAAACCGTGCAAATGCAATATGCTAAAACAACATAAACTTCATCCGGATAGGCCACTGCAAAATCACTAAATCATGCTTTGAAGCTTCACCATCAGTTAAAATATTACATTAATATGTAAAGAGAATGATGCCATGATCAGTTTTTGAAAACAACAATCAGACCAAAAGTTATCACTCTTGCAAAATGACCATTCTATAAACTTGATTTTGTTTTGCCCTGCAAACTGCATAAACTGCCTTTGATACTAAATTCATAAAGTCATCAAAATGAGCCTTCAGAATCAGAACCTTTGAACATGAATTCAATGTCATATGTAGAATGTAAAACCTCAATTATCTCATTTGGAGAATGCATTGATCAAAAGGTACAAGTCTACAAAGTCAACACTTTACAACTTTGTCAACTCAAATTTGGTAAAAAATGCAGAAATCTGATTTGTAATCAACATAGAAATCTGATCAACTCGATTGACCAAAGTTTGAAAATCTTCAATGAAGTTCACTTCCAGGTCTACAATTCAGAACAAATTTCAATTATGCCTGATCTTTAACTGTGTGAAAATAAGGAAATCACAAAGTAGGTCACTTAATTCTGGATTCTACACATTGAGTGAAACTTTTAATAAATTGGAAATGGAAAGGCTCTGAAAAAGTGAATAACTGGATTGGTAGGAATCTAAAACTTTTCAAATGGGTACACTCTTATGTTTTCAACATGGGGGAACATTCAATTATGCAATTAATTCAACCGGCTACAACTTATAGAAGCTCAAAGTAGGCTATTCAACAATCTGGGCATAACAGAGAAACTAGACAGTTTTGCAAGACAAACTTTGGGGAAACTGAAAACTTATCAAATGGATTCAAAATGAATTAGGATTTAAATTATAATCTCTCTAATTTACATTTTAAACATTCCCAAAGAAGTATCCCATGAAACCTAATAGGATGCAAGATATTCAGATGCAAAGTAGGCAAGTTACAACAATTTGACACTATAATCAACATATGCAAAAAGGACAAGTGCTCAAAACAAGACATCACTAAATGACTCAAAAATTGAAGCTTCCAATCTGGTATGTCTTCTTATGCCTAATCAAGAGTGATGAACACCTGATATGCATGAAAAAATTTAGAATTGCATTTTGGCAAAAAGGCTCAAAAGTACTCATAAGGGGCTAGAATGCAAAATTTTTTAACAAGGTACTCAAAAACCTTGTTGTATTTTTTAGTACCAATAATGGCTCTGACTGTGGACATGTGTCCCATGTGGGCATGCAAAGAAATTTCAAAATATCATGGTAGAAGTAGACCACCCCAAAATGAGAAATGGGATTTTCTCTTTTCTCTTTCCTCTTCTCTCTTACATCTCTCAAAACTCTTCTCTCTTCTCAAAAAATGGGGAAACCTCTGACTGAAAGAAAACACACAACTGAAAGGGAAATAAACTATACAATATGGTCATTATCTACAAGAGGCCCAAAGCTCCACAACTGAAATCAACTCTTCCCTCTGTCAAACACAAATATCTTTGCCCCATGTTTCAAAAATATGATAACAATGCCACTCCTATCTGTCTGATCCAATCCACTGTCATCCTGTATCAACTCATCATATGAAAAAAAATCTACAAATTCTTCATATGAGCTTCTATAAACATTAGGTAGATTGTCATCATAAAAAAATTGTGGCATATACATGTCACATTAATTAGATAAGAACATACTTTGATATCTGTAACATTTATCATCTTTCATTTGTAAACCACAACTTAAAAACTTGCCATCCAACTGAAAGGAGAAATACTCAACCTTTGTCATATTTCTTGGGAAAACATCATTAAGTTCATCCACATCCATCACTTTCATATCATGCAAAATAAGAGAAGACTCATCACCTTGGATATGATCAAACTTAGGGCATAGAGCAGTAACCTCTTCATCAAAAATAGGAGCACCCTCCAGCTGATCATCATCAAACAAACTCAAAGAAAAGTGGTGCGTGGGAGGGAAAATACTAGTACATTGAATATTTGGAAATGAAACTTGAGCCACTGATTGACCACTTTTTAATTGTTCAAAGGCAGACTTAGAATCAAGACAAGATTCAAAATCCACACTATTCTCTAAATCAGTACTCAACTCAATACTTGGAATTTCCACATCTGCTAAATCTGAAACCATATTAAAAAACTCATCATCTGATAAATCAAACTGACATATGTTGTAGCCTAATGAAAAAGGAGTGCAAAGAGGAACAACATCACATATGTCAAAATCTGAATGTAGTGATTCATTTTCCTTGTCAAAATCAATATGTGTTGGGCATGTAAGTTCAAAGCTTCCATTTCCTAAATATCTAAGATACTCATGAGACAAAATCTCTGCAATTTGTTTACTATGATGGGAAACACAGTCATCCTCTTCAATCATTACCTCACTGTTCTCTTACATGATGCTGCAAATTTCTTCTTGATTTGAGTCAAGGTCCTCACTACAAACACTCATATCTACATCATAGCTGTCTTCTTATTGGTTGCATATATCTTATTCATTTTCTTGGTACTCATATAATTTATTATCAATATTAATGTGAGTAATATCTTCACCAGCAGTAAAATCCTCATCATTACTAATCATATATTCATCTTTTAAATCAGATTCATTATATTCTTCACAATCAAATTTAACATCAACATCTTCAATAATCTTAGAATTTTCAGATTCAATATCATTATTCTCAACATCTAATATGTCTTTAGAAGAAGCATCTTCTAAACCCTTTATCCATTCTATAGTTTTCTGAAAATATTCTTCCCTTTGAGAAATTGATAACTTACATGTATGAGGGAAACAAATTTGGACAAATAACTCAACCTATATAAACTCTTGAGGACAAAAAATGATACCATAGCCTTTTAGCTTATCAGTAAATCTTATGTAGAAATCATTTGGTGATTCACTTTCTTCTCTATTCATGTGTCCTTGTAAAAATAGTACCACCTTTTCTTGAAGCCTTTGCCTCAACATATTTGTCTCTTCTTTGACAAGATCAAACTCTGATATAGGATCTTTTGATTCAGATATGCCTTGCTCATCACTATGCTCTTTATCCTCATACTACTCTACATCACTAAGCTGATCAAAATCACTAAATCTCTGAAAAAAACAAGCCTCTAATGCTTCCATGGATTCTACTGAGCCAAGAGGTAGATCCCTAATCCAATATCTTGCAACATCAACCAAAGATATTGCACAAAGTTTAATCAATATATCCTCATGTGAAATGTTATGATTGTCTATCAAGTCAACAAACATTTCTAAATGATCTTCAGCTGTCTTCTCACCAAAACCAGTAAAATTTGGAAAACACTCCCTAACCTTTGATGGAATATGATTTGGATATCCATGGATACCCTCAAAAATAATTGCCCCATACAAATTACTACCCCTCCAATCACTAGATTCTGACATCTTAGCAGTCCAAAAGATTACAAACTATCACTCTTATCTAGTACATATCCCATTTAGATTTTGTAGAAAAACAAGTAAAAACTTGAAATATGTAAACCTACTTTACACCTTTATCCTTTTTTCTTTAGTTCTACAATCACTTGATAAGGAAAACTATCAAAACTTTGTGAAATACCAGGATGTACTTGAGCTACTACAAATATGTGATTTGAAAACATCTCCAAATCAACCTTCCAACTTGTAGAGCTGCCACCTTGTTGTAGAGAAATATTTACAACTGGCTTAGATCTATTTTTAGCTCTAGCTTCTTCAAATCAGCTCACTCACACATACCACATATAAATCCCTTTAACGATTCCTCACTTGGCTATGTCCATAACCACAGGAGCCCAAAAATCTGTTGTCACTGTTGCTGCAAGTTCACCTTCTTTTGTAGTCTTTCTTTAACATGCACACTGGTAAAAATCAAAGAACTTAGATTCGCCACTCACCACATGTGAGATTGTATGAATATATCTTCAATAACTTTGAACTTTAAAAAAATTTGCAATGACAAGCAGAACAACTTGAATCTTTTCAAAAATTTGAGGAATATTTCTTTGAAAACAATGACTTTATAACTAGACTCTGGGATGATTCAGCAAAGCAAGGCTACAACTTACTTACACTAACTAATCACTTCATTCCCTAGTAGAGTCACCAATTTCTTAGGCAACTTAGATGGGGTAACTCAACTGTAATGAAAAATTTTAAACTTTAGAACACCAGAGGTTTCAAAATACTTCAACAAGACTTTACAGTCTCTATCCCCAGAAGATTCACCAATTTTTTAGGGATTTTTCTTGCATGAAACACAATGCTTTATAAACTACTTGAAAACCATATTCTTTAATACTATTTCATGCCAAGAAAAGTCTAATTGCTAAGGATTGAATAAAATCCTTCTTCATTTTTGAGCTCCACATATACTTTGGCAGGTTTTACCTCTTTATGATTATTAATTACATAGTATATATGAATTTGGACACTGATTTTCTATTAGGAGTTTATTTAACCTACCTATGAGTCAATTTGCAAATGACCAAGCATAATCAAATACAAATATTAACTATATAAATCATGATTGTCAATATAGCAAGACCAGTGATATAAGGACTTTCATCCTTCTTCCTTTTAAGGAGGGATAACCTAGTTGATTCACTCTCCAAGGAATCACTAAAATGGAAAATATCCTGCTGATATGAGTCCCTAACGAGTTTATCTCATTTTTTCTAAAAACTAAATGAAATTGATTGAAATGATTTTAATATTGGATGAGGAACAAACTGCAAACTATATCCTAGACCAGTTCCTATCCCTTGGGCAAAGAGTCAATGAAAAAATGAATTAGCAAAGATAAACCAATTGAGATACTGTAGAGTGCTTTACAAACTACATGTAGTTTAGATAGAGTGCCTTACAAACTATCCTCTCATATACATACTTCTACATAAAATCCTTATCATAATGCTTTGCTCTCTGAAATTATCAATGAAACTTAGTCCTCTCCTTGAAAGGAACTCATCAATAATTAGACACACTACCTTATAGCAGGTGTATTTCAAATGCCTTACAAGTGAAACACACTAGAGCACAAATAGAATAAAAAGAGACAAGATAATATGAAAGAGGGAAAACTACACTATATTCCATTAATGAATTATACTTCAACACATCCATACCTTAAGCCTTCATGAATATACCGATAAATATAAGTATAACTTACAATAAAAGATCATCAAAACAATAGGAACCTGCCCTAGACATCTACAGGGAAAAAAACCTAAAAAAAAAGAGGAAAGGAACCATTACAACTGAGAAAAGATAGAAATATATAGGAGAGAAGAAACCCTAGAAATCATACCTTGTTAACACCTGTTCTCTTTCAAAATATGATATGCACTTGTCTATCTTTTCTCCATAAAAATTTGAACTCCATCAGTGGTTAAAATCAGGTTTATTTGTCTCTTCTAACTGTGCCTTCATTCTACCATTGTATCTTATTTGCCCCTTCAAAATATGCTAATATCTAATTCATTTTGTTTGTTCAAAATCTAAACTCATCATCTACAAATCCACTTTACTCTGCTACTGAAAAGATTTCTAAATCTAAATATTTTCTGAGAAAAACTAATTTCAAAATCTGACTATAAACCCTCACGGAATGCATGTTTTTGATAATTTTTACAATAAAATAATTGCATTTTGTCTCATTCTCAAATCTGATTTCATTCCCATTAAAATCTGATCTTCATTTTTTGAAAAGATACTCTCGAAATCTGATTTCATTTGCATAAATTTGATTTCTTCTCTCTGTTCAAAAAACCTCTGGGAATATATTTTTCAAGTTTTTGAAATGCAAAAGATAATATAATTTTAAATTCTTTTAAAATTTATCCTGACCACACTCCTATGCCTTGAAATTCTCAATTTTTTACATTTTATGCTCAGAATCGACCAAAAATTGACGTGGTGCCTGTTGTTTTGATGCTCTCAACTGGTCTTTAACTCACCTTTTAACCACAGTCACCTTTTCCTCCTTCTCTCCAAGTCTCCTAATGTTGGCTACTTAAAATTTCTTATCCGGGGACCTGGAGACTATAGTTAGTCTCCTTGTCTCATGAAAATTGTGACTTAACTGCTAGCTTATTGTGACTCGGCAACAGTAGTTAGTCTCCAAGTCTCAGCATCTTTTCACATTAACAGCCAACATCCAGTGACCTCGTGACTAATCATTAGCGGTCAACTCAATGGTTAGTCTCCTGGTCACGGTGGTTTTCTCCTCTGGCAGTCATCTTCAAATCACCTTGCGACTAGCTGCCATGTGTCCATCTTTGCCACATCATCACCGCCATCTAGTCACCACCTGTCTGCAAAATTTATTTATCTTTGGTCTTGGGCATGACAATCGAGACACTCCAGTCACCATGCACGCGTGGATAAAGCCTCCATTTCATCTTCATATTATGTATTGAGCCTTGTTTGTTATAAACTCTCCATACTTCCATCATGTGACCAATGTGGGATTAATTTTCTACATGTTTTAAATCTCTTAGCATATTGGACACCAAAATTTGGGGATCCGCCTCTAGTCAAATCAACTTCAACATCGATGGGCCCACCAAGAAGTCTTAGCTTATTTCTTTATAATGTATACAAGCGCAAGAGTATATAAATATTCAAAATTAACAGTGCCCAACGCATGTGGGATATATCACAATGCTTTGTTTTCAAACAAAATTACTCCCTTATTTGCAAGGTGATGGAGTATCTTCGGTGCAGGTTAGCCTCCTCCAGTACGTGGCAGCCCCCACTTCACATGTTTTGTCCTATGTAATGTTGCACAACTCTTTTGTGCATACATCTTGATAAAATAAATGCTAGTACTCTATTTATATTCAGTGCAGACATTACATGTCTATAGTGGAGGCTTTCATTTTTTATTTTTTTAAACACAGCATCTTCAAAGTGCATGCATTAACTTTGTTCTTTATACACCACGCTATTTTTTTTCAAATTTGATGTAGGCACTCTCTTTATGTCATGTGTGGGACTTTTTTGTCTATTCATCACGCTAGCTTTTTTCTCATCTAATGCAGGGTCTCCTCTTTGACACTGTTGGCTATTCCTTTTAAAATCAGTTACCTCCCTTCATGATCAATACAAACATCTTAAAAAATGCGTGGGCTCCTTTTGTTGAAACATGGGCAACTCCTCTTGGCCATGTTTTTCATTGCATGCTATCCATGATTTCAAACTATAGTTTGAATGTTACCCTTATGCAAAGTGCAGACTTCTGCAAACAAAATTACAAATTCTCTATTTGCAAAATGCAACATTTTGTCTGTAGCCTTGATTGGCTTCAAGTCTAACGTTGGAATCTAATTTCATTTCTAGAAATGGATTGTCTTCTTGTGCTTCTCACAATACATTTTGGTGTTGCAGTGCCACACAACCCTCTGGCAATCAATATATAGGTAGCTATATGGTTTGATCACTTAGCTTTTTTTGTATGACTAGTTTATGGAATATGTCAAGCTTTTTTTCTGTTGTAGTCGCATACAAGGAGAATTTGAAGATGCGTGTATCATGTAAAGCTCTGTATCTATCTTATTAACATCAAAGGAGATGATGGGCTGATGAGAGATAATCAATGTAATTTACAAGGTTGTAGCCTTAAAGTGATTAAATATATTGATCGCACCCCATCATTTACTTCTTTCACCTTACAATATTCAGTCATATGCCTTATATACACAATACACCATGTTTTCCAATCCATTGTACACTCTTAAAGTTGACCCTTCTCCATTTTTTTATGTTCCTCGGTGTTTGGTGTGAGCTCCTTTATTTTATCTTAGGCATTGAGTTATTTACTTTCCCTGTCAGCTCCTTCTTTACTTGCATTGTTTGATCATAACATAAGTAGCATCTTTATTTTTAATTATATTTACCAATTGTATTTTTCTAAACCCCTTTCCTTTATGCTACGTGAGTTATTTGAAATTAGTTTATGTTCAACAATTTGCATTCAAACTTCAACTCCTCTATTCAAATATGCAACTCTCTTGGTGTTTCAACTTATAGTTACAATGCCTCAAATATGCTTTCACCTTCTTTAGATACAGACCATTATGCAAATTATCACAAAAAATTAAACTAGCAACTTTACAATCACTTTTGAGATTTCCACAAACTGAACCCTTTTAATGGCAAATGGCCTCCAGAACAAGTCTTAAAAATTGGCTGAAACAAGCAATCTGACCCATGACACTTGGCAAGAAAATCCATTCATCTATAAGAAATATGTATGAAAAAGGGATTTTCCATATTCATTCTCAGGTACAAGATGCAAAAAATCAAAAATTAGTAATTCAAAAAATCGTGCAAATGTAATATGCTGAAACAACATAAACTTCATCCGGATAGGGCACTGCAAAATCACTAAATCATGCTCTGAAGCTTCACCATCAGTTCAAATAGTACATTCATATGTAATGAGAATGATGCCATGATCGGTTTTTGAAAACAAAAATCAAACTAAAGGTTATCACTCTTGCAAAATGACCATTCTATAAAATTAATTTTGTTTTGCCCTGCAAACTGCATAAACTGCCTTTGATACTAAATTCATAAAGTCATTAAAATGAACCTTCAGAATCTGAACCTCTGAACAAGAATTCAATGTCATATGTAGAATGTAAAACCTCAATTGGCTCATTGGTAAAATACATTGATCAAAAGGTATGAATCTACTAAATCAGCACTTTACAACTTTGTCCACTCAAATTTGGTGAAAAATGCATAAATCTGATTTGGAATCAACATAGAAAAGTGATCAAGTGGATTGACCAAAGTTTGAAAATCTTCAACAAAGTTCACTTCCAGGTCTACAATTTAGAACAACTTTCAATTGTGCCTGATCTTGAACTATCTGAAAACAAGGAAATCACAAAGTAGGTCACTTAATTAAGGATTCTGCACATTCAGTGAAACTTTTAATAAATTGGAAATGGAAAGGCTCTGGAAAAGTGAATAAACGGATTGGAACAAATCTGAAACTCTTCAAATGGGTACACTCTTATGTTTAAAACATAGGGGAACATTCAATTATGCAATTCATTCAATGAGATACAACTTATAGAATCTCAAAGTAGGCTATTCAGCAATCTGGGCATAACAGAGAAACTAGACAGTTTTACAAGACCAACTTTAGGGAAACTGAAAACTTATCAAATGGATTCAAAAACAATTAGGATTTAAAGAATAAGCTCTTTGATATACATTTTAAAAATTCCCAAAGGTGTATCCCATGAAACCTAAGAGGATGCAAGATATTCAGATGCAAAGTAGGCAAGTTACAACAATTTGACACTATAATCAACATATGCAAAAAGGACAAGTGCTCAAAACAAGACATCACTAAATGACTCAAAACTAGAATCTACCGATCTGGGATGTCTTCTTATGCCTAAAAAATAGTAATGAACACTTGATATGCATGAAAAACTTAAGAATTGCATTTTGGAAAAAAGGCTCAAAAGTACTCATAAGGGGCTAGAATACAAAATTTTTTAACAAGGTACTCAAAAACCTTTTGTATTTTTGAGTACCAACATTATCCATGGTCAAGATTAATATAAAATTTTGTGGTGAGTACAATTTATCTGATTCCTTCATAGTTGGAGCACTGCCAATTGATGCACACACTCAAGGGCGCCAACCTAATCTAAGCAAGACAAAACCAAAGACAACCAAGGCGGTACAATTCAGTCCTACCACTTTTTATCTCAAATGGTACTTTGAGTGGTGAGGAAATGACACCAAATATCAACCAATGGCTCTATAAAGATTCACCACCCAAGGACACAAGTCACCTCAATTACTTCAAAGGTAAGTACCCTACAACTCACAGACTGGTAATAGAAAAATGGAACTACTAAGGAGGTGGCCTTGGTTATGAAGAATAAGGAATGAAAGATCCTATCATACCTACTCAATGAGAAAAGTACCTCGGCATTGGCATGGGCTCTGACATGAATGGGGGCACCAATGAGAACATCTATGCCTCTTATCCATCCTTGGGCAAAATCGCTGACATCGAAGATGTCCTAGAAGAGAAAGTTGTGAGAGCCTATGACGATGTCTTTGACAGTGAAACCTTGCTGGGAAATTCTGTCCTATGTGAGCTTTCCATTCTCTTCATTGAACTTCCCCTCTTCCATCTTGAACTCATAGACTGGGACCAATCAAGTGTCATGCACGTTCACAAGTTCCAAAGTGAGGACGCCCTCCTAAGCTTTATGGAAGCAATTGAGAAAAACAATGACTAGGGGCAAGACTTAGAATCTATCTACAAACTAGAACCAAAAGCATAATTTGGGGAAGAGGAGAACATCAGCCACAAAAATGAAGAAAAAAAATAAAAAAGAGAAAAATCGATCCCCTAGCGAAAACCTCTGGGGCGCTATCTGATCATAAAATAGTAAAAACAAAGGGCGTATCCCCTGCTGAAAAACTCTTTGAGGTGGCAGAGGATGAAGACTCTCCTCTTCCTCTAATCTATGATTATAGGCATGAATAGTCATCGATTCTCATCAAAGAAGAAAACTTGTCAACCTGGGCACCAAAGAGAATCCCGCCATCACATACATAGCAGCATCTTTGACTGAAGTAGAAGAAAGTGATCTTGTCACTTTATTAAAGGAATCCATGAACAAGTTTTCACTATCTTACTCCCACATGATAGGATTAGACCCCAATTTAGTGGTTCACCATATAGTGGTGTACCCAAACATCAAAACTGTCAAGAAAAAGCTCAGAAAGATGCACCCTAAAGTGGCACTACTTGTCAAAGGAGAGCTAGAGAAGTTTCTCCAAGCCAAGATCATCGGTGCCATTGACTACTCTAACTGGATCTCTAATATGGTGCCAGTGTCTAAACCTAATAAATCAATCAAGATATGTACATACTTCTAAGGTCTAAACAAGGCATGTCCCAAGGATGATTTCCCATTTCCAAATAAAGACATGATCATGGATCTCACAGTAGGACATGAGATGTTGTCACTCATGGACCACTTTTCTGGATATAATCAGATCTGCATTGCAGAAGAAGATTAGCACAAGACAACATTCACAACCCCCTAGGGAACCTTCTACTATAGCATGATGCCTTTTGGCTTGAAGAACACTGGGGAAACTTATCAAAGGGCCATGACTGTCATTTTTCATGACATGATACACAAGATTCTTGAAGACTATGTCGATGATATCTTGGAAAAATTAGTAAAATGGGAAGATCACCTAGAAGTTTTGGAATGCCTCTTTGATAGGATTGGACACTGTTCCCTAATTATCAACCCTAATAAGTGTGTCTTCGAGGTCATGTTAGGAAAACTTCTTGGGTTCATTGTATCTAGACAAGGAATCAAAATAGATCCAAAGAAGGTACAAGCTATCATAGAGATGCCTCTGCCAAAGACACTCTGACAACTATGCGGTCTCTAAGGAAATCTACAATCTGTGTGTCATTTTATCTCTTAATGAGCAGACAAGTGCCAACCATTCACATATTTCCTATGCAAAGATAACACATTCAAGTGGGATCCTCAATGTCAGAAGAGTTTGGACAAGATCAAAGAATATTTGGCTAATGCACACATCTTGGTACCACCTGTACGTGGCCGACCACTCATCCTATATATTTATACTACTACAATAGCATTAGGGGAACTCCTTTCTCAGTTGGATGATGAAAGCAAAGAAAGAGCTATTCATTACATCAGTCAGAACTTAGTGGGTTATGAGATCAATTATTCATCTATAGAAAAAGCATGTCTAGCAGTGGTCTGCACCACTCAAAAAATTCACCACTATATGCTTATTCATACAACCAAGCTCATTTCAAAAGTAGATCCTCTCAAGTACCTACTCTCCAAGGCTACTCTCACATGATGAATGGAAAAATGGGTTATGCTACTAAGTGAGTTTGATATTAAATATGTAGACAAAAAATCCATTAAAGGGCAAGTCATCACAGATTAAATAGTAGAAGCACCATTTTTAGATGCATATCCTTTCATCATAGAATTTCTAAATGAGAATATATGCATGATAGAAGAGAAACCTACTTGGAAACTCTACTTTGATGGATCCTACACAGCTCATGGTGGAGGGGAAGGAATAATTTTTGTCACACCTCAAGGTGATTAAATCCCTATGTCATTCAAATTGGGATTCCCCTACATGAACAACATTGCAGAATATGAGACACTAATTGTAGGACTCCACATGGCTATAGAATGGAACATCACAGATTTACACATCTTTGGTGATTCACAACTCATCATCAAACAGGTCCTAGATGAGTATCAAACCAAGAATGACAAAATAATTACATATAAGATTATGGTTGACAAGCTTAAGGAACATTTCCTCCACTTGCAGATAACACAAGTACCATGCTTGTAGAACAAGGTTGTTGATGCAATGGCCACAATTGGCTCCCTTTTAGAGATTCATCACAAGTCTATGCAATACAAGTTCTTAGTTGAGAAAATTCATGTTCCCGTTTATGAGAATGATGAATCAAATTGTGTATGTGTCTTGGTTGGTCCCTAGTCCCCGTGGTACCATGATATCTAGGCTTACCTATAAAATGGTATCGTATCCCCTCATCTCACTATAACCCAACACCAAAATTTCATTCACAGAGCTTCCCTCTACACCCTTGTAGCCAACACCCTTTATCATCGAGGCTATCACAACATTCTCTCTAGGTGTTTAGATGAAAATGATGCCACCCAGGCTCTACAAGAGGTACATGGTAGAATCAGTGGTGCCCACATGAGTAGCATGGTCCTAGCAAAGAAACTTCTATGTACAGGGTACTATTGGCCTACAATGAAACATGATGCTTGTGAGTTCATCAAGAAGTGTCTACCTTGCCAACAACATGCTAATCTGATCTATGCTCCTACACATGACCTCAAACCTATTACGCCTCCTTGGCCCTTCTCTTGTTGGGTTTTTGACCTTATTTTTAAGATTACTCCCATTTCTTCTGAAGGCCACAAATACATAATCACAACAATAGAGTACTTTACAAAGTGGGTCGAAGCAATTCCACTCACCCTCACTACAGGTGTCCAGATCTCCAAATTCATCCTCTACCACATTTTTTGCCACTTTAGCATACCCTCCACCATCTTCACAGATCACAAAACACCATTTGAAACTCAACACGTCAGTGATCTATGTTCTCACCTCCATATCCATCACTATTTCTCCAATCAATATTTCCCTCAAGGTAACAGCTAAGATGAGGTAACTAATAAGACCCTTCTCCAAATCCTCAAGAAAGTTGTCAATGATACTAGTCATGAATAAAATATCTAGATCAACCCCACCCTCTAGGAATATTGCACTTCCTACCATAATCCTACAGGAACTACCATCCCTTTGAGTATCATAGAGAGGCCTGGTTGGTGATGAACATAATCGAGTAGCAAGAATCACACAACTGGATCTTCTAGATGAAAAACAATAGCAAGCCTATGATCACCTAATTTTCTATCAAAATAGACTCAAGAGGAACTATAACAAGAAGGTCCACCCATGCCAGTTCCAAGTGGGGGACCTTGTGCTAAAGGAAAATTAGAAAGTGGGTATTGATCGCGAAAAGAAAGGTAAGTTCAAGGTTACCTGGCAAGGACCATATGTTGTCACTGCATGCTTCAGTTCTGGGGCATATCAACTCTCCTCTCCTAAAGGAGAAGCATTGAATGATCCTATCAACATCATTCATCTCATGTGCTTCTATGGTTGATGGCTGGTTGTTCATTCTAGTTATCTGAGAAAATCCATAAAAGGTATAAAAAGTCCTTTAAAAAAGTACAAAAACAATGCAAAATAGTACTAAAAAAGTCTCAAAAAAGAAGAAAAATGAAGCTAAAAAAATGGTTGTCTCAGTGAAAACCTGGCAAACAAGCACTTGGACAACACCAAAAACATAAAAAAAAATCAAAAAAGAAAAAGAAAAAATAAAGAGAAATTTTTTGTTTAATGGTGAAAACTTGGCAATCAGGTGCCTTGGACAAGTATGGGTGATGAAAACCTGGAAATAGGCGTCACACATAGTGGACCATTCCATTATCTATCAAAATCTCACTCCTCTCAATTTCCATCATCACATCTCCAAAAACCTTAGCATTTCCCATATTCCCTTAGTATTCCAACATTATCGCACACATCAAATAACAAGATCTAGTCAAATCTTGGCAACAACATGTGTACATAAACTGCCTATAATTATCCTCTTGTAATTAGTTGTTCTATTTGATCCTTGTATATTCATGATGTGTCCAATCTTCTCATGGTTTCACTAACATCCTGAGTCATCTTCATGCTAACATTCCCTCCCTGGTCCTTCATAGTCCTCCTGGCTGGTTCATCAGTTGATTGTGACACACACCAAAAATATGGGTCCCATCTCATCCATCGCATCCATTGCATCTGGTGTTTTTCTTCATGTTATTTTAGGTTCATCATTAGATTGCATTTGGTTGGATTAGGTTCATCATTAGATTGCATTCAGTTGCATTAAGCTCATCATTTAATTGCATAGTTAAAATTATTTTAGGATCTCGCATAATTAATTCATCGTTCAGATTCATTTTACATCTTGCATTGTTAGATTCATTTAGATTCATTGTTATCATCTTGCATTGCTAAATCATTTAGATCGCATTGATAAATCATTTAGATTCATTTTACATCTTGCATTGTTAAATCATTTAGATCACATTGATAAATCATTTTGATTCATTTTACATCTTGCATTGTTAAAATATTTAGATTCATTTTACAACTTGCATTGTTAACTCATTTAGATTCATTGTTAAATCATTTCGATCCATTTTAGTCTTGCACTTTTAAGATTCATTTAGATTCATTATGTACCTTAGATTCATCTTGTATCCATATTCATATACATTTCATACATCATAAAATCACATCACATCCTGCATCCATACATGTTAGTACATCATATAAGCATCATCCCCTTGCATCGGCCATACATCATATGTACATAAGCATAGAACCATCCTGCATAAATTTTTTTCATACATATGCATCAAATCCTACAAGCATCAAATTTCAGTAATCATATAAGCATATGCATCATAACATCAAATAGATCAAGGTATAGAATCACATCAAATCATAGAGTCCTCATCGATCATCATCATATATATAACAAATGTCCATAAGTACAATGTTTGTCATCAATAAAATACATAAGATGTGCACCACAGTGTTGATATGCATATACATCTCAAAATACAAAAATATGTATCACATAATCCTCTGATGAATCATGCAGGTGGTTGTGATGATCCACCTCCCTGTCCTGTTGGTGGATGTGGTGGCATCCCCATGGATCCCTGAGACTGTGATGCCCACCCTGTACTCTGTGACCATGATCTCCCAGTAAATACATGTCTTTGGGCCTCAGGGAATAAGTCAAAATATAATGCCTGATAATGAGATACCTCTCTACCTTCCCTAGATGCATCCCTATGGGCAGAAAAAGCCTCTGCCACTACCTGTCCCATACCACCTACACTGGATGCCTACCTCACGATATCTTGTTTAGTCCTATAAACCTCAACTTGCCTCTATGTCACATCCCTCTCAGAGGTCAATGAAATGATCTACTCTATGGCTTGATCCATCTTCTTAGTCAAAGTACCCAACTGACCTATAAGTGAACCTATCTTGGTATGTAGCTCAACAACATCGTGAGTCAAGTCAACCATAGAAAACTCTCCCGAGTCAACCCTTCCCTGTAAGGTGTCAAGAGCACCCTCAGCCATGTTTTCTTGTGTTGTCTCTATAGCTAAAATCCCCTATATTCATGTCATTTCAATCTGCATGCTGGTCTCTAATACCTTTTCCATCCCCAGCAACCCCCACAGTCTCGCGCACTCAGTCTACAAACTGTCTTGCTCTGCAATGATAGTGTCATGTGTATCCTATGCAACAAACCTTGATGTTAGCCCCTGTGGCACCTGTAGCTATGCTGGCACCTAAGGTGTCTGTACCTATCCCTATGGTGGCCTTTGTGTCCATTGATCCTACCCATCCCCTGGTGGCCATTGTGGCCCTTGATTTGGTCCAACCCCTACCTATGCTTCTATCTGAGGTCTAACCTGTCTTTGTTGTGGCCTCCTCCTCTACCCTACTATCAAGGTCATAGGGGAATCTCCTATATTTTTCCTGTCATCAGAATCCATGTCTCTCATTGGCTTCTCACGGGCCACTACCTATACTAGGTTGTTCAAATGTAGAGGTGTGTGCAACACCCACCATATTGTATACTCTATAGTCATACCTGTGTCAATGACATATGGTCGTGCCACAAAGTCTATCTACACCATAGTCCTCTAGGATACCTTCACTATTAGACCATTAGTATATCTCCCCCACATGCCCACCTCCCTGGTGACATGAGGATGTAAATCATCCTCTGCCACCACCCCCTGCTATAGTTTGAACTGCCTCATGACCATGGATGGCCTATATCTCTCTATCTGGTGGATGGTCCTCCTCAATAGAAAATAATCATTCCAAACATAAGAAAGGTACAAAAATTCCTTGAAGCCATCCTCAACTCCCACCTACCAGTCCATCACTCCCCTCAGCTCGTAAAGTCAGTATGGAGTCCAGCAAAAAACTTGGATCTCATCTAAAAATCAATGCCAATATCCAGTATGACCAACTAAAGTGTATCTCAGTGGCAGGCTATATCTACACACATAAGGCTCTCCTGGCTATCGTGTGTCTTGTACTTGCATTGGTTAAAACACTATGATATGCTCTGAGGCCCATACTAATAGAAGAGTGACTCCAGTCCCCATGTTGCGCACCCTGTGGTACACATCCATATATAGGTCATGGTACAACTATCCTAGGAAAATTTACCCCTAGCAACAGGTCATGCCCTCCTCTAATATCCCTACTAGTACCCGGGACCACCCCATACCAAAACCATGACTAGGAAAATATGCTAGCATCCATCCCCTGATTAATCTGGCCAAAAATAGGGTTGTCTGCCTCAGTCGCCTGCCAGCCATTGGCTGCCAGGGCATCCAGGTCTTGTATGTAGGGATCTTCCTCATGGGTCTCCTAAAGGTGATCTCCATATAGTAATCATTGTCTTCCAATCTGTACTACAGTATATCCCCTAGGATCGGTATCTGAAGAATCCACCACACATCCTCGAGTGTGATCATGGCCTCTCCATTAGGAAGATGGAATGTAGTTGTATCACTATGCCACTGCTCGATCAAAGAAGTCATCATCCCATTAGGTGCTTGTAGTCTAGGCCAACAGGGCACATAATCCAACCCAACCACTGTGAGAAATACCTAGTCTGCCTCTGTAAGCTGGGCCTCTAACTCCATGGTTGACGACCAATACTCCCGCAATCCCAATGGTAGGAACTGCTCCTGTAGACATTCAAAATCCACCATATCAGCCCATCTCCATTCTATTCCTAGCCTAACCCCTCCCAAAATGGGGCATCTTATCCCTAGGTCCTTTTCCAACCCATCCCTAGCCCCCACCGAGTCCCTTCATTTCCCATCCCCTCAGCATCTGCCCCTTTGGGCACAGATGCCAGTTCATTCATAAATGCTAGTTCTTACACCAACATTTCTGCCTTCTTTCCCCCGCAGACCGCCATCTTTGAAGATGCAGATTTGGGTCCGGTGTCTTTGAAGATGTCGGTTCAGTACCAACGTCTTCGGAGATGCAAGTTTGGGAATCGGCATCTACAAAGACGTTACTTTGGGGGTCGACATCTTTGTAGACACAAGTTTAGGAACCAATGTCTTTAGTTTGAATCCTAATCTACCAGCATTAAATGCCCCTAACCGCCAAGAAAGCCTTTAAAACTTTGACAAAGTAAACGCATGGTAACATTGAGTCACTCACCGGTACTGGTCGCTCTGTGGGTCTCATGTATGTCCGTACACACTCTCCCAACTGCCCCTTCATCCTCTAATCAGCCATAATTTTCACTTTAGAGCTCCCATTTTTCCTAATCACTATTCACAATGACCTTCTTTAAGCCCCCCAGCCCCTCTTATAGCCCCTATTTTCCCCAAAAATTTTCACCACCCATTTTCTTCTGCCGATTATATATTTTTGTATTATTAGTTCTATTGTACAGCCTAAATACTTCAAAAATTCTAAAAAACATTTCAAAATTGCAAGAAATCCATCAAAAATTCCAAAAACTTAAAAAAAAAAAAAAATTCTCACAAATCTTGTAATAAATCCTTGTTTATTCCCACATTGCTCAGTTTTTCAATTTTCAGTGATGTTTTGACTCCTGTGACTGTAATCATGTTTTTCAAAAGATCAATTTTGTAATTAATTATCCTTGCTCCTTATTCTATTCATAGCTTTTTCTAGCGAATATCTCTTAATCACATCAAATCCAATCTTTGCCCATCAGGATGCATCCTTCCGGTGTTGGCTTATCAAATCCTTCATCACACCAATATTGTTCATGGCAAGAACTTTGGACTGAAAGACTGCTTGGTCATGAGGCCTTCTTTATTAATTTTATCTTTTTGTGTCAGTTTAAACCTACTTACCACTACCTTGATCTTGTATATCTTCGTGCGTTGTGACTGGTGGATACTGATACATGTGTCTTTTGTAGTGTGCTTTTGTTTGAGCATCTAGTCCAAGCAAAGGAATCTTGTCATCTGTGTTTTCTATCACCTGATGCATACCTCCTATTGCAATATCAAAATCAGATGTTCTCTCCATATTTTCCACATAAATGGATCCCCAAGGCTCATTAGCTAGATTTAATTTCATCATTACATTTGCAGTCTTAGTTGCATTCTTCATTGCATTTCAGAAGGATTCTATTTATTCCCTCCCCTTTCTTCCTCCTACTTGTTGCGTCCTTTTTTGAGAAAATCCCACAACTTCATATTTGTTGTGTTCTTTTCTCGAGGGGGCACAACCCTATATTGTCATCGCTTTGGCACGACTCCTAGAAACCCTCTTCCTCTAGGGAAACTTATTTTCTTATCTTTGAAATAATTTCACTTGCAATACCACATCAAAGAGGGGCAAAATGTAGATGTCCAAAAATATTAATATTATAATTAATATTAAATTCCCTCTATTCCTCTAACTATTTAATTCAATCAATTAAATGGTTTTAGAGTTGGTATTTATCAATGATCAAATATTGTTCTAATGTATTTTATTTAAATACATTTGTCTCATAAAAAACCCCTCTTTAATAAATTTATATTTATTAAAATTCCTCCATATTCCTAATTCTTCTAAACTATGATTTATTCAAATTTAATTATAATTATAATTTAAACCCTAGCTAGGAACCTATTAATCCAACCTAGAGACCTACCCTAATCCTACCCTATTCCTACTCTACCCCCATCCCCTCACTTCCTAAACATGTTTCCCTACCTAGCTGTCCTCTAATCATACATAAAGGGTGATTCCTAACCTTTTTCAGGCTAATGGCATGCTCACCCACATGGGAGAATTCTCACCAAAATGGTCACACATCCCTTGAAAATTCCAAAAAAATTTCAAAATTGCAAAAATCCAAAAAAATTCAAAAATTCCAAAAACAAAAAACAATCAAATATTCTCACAAATCTTGCAATAAATCCTTGTTTATTCCCACATCGCTCAGTTTATTGATTTTCAATGACGTTTTAACTCCTGCGACTACAATCATGTTCTTCAACAGATGAGTTTTGTGACCAATTATCCTTGCTCCTCATTCTGTTCACATCTTTTGCCAGCGAATATCTCTTAACCACATCAAATCTAATCTTTGCCCATCAGGATGCATCCTTCTGGCGTCGGCTTATCAAATCCTTCATCACACAAATCCTTTTCATGGAAAGAACTTTGGACTGAATGACTGCTTTTTCATGAGGCATTCTTTATTGATTTTATCTTTTTGTGTCAGTTTAAACCTACTCACCACTACCTCAATCTACTATATCTTGGTGGGCTGTGACTGGTGGATACTAATACATGTGTCTTTTGCAGTGTGCTTTTGCTTGAGTGTCTAGTCCACACAAAGGAATCTTGTCATCTATGTTTTCTAGCACCTGATGCATACCTCCTATTGCAATATTAATATCGGATGTGCTCTCCATATTTTTCACACAAATGGATCCCCAAGGCTCGTTAGCTACATTTAATTTCATCATTACATTTGCATTCTTCGTTGCATTTAAGAAGGATTCAATTTATTACCTCCCCTCTCTTCCTCCTACCTGTTGCATCCTTTTTTGAGAAAATCCCACAACGTCATATTTGTTGTGTTCTTTTCTCGAGGGGGCACTACCTTATATTGCCATTTCTTTGGCACGACTCCTAGAAACCCTCTTCCTCTGGGGTAACTTATTTTCTTGTCTTTGACATAATGTCACTTGCAGTGCCTCGTCAAATAGGGGCAAAATGTAGACGTCCAAAAATATTAATATTATTATTAATATTAAATTCCCTCTTATTCCTCTAACTATTTAATTCAATCAATTAAATGGTTTCATAGTTGGTATTTATCAATGATCAAATACTATTCTAATGTATTTTATTTAAATACATTTGTCTCACAAAAATCCCCTCTTTAATAGATTTATATTTATTAAAATTCCTCCATATTCCTAATTCTTCTAAATTATGATTTATTCAAATTTAATTTTAATTATAATCCAAACCCTAGCTAGGAACCTATTAATCCAACCTAGACACCTACCCTAAGCCTACCCTATTCCTACTCTACCCCCATCACCTCACTTCCTAAGCATTTTTGCCTACCTAACTATCCTATAATCATACTTGAAGGGTGATTCCTAACTTTTTAAGGCTAATGGAATGCTCACCCACATGGGAGAATTCTCTCACAAATGGTCGCCCATCCCTCAAAAATTCTAAAAAACATTTCAAAATTGCAAAAATCCAAAAAATTTAAAAATTCCAAAAACTTCAAAAAAATTCATATATTCTCACAAATCTTTCAATAAATCCTTGTTTATTCCCACATCACTCATTTTTTTTATTTTCAGTGATGTTTTGACTACTGCGACTGCAATCATGTTTTTCAACAGATCAGTTTTGCAACCAATTATCCTTTCTCCTCACTCTATTTACTACTTTTTCTAGTGAATATCTCTTAATCACATCAAATCCAATCTTTGCCCATTAGGATGCATCCTTCCGACGTCGGCTTATCAAATACTTCATCACACAAATCTTGTTCATGGTAATAAATTTGGATAGAATGACTACTTGGTCATGGGGCCTTCTTTATTGATTTTTATCTTTTTGTGTTAGTTTAAACCTGCTCACCACTACCTCGGTCTGCTATATCTTGGTAAGTTGTGACTGGTGGATACTGATACACATGAATTTTGCAGTGTTCTTTTGTTTGAGCATCTAGTCTATGCAAAGGAATCTTGTCATTTATGTTTTCTAACACCTAATGCATGCCTCCTATTGCAATATCAAAATCGGATGTGCTCTCCATATTATTCACACAAATGGATCCCCAAGTCTCATTAGCTGCATTTAATTTCATCATTACATTTGAAGTCTTAGTTGCATTCTTTGTTGCATTTGAGAAGGATTTTATTTATTCTCTCCCCTCTCTTCCTCCTGCCCGTTGCGTCCTTTTTCAAAAAAATCCCACAACATCATTTTCTGTATTCTTTTCTCGAGGGGGCACAACCCTATATCATCATCACTTTGGCACAACTCCTAGAAACCCTCTTCCTCTAGGGAAACTTATTTTCTTGTCTTTGACGTAATGTCACTTGCAACACCATGCCAAAGAGGGGAAAAATGTAGTCGGACAAAAATATTAATATTATTATTAATATTTAATTCCTTCTTATTCCTCTAACTATTTAATTCAATCAATTAAATGGTTTCATAGTTGGTATTTATCAATGATCAAATACTATTCTAATGTATGTTATTTAAATACATTTGTCTAAGAAAAATCCCCTCTTTAATAAATTTATATTTATTAAAATTCCTCCATATTCCTAATTCTTCTAAACTATGATTTATTCAAATTTAATTTGAATTATAATCTAAACCCTATCTAGGAACCTATTAATCCAACCTAGAGACCTACCCTAAGCCTACACTATTCCTACTCTACCCCCATCACCTCACTTCCTAAGCATGTTTCCCTACCTAACTATCCTCTAATCATACTTAAAGGGTGATTCCTAACCTTTTTAAGGCTAATGGAATGCTCACCCACATGGGAGAATTCTCTCCAAAATGGTCACCCATCCCTCTTAAATTCCTGTTACAATTTTGTTTTCCACTTGGAAATCTTGAGCCACTCAACATTTAATGCCAAGTTTGACTCAAAATTAGCCATCTCTGCCAAGATTATGTGTCCCTTATGTGGCTCTTATGTGGATGACACATAGATTTCACATCATTCAAGCCCTCCTCTTCTCTCCAAAAATTCTATCAATAGAGGCCTTCTCCTCTTCATTTTTCACCTCTCAATTTGCATTGTTATCATGCTATTTTAATGTTAGGAGTTCATTTCTAGTTTCTCATGCTTTTATGTTTAAATCATATAGAAATTACATGCCAGGATCATTTTGGTTAATCAATCATAGTTTTCTTTTTATGCATTCCTTTTCAATCATAGTAGCTTAATCATTTATAGAAGTTTGAGGCTAGTTGTTCCATACTAGTTCTTGAATCCTTCTCTCATCCAATCTTGCATTCATGAATTTCATTGCATATGGGATCTATTCCATTTATGTTTGAGAGAGCACATGCACAATCATCCAAAAGAGCAACTCAAAACAAGTAGTAATAGGGTGCAATTAACTTATTTTTGGCTCAATATGATGTTATGATGGAGTCTTGTTGGTTTTTTGTTCATACTATGATTTATATGTGCTAATCCTCTAATGTTTTATGTTTGAACTTTCTCCCAACATATTGAAGATTTCACCATACACAATTACTCCTTCACAAAAAGCAGTAACAATGCATATAAATTTGTCATTTCTGATTGTTACCATGCTACCTATGCTCCAAATACAACCATTAGTCAATTCATCAACAATCTCTCAATTCCTTTAGAAACGTCAAATCCTAATCTATTTTATTCATATCTATCTTACAACAAACACACTTCCATTCAATGTATAAGACTTGGGATCAAAGCATGACTATCCAAGTTATGACAGTTTTGATAGTAATGTACTCTATTGCTTATAAATTTTTAATCTAACAAAATTTGGAAAATCACTCTGGTCAGAGTGTGGAGAGCTAGTTTTTGTAATACATATTAAAAATGGAGAAAGATACAATGGTTTAATACATAATTATGCCCCTTGTACAAATATTGAAATTTATTGTAAAAAAAAACTCAGAAATTGAGGGTTTCAAAAAGTTTTTACAAAAACCTTTTGGATCTCTTACCAGACATCATGAAATGTTCACATTTTTATTAATAGAATGATAAATAATTTCCTTGCATGTTCCAATCATTTATTATGTGCATTCAATCCCTTAACACACCGTACAATGCATGAAATCAAAATTATGAAGTGACTATCTGAGAAAATAACCAAAAGAAATGAACTATCTTTTCATTCAATAACTTACAAATAACCAACACATTCTCATTGTTTACAAAGAGAGAAATGGGTTTTTAATTTTTTCCTTCACATTCCTATGAATTCGTCAACTCCTTTTCTTGTAAACTTTCTGAGTGTTTCCAATTTGCGGGACTCGAGAAGCAGTCAAAGGTAAATGATCAACCAAATTTGAACGAGACCTCTAAATTGCCTCCTCCATTCCAAATTTGCCCATAATCTATCATTTTATTATGTTCAATGACAGTTGGAATTTTTCTTAACCACCTTCAACCAACCATTTAACCTAAACCACATATTGTTGCATCTTTTGCAACTTTTGCAACTTTTACCTAGTTTTTTAACTTTTGAAATTTTTAAAACAAATGACCTTGTAAATTTGTGAAGACCTTATAAAAATATCAAAATAGAATAGAAATGACCTTTTACAACTTTCTTACCCTTCCATAAGTGCTTTTACATCATTTTGACCACTTGACCCATCTAGGTCCTAAATGGACAACTTTTACAACTTTGGCTTTACATAGCCTTGCATAATGATTCCAAATGATAGTGCAATTAAAATATGAATAAATTGAATCTTTTCATGATTCACAACCTTCTTATACTCCTAGGATTCTTGTGTGTTAGGTTCCCCTACACTAAAAATTAACAGCCTGCTAGTGAGTTGGCCTCTACAACTGACATACCCATTGTTCGTGTGTAAATGGGTACCTGTCGGAACATACACAAACAATAAATAGATCATTATATTAGCAACATGGGGTTAGTGAAAAACAAGGAAAACATAGTGAAACCCACTAAAATTGATCTATTTCCTTCTAACTTAGGAGGAGTGTGACCAACAACATATCAGCCCTCAGAATATGTTGTTGAATCAGTGACCAATACAACCTAGTACGAAGGATTTGAATTAAAACAAGCTAAATGATGAGATGAGCATGCATTTAAACTATAAAAGATGAAATAGCACTAACAA
>MU223442.1:252720-268991 GCA_018584345.1 Thuja plicata | reverse complement strand
TATTTAATTCCTTTATAATTAAATACTATAGCCATGTTTGATTTTGATTTGATCTGATTGGTCGATATTGATTTGAATTGTATGGCTACAATAGATAATATAAATCAGTGATAAAAATCACCTAGGACATTAAATTGATTAAAAGAATTATGCCAAGCAGTAACAGGGTCGTTTGGACATAACTTGAGGGTATGATCACACTTAGGGCAAATAGGGTCTATAGTTGCGACAGACCGAAATTAGGTGGTTACACCCATCACCTCGACGTCGAAAGTTGCATAAACTAGGATGGTGAGCTTCCTTATTGGGTGGACCTGGTTCTCAAACCTCATTAAGAATTCAAATCAAAAAAGGGTCCCTAGGAACTACCTCCATAGGAATCAAATTGGGAAAGCCTCTCAAAGATGCAACGTCTCCTTAGTGTAGAGAACATAACTTTATAGACTTGGAAAATGTGGAAAATAAACATCAAAAACTACCAATGATGTGTAGAGCACTGAAAAATTTTACACAGCTAAAATCTGACCTGGGAGATGCAGCCAAGTATTTATAAAGAGATACCCCTCTCTAAAGACCAAAATTTACAAGCTACAAAGTCGGACGTAAAAAATATTTACTAAAATTTTACAACCTAGAGGATAGGCATCTCGCCTTAGAGTTGGATGACTATGAAGGGAAAATAGATGAGCCAGGTTCAAGGACAGAATCATGTGAAACAAAATATGTGACCTGAATGAAGAAGGCAAACAAACTCCCAGAAAAAATAAGAACCACGCCAAACATAAACTGAACAACATAGGTGAAACCAAATAGATAGAAATAAAAAATGGGAACATAAACGAAATGAAAATTAACAAAACCGAAAAAAAGACAAACAAAGCACAGAGAAAGAAAATGAAATAAACAAAGTGAAAGAAATGGAACTCAAGAGCCTACCTATATCTCGAAATTGTGAAAGGGGGTACTGCAAATGACCTCATTTTGTCACCTAAATGCTCCACCAGAATCATTGAACACACTTCTGAACCTCCTAGCTTGAACGTCTCAGCTTGAAAAACAAATTGCTTCGCTATCATGATAATTTTCTAGAAGGTAATTAGTTTGTAGTAAATGTAAAAGTGACAAGGTAAAAGGCCTTTAATAATTCCTAAAAGAGCTCATTAGTTACCAAAATTCATTTCAATATAACATGTCGATAACCGGAGTCAGGAGCTCAGAGCACCTAATGATAATTCACCTTTAAAGGAAGAGGAATGATCGAGGGGTCTTGGAGATATGAAACCACAACCTTAGGAAAAACACACTGGGATCTAGATCCCAAAGGAAATGAAGGACACAAAAGAAAGACAAAGACCAAACAAGGGTAAATTCTCGAAGAAAAAGGAAGAAACAAAAACCATGCCAAAAGTGAAAGGAAAGACAAAAAAAAGGGGAACCCAACCTTCTCCACACAAAATGTAGGGACTATTATGCAGGGCATAAGAGTATCCTCTAGTTAAAACCTTTCTAAGGCTCTAGAGGAGGGATAAGTTGACCTTCCATTCATATCATTACAATCAGAAAAATCCTCCATCCTGATAGAGGAAAAAACAAAAGTGAACCTTGGCACAGAAGAAGATCTAAAGGTCATCTATATTTATGCATCACTTTTAATTATCAAGAACAAAAATCTATGACCAAACTCATCAAAAAACAACAAGTCAACTTTTACTAGACTTACAAAGACATGCCTGGTTTAGAAACATATTTAATTATGCACAATCTTGTGGTAGATTTAAAGGTGAAACCTTTTAAGAAGATGTTATACACGATGCATCTACAAGTAGCTCTACTAGTCAAAGTTGAGTTAAAGAAAATGCTTGATGCCACCATCATCAAAAGGAGAGACAAAAAAAAGGGGGAACCCAACCTTCTACACACAAAATGTAGGGATGGGTATGCAGGGTATAAGAGTATCCTCTAGTAAAAACCTTTCTAAGGCTCTAGAGGAGGGAGAATTTGACCTTCCATTCATATCATTACAATTAGAAAAATCCTCTATCCTAATAGAAGACACAATAGAAGTGAACCTCAGCACAAAAGAATATCTAAAGGTGATGTATATTTATGCATCACTTAATGATCAAGAACAAAATCTATGATTAAATTCATCAAGCAACAACAAGTCAACTTTTCCTAGACTTACAAATATATGCCTGGGTTGGATACAAATTTAATTCTGCACAATCTTGTGATAGATTTAAAGGTGAAACCTGTTAAGAATAATTTATGCATGATCCATCCACAAGTAGATCTACTAGTCAAAGTTCTATTACAGAAAATGATTGACGCCAACATCATCAAACTAATTATTTATCTTGAGTGGGTCTCTAATATTGTAATAGTAGATAAACCTACTGGGGGTAGCTACATTTGTACTAACTCTAGAGACTTGATTTTAGCATGTCTTAAAGATAATTTTCCACTACCCAAAATTGACGTCATAATGGATTTGATTGCCAGACACAAGATGTTGTCCCTCATGGATATTTTTTCTAGATATAATCAAATCAAGCTCATAGCTAAAGATCAACAAAATACTACATTTACAATTGCTTGGGGTAGGTTATGTTATAAGGTCATGCCTTTTGGTCTAAAAAATGTAGGTGAAACATATCAATGTGCAGTAACCATAATCCTTCATGATATCTTTAATGTTATTATGGAATATTATGTGGATTAACTCCTAGGGAAATCCAAGAAATGAGAAGCACGCATCTCCATTCTCCCAACAATATTTGAATGATTAGACAAATATAAGCTCTGTCTTAATCATAAAAAGTGTGCCTTTGGAGTTCAATCTGGAAAGTTATCAGGTTACATTGTCTCTCACAGAGGCATTGAAATAGATCCAAAGAAGGAGAAAGATATTATAGATATTTCACCCCCCAGAACACTAAAACAACTATGTATTCTATAGGAAAAAGTTCACTCCATCAGAAGGTTCATGTCATAGTTAGTAGATAAAGTACATCCCTTTTCTCATCTGTTATGAAAAAATATCAAGTTCCATAGGGATTGCTTGTGTCAAAAAACATTTGACCTCTTGAAAGGATATCTATATAACCCTCTGGTGCTTGTGTTACATGTCTTAGGTCAGCCGCTACATATTTATATATCAGCTACTAAAGTTGCACTACGTGCTCTTTTACCATAGTTAGATGACAATGGAAAACAACAAGCGGTCTATTATCTGAGAAGAACATTAGTGGGTTATGAATTTAACTACTCACCCATTAAAAATCCTTGTCGATCCATTGTCTTCTATACATATAAATTCTGTCATTACATTCTTAACCATAAGATACAACTAGTTTCCAAGATAGATCCACTTAAATATTTGTTGTTGAAAGCCGCTCTCACAGGGCGCACTCCAAAGTGGGTTATGATTCTTAGAAAATTTTGAATTTCTTATGTGTATTGCAAAGCTATTAAGGGAGAAGTAATTGCAGACCATTGGTTTGAAGTACATGCTCAAGGAGATCATCTAATCATTACATATTTTCTATATGATTATGCTCTTAATATAACCCTCAGTATCCCATGGGAGCTTTACTTTGACAGATCTTTTACATAGAAAGGTTTGGGTGTAGGTGTTCTATTTGTCACACCTCAAGGGGTTCTCATCCCTAAGTCCTATAAACTGAAATTTCCATGCAAAAACAATATTCTAGAGTATGAATCCATGGTAATCGGGCTTAGCTAATCCCTCTAGTTTAAAATACTTAGTTTGCATGTTCTTGGTGACTCTAACTTTGTTATCAAATAAGTTTTGGATGAATGTCAAAAAAAGGATGACAAATTGCTCCCTATTACCATGTTGTTACAGATTTGAAACAAAATTTTATATAAATTTTCTTCTATCATATTCCTAGAACAAACAAGAAAGCAACATACATAGTGACAACAAATGGATGTTTAATATCTATGCCTGAACACAGTTCATAGTGCGAGTTTCTCATTGAGGATCTATGGACCCTGCCCATGACCAACCAAAGACTAAGATGGCATTTGAAATTTCTGATCTTAATCTCCCTTGGTACTGTAAAAATTCATTCCTACCTAATAGATAAGATCACCCCTCTTACCCTCACCCAAAATTAACCCAAAACCTTCATCCACTGAACCTCATGATACACAATCCTCGGTGATACCTTGTTTCAGAAACACTTTGATGGAACTCTTCTGAGGTGTCTGAATTTAGAAGTGGCACAAATTTCATTAGAGGGGGTACATAGAGGGATCTGTGGGGCCCATTATAGAGGGCTCACTTTGGCCAATAAATTCCTACGCACTAGATATTATTGGCCTATCATGGAGAAAGATGCCTATCATTATGTAAATAAATGTGTTCCTTTCAGTAGAATGTTGATATAATACACGCTCCCTCCTAATCCCTTAAACCTACCATTACCCCTTGGTCATTTTCCAATAGGGGACTTGACCAAGTGGGCTAGATATTCCCAAATTCTTCCAACGGCCACAAATACATCCTCACTGTTATAGATTAATTCACGCATTGGGTCACGGTCATCCCTTTTACTTATACATCTTGAAAATAGATCTCAAAGTTTATTTTGAACTACATTATATATTTTTATGTCATTCTTCATTGTAGTGTCACTGATAGTGGGACCCCTTTTAAGAATAAGGATGTCAAAGAACTCTGTAATAAGTTTGGCCTTACCCAACACTCCTCTTCCAAATACTTTCCACAAGGAAAAAATTTAGCATATACCAAAAAAACCATCTTGAAAATCCTCAAAAAGGTAGTCGATGATTATGGTCATAATTGGCACCTTCACCTAATCCCTGTCCTCTAACTATCACACCTCCATCCATACACCAACAAGAGCCACTCCATTCACTCTTGTCTATCGTACTTGGGCTATTCTCCCCATAAAAATTGATCTCCCTTCCCTTAGAATCTTCCTGAAGAATCTGATCTCTGAAGAGGAATCTTGAGTTTCTTGATTGTAAGAGATTGAAATCCTCAATGAATGATGCCTTGATGCCCTAAACCATCTACACATGTATAAGAATCACCTATGCTTATGTTCCAAGAATAAGATCAAACCTTGAGAGTTTGAAGTAGGTTATCTTGTCTTGCAGCACAATATGAAGAATCTGGAGAACTGTGAAAAGAAGGGAAAGTTTGAACCCAACTGGTTGGGCCCTTTGTGGCTACAACATAATTTGGGTCTAGAGCTTATCAAATTGAAACACTAGAGGAATTTCTCATCCCTGGTCCTGTTAATATTATACATCTTAAGAACTTCTATACGTAGTTCGTTAGAAGTCCTTTGTATAGTAGAAAGTTAGCAACAAAATCCAAAAAAATTTAGAAAAGTAGCAAAAGTCCAATAACAATATAAAGTTATTCTAAAAAAATTTTAAAAAATAGAAAAGTCCTGAAAAAACTTAATATCTTGGTGAAAAGATGGAAAACATGCACTTTCATAATAAAAAAATTAAAAAATAAATAAAAATAAAAATAATAAAGAGAAAGAGAAATAAAATCGTCCATTTGTGAAAACCACTTCGGTTGCACAATGGATAAGTACCATGGTGAAAACTTGTTTTAGGTGCCATGCAAAATTAGATCCATCATCTATTTCAAACATCTCTTACACGACACCCAACACATTTTCCTAATAAATACATCACGCTACCTATATCTATGCAGGTAGCTTCCCTCCACTTTCCGCCATGTCTTTTCCTCTATAATAACAATTTATTCCCGCATGACTCAGCTTACTTCAAAATACTAAGATTTTCTAAGACATAGTGAATGCAAGCATTCTCACAAATCAATTGATAGATTGAATTTCTCAACTTTTATTCCCTTCACAAGAAATTGCTGGTGATTTTTTGTTTCAATCAATCTTTTCTCATCAAGATGCATCATTCTGATGTTGGCTTCTCAATCTCCTATCACCCCAATCTCATTCATGGCAAGAAATTTTGGACAAAATGAATTCTTGGTCATGATGCATCTCTATTTATTTTATTTTTGTGTTCCAATATATCTTCCTCATGATTTCTTTGAGCTTTAATATACTGGCTCGTCATGAAAGGTATCTATTGGAATACATCTCAATTGCGGTATGATAAATATTTTATAGTTTTTTTAGTGCATTTTTGTTTGATATACAATTATTTCTATCTATGCCTCACTAGGGGAAAAATTTATACACATACCACAGAATTATTAAAAATATTTGGGTGTAATAAATCTTCTCATGAGTGACAATTGATTGGTACAGTCATGACTTAAATCTTACATCTATTCTCCTAAAAAAATATTTATCTGAGAGACTCGCCCATGCAAAGGAACAATGTCACTTGTGTTTTATAACACATTTTGTATACCTCCTCTTGAAAAATTAAACTAGGGTATGCTCTCCATAATTAAAATAATGTGATCCCATGAAAATCATGTAGTTAGATTGCATATTAGTTAGGTCATGTTGCATTTTTGTTACTCTTGGCAAGATTCTTGTTTGTGCCCTTTCCTCTAAAGCTAGCTACATGATTCTCTTATTTATTGTAGACACACAAAACAACATTGTCTTCATTTGAGTATTTATTAGTTGCATCCGCTACCTAATGACTAGTTTAAGTATTGACTTGAAATTCATCATAATCATCTAGATTCTTTATATTACATTAATCATTAATCATTATATTACATTCCTCATTAATCATTAGTCACTATCTTATGTTCATTCACCATTATCTTACATGTATTAATAATTAATCATTATACATTAATAATTATCCTATATTAACGTTTAAATCATTACCTTACATTCATTAATCATTATCTTGCATTAATCATTATCTTGCATTAACCATTTCCATTGCATTAATCATTAACAATTAAGTCTTGATCTTATGTTCATTACTGTACATTAATAATTAAGGGTTATTTTGCATTAATGAACTCATTATCTCACATTGCATTTATTTATACCATATTATATTAATCATTATACATTAATATTACTGTTGATCTCCAAGTTTTGTTGTCTATTAGTATCACACACTTAGTCATAATCAAGGTAGGTTGATTGGTCATCAGTACTTCTGAGGCATCCTAATAAGGCTAAGACCAAGAATTAGTTACTACAAATAAAGTCAGTGGTCACCAAGTACTTAGTAGTTTCTGAGAAAAATGATTTTCAATTTACATGGACAGTCAGTGTCGAGTGACAGTTTTGACTGAGCATCAGATTTTACATATGTGAAGTATAAGAGTTTTGATATGTGTTTGTAATTGAACAAACACTTACGTAAACCATTTTGGCTGACTTATATGAATCATTTAATTATGATTCATGATATTTAATGCATTAATTACGTGCTATTTTTTAGATCATGGATCCATATGCAAGCAATGCAACCAATAAAAATAAGGGATGCTTAAGTAGTAAAAGGTGATGAATCTAGATCGTTGATCTTGAATTGGATGCTTCATCAAATCATCTATATATGAGATGATTCAAACAATAATATATGCATGAGTGTGGATGAATATTTGAAGATTAGAGATCAGGTGTGTATGCATATTTTGCATATCTAAAGCATAGACCAGACAGAGTGATGGAAAAGAGAAGTGAAAGACAGTAAAGAGATATATCAAATTGACAGATCAATTAAGACTTTGAAAGAGGGGATTTTTTATTAGAATTTGTTGTGTAGACTGAAGGATCATGTATAGATACATTCTATAAAGTGAATCAGGGTAAATCTCTTAATACAGTGGTCCTAAGAGGCCTTTGTAAATCTCTTAACAAAGTACTTACTTTATTCTAAGTTTAAATTCTTTAACAAGGTAGATTGTATAAGTCTGTAAGTTCTTAACAAGACAAACCCCTCACAAGGTAGATCATAAGAAATGATAAAACTTTGTAGCCCTAAAAGGCACACTTTAGTACTGTGTTAGCTCTTTTTCTTGTATGAATCAATTAAAACAACAATAAATGCTTGACCCTCTATTCCCAATGCAGATTCATACATGAATAAAGCTAATTAACAAGGATCAAAATCCTTCTACACTTTGGGCTCCACATACCCAGGCGAGTGCACCTGATTAAAGACTTACTGAATGATAGATCATCTCATAATGGATTAAGGATTTATAATCCTTCTTATTTTTATGCCAAATGGCCAAGGAAGGTTAACCTATTGATTCACTCTTTAAGGAATCACTAAGATGAATTGTATCCTTCAAATACATTCAGCTCCACATATATGTTCTTGATATCAGAAAATAAGGATTTTAATATTTGAGTTGATGATAACAACCACTTATCAGTGTATTGACCAGTGCCTAGTCATGCGTGATAGAGTCATAACAGAGCATACACATATTAAGATAATCAATAGAAACAAAAATGAATTTCAGATAGAGTGCCTTGCAAACTATCCTCTCACTTTTAAAACAATGTATAAAATACTTGCATGAATCCTAATCCTCTCCAATCATCTGTAAGATTTAAACTCTCCTTGAAAGTAACTCACAAACAAGAACATGACTATCTTATAATCAGTACACTCAAAATGTGTTACAAATTAAACATACAAGAATTATTTGATAAATTCAAGAAGACATCATTGACATGAAAATGGAGATTCCATTGTATTTTATTAATATGAACTCAATAACAGTACATTTTGAAGACTCAAAACCCATAGTCAGACCCATGTAGTAATCTACCTTGTAGTCTTATTTTTACCATCCTTATTACAATATCACAACTTGATACTTATAGGTAGCCCCAGTCATCTTGGAATCCTTTTGGAAAATAAGGATGCAACAAGCTATAGATGACTGGGCTACAGGACAAAATAAAGTTCCAATAAGAGACAAAACTTCTGGCTGAAGAGATAACTATATTTTCTATGAGTCATGTGATCATTTTTCTTGTGACCGCCTGAATGCTTGAAGTTGTTCTGAAGTAGTTGGGTCTTTATCATATGGATCTTTCCCTCTTTTTGGTGTAGAGGCCCCAAATATCTAATTTTCTCCATTCACTCAACCTCCTTGGTGTTATCTGTCCCCTTCATATTTAGTTTCTCATGCTACCGGGGTGACTACTCCATACTTGCTAATCCACATGGTGAACACCTCATCACTGGGCCAACTGAAATTGAGAACTTCATATTTTTGGCTGCTAAACTCCTCCTAGTCACTATTGGCCTTCTCTACTTTTGCTTCCCAAGATTCAAAAAATTCCCTGGCTTTGCTCAAAATATCAATGGTTAAAACAAACTAGCTAGTATTTGCCAAAGTGACAATACTTTTTGTCTTGCTAGTTATTGCTTCATTTAATTGCCTCAGCCATAGGGCTTCATTCTTTATGTTCCCATCCTCTTTGAACATATAGTGATACATATCATATCTATCCTTGGAAAATTCCCCTCTAAGAGTTGTGATCTTCTTCATGACCATGTTTCTCTTGGTGTCTAAATTGACCATCAACTTGAGACACTTATGAGTGCTTGTGAGAATAATATCAATATTATATTGCTCTTTTGAGAGGGAATTGAAAGATTTAACCTAAGATTCCTTCTCTTTCCATCTACTCACTATTAGATTCCATTGTTCCTTTTCATCCTCATATTTGTTGATTATGCTTGCAATCTTCTTCCCCAATAGGTAGAGATTAGAGAGGTTGACCTCACTGGCACACCTTTTGAGGTTGGAGAATATTTGATCAGAACATTTTTTCTTCACCAACTCATTAGCCTCTTTGTATGTTGGGGAATCTTCTAGGTCCCTCTTACCCTCCTCTTCCAATCTTTTCCTTTCACTGATTAGCCTATTCTTCTCAGCTTCCAATTCTGCTACCTTGGCATCAACAACTTCTTAAATAATATGAATTAGAGGTGCAGGGGATGGGGGATATGTTATGAATGGACTTGAGGAGGAAAGTTGATATGGGTCCTGAGCAATTACTCTTTGGGGCATCAATTGAATTTTTTGCTTACCTTCCAACTCTGCTATTTTTTTTTCCTTCATAAAAGATTTAACCCTCTCTTTATTATAAGCATTGAGCACAAACTCATACTTTTCATTCAGACTAGCATATGCTTCCTTCTCCTTTTTTGACACTTTCATACTTAGATTGGGGACCTGTACAACAAGGTTAGCATCTTCAGTTCCTGAGGTATCTGCAACCCTTTTCACAACTAGGCCGCCGTATCTTCGGTCTCATCATCTTCTTTAACTCTTCTCTTGTCCTTCTTCTTCAGTGACCAGATCACCAACGCTACATGATCTTCACTAAATTGAGCACCAATTGATGTTCCAGCAGGGCTTATGGGTTTAGCTTGTTTCCTTATAGCATCAAAAACCACTGCATCAACTAAATCTCATTGTGGCAATATGAGAACCCCCTGCCTTTTTGATCATTTGTCTACCCTCTTCAGGAGTAATCTTATCAAATTTTAATACTAATTCTTATTTTACTACTTTCTCTATGTCCTCCTTAATAGCATTGGGTTGGGCTTCTATTATTTCCTGGCACTTTTCATTGTATTCACCAATATGGCACCTCCATAGAAACTGAATAAAAGCCCTAGTTTTGATGAAATTTTCATGAGACAAGAATTCATCACTAGCCTATGTAGTCATAGCATCTAATTCCCTGCCAGCAAATTCTACCATTGTAAGGTCAGATGATGTATGTTTGGGTTCTTCTAGCATCCCTTCTTGTAGTTCTTGAGTAGTAACAATTACTTCACCAACATTTCTCATCTTGAGCAATGGTCTGGTCATCATATTGCATAGGGGATTGGGAAGGAGAATATAATTCACCTCCTTGTTCTTTTATCTTCACCCTTTGCCTCTTTGGACAGGGTACTTCTTGAATGTTAGTGTCCATTGGCCTCTGTCCCTTATACTGAATGGGTTGATCAACTCTGGGAGCAACAGTGGTATATCCTCTTCTTTTGTATACTAGATAGTTCCTAGGTGGAACTATTCTACACTATGGTAATTTATTCATAATAGAAAGTGCCTTTTCTGGGTCACTCTCAACTGCTCTCTTCCTTTTCTCATTTAGGTTTTGCATTATTCCCTCAAAAAGATTCATAAGTGAATCAATTTTATAATACCATGGGATAAAATCCTTTAGAGGATCATAGGTCTTGTCAAAATTCTAGACAAAGACCAAGGATTTCTTATATGCCATCCACTTCTCCTTCCTGACTTCTTGAACCTCTAGTTCAAAGATGTTTCTAATAATATCCTGTGGTTAGTAGAATTGATGCTTCAGCATTATACAATTGGTCCTCTTTCTAAATATGTCCATGATAAAATATTCATTGTCTACACACCTGGCTATGGAAGTGGATAAATGATAGGGTTCAAAGTATTTACCAAAATGTGTCCATCCTCCTTTTGTTATGATAAAGTGATGGGCTTTAGTGAGGGTAGGGAAAATATTTCCCTTCATCTTTCCAGTCAAAGCTTCCTCCTGTAGCCCACCTAATTGTCTTATGATTTCTGCTATCCCAATTTTGAGTGGGACTTTGTAGGGTAGCACATAAGGAACACCTCTAAAACCATAAACCCTAATCACTGTGGCAAATGGGTACAATATAAAATCTCCCTAGTTGTGAGCAATTTTCAACTCAAGGGCATACTCCATAGGCCTTAAAAGCATCAATACTTCATTATGAACTCTTGCATTTTGGTTGCTTAATAATGACTTAAGTCTGGTTGCAAAAACTTTGTCAAAGTATACATAACTTGCATCCTTTCTATCCCAGGACAAGTCTGCACTCCACATCTAAACAGGAAATTCTTCATCATCTTGGAACCTCTCCAATTCCATTTCTTCTTCAAAGAAATCTGCACTTTTAAATAAGAACATATGCATCATGAGGGAATACCAACCCATTGGCTTTTGTCTATTTCCATATTTGATCCCTAACAAACCATCATGCATCTCCTGAGCAATATAGGATGCATAATCAAACACTATCAACAAGTGGGGATGCAGAATCTAAACAAGCATCAACATTATATGGACTGGCATGGATGTCTCTTCATTTATCCCCAAAATATTGCACAGGGAACTGTACATTTTCTTGGCCTTGCCAATGAAAATATCCACTTTGAAAGGTTCAGGGATTCCTAGTCCTATTACAACCAAATTTCCTATCTTATTAGCATACCCCTTCACTTCTTCACCTCTGTAATAATCCCTTTGGTTATTGTATATTTCTTTGAAATATTCGAGGTCAATATCATCCATATTCTTTGAAGTGTCAGTCGGCTTGAAAATTCTTCTGATTTCATCTGCTGTTACAATCAGTATTATATTTCCTCGGGTGTCTCTAACAACCCTAGACACCTTATCATAAGTGTTTTCTATTAGAATGACCAAATTAGTGTCCATGAATACACTAGGTGCTGTCAACTTTCCAACATCTAGTTCCCAAATATTGCAGTTTGGGGTGGGGGCCTTTCTTTGACTATAAGATACTCTAAATAGAGTAAGGGCATCTAAACTAGTAGTGGCATCTCTTTCCCACCTTCCTGAATCATATAACCCATCCCCAATTTTGAAGCGGGGATGTTGAAGCACTGCCTTCTTAGCTTGTGTGACATCCCCTGAGGACAATGGTAACTCCTGCAATAAATCCTCCCTAACGTTCCATTTCTGGTAATCAACCTGTCCTGAAATTTCAACTCTAGGGGCAATTCTAATGGTTTGATATCAATACTAGAACCAGATTCTAAAACAAGAGCTCTAAAACCTTCTCTAAACTACAAACTCTATCTCATTTTGAATAGTGATGAATCAGTGAGCTTACCCATTCTATATAGAAGTCGCGTGAAGCTGGTTTTCTTTTAATTCTATCTTTTCTCAAATGGTTTTGGTGAATCATTGATATTGCAATAGACTTAATCAATTTATGGCCTCAATTAAATTAGTCTTTTGAATTGAATTTGACTAGAGTTGTCACACGTTCTGTAATTAATTTTCCAGCTTTAATTTCACAGCTTAACGGCTCTCTGCAACTTGTTTTATCAACTTTGAATTTGAACTGTCGATTCTGGGCTTCATCCTTCACATCTGACGGCTATCTTACTTTCCTGAAAATAACTATCGACTAAGGACATGTGTTGCCACCACTTATTCGCTTATTCGTTAGATGCCGAGCACTTTGGATATAAGCAAACACGTGAGCCGTCAGATGTGAACCAACTTAACTGAAGTTTAAAACTCTGCCAGCTTTGAATGCCTGGGCCCACCAACTGCTAGATGTCATCACCACTTATTCGCTTATATGTTAGCTATCGTGCATCTTGGATATAAGCAAATAAGTTGACCGTTAGATCCTTTCATGTTTTAACACCTTTCATACTCATCTGCAATTGGACCCATATACTTCCCTGGATAGGTGTCAACACCGCTTATTCGCTTATATGTTAGATGTCATGCACTTTTCCTTTAAGAGAATAAGTGGTCTGTTCGATCTTTTCAAACTTGTGCACTATTTAATAGAACACCTTTTCAACAGCTCAGCCCCACTAAGGACACGCATCACCTCCACTTGTTTGCTTATACGTTAGATGTCGAGCATCTTAGATATAAGCTAATAAGTGCACCATCTCATCTTTTCAAACTTGCATGATACATAAGGGGATGACCTAAAAGGGACCTATATAGCAGGACTTAGTAATTATTAAAGTGGTTAGGATGATACAATCTTTTGGCAAAAAGTAACCCATTCGACATGGACACATGAATAGAACCGGCCGAGGCACTTAGGGTTTTTAGTCACTTTTGACCATTTTAAATTAGGTTGAGGGTTTGAGAACACTTTGTCGAGGCATAAAAAAAATTTGAATACCAATTTGAAATCTCTTGACACTACTAATGATAGGAGAGCTTATAAAAATTACGAGGCACATTTTGCACAAGAAATAGCACCAACAGTGGCTCTCTCTAAGGATGCTTAAATGCTAGGTTACAACAAGAACCATAGATCTCTAGGGAAGTAGACCACAAAATAGACTAACCTAAAACTAGAAACAAACACACAACAGAAGGGAAACACACTTGCACATATATTATAGACTACTGTGCATGGAAAGCAGGAGTTAGTTAAATAAAATTTTCAAGAATTGTCCATGCACTGGCAATTCATGTTCTTCATCATCCAGATTCTTGAGGAAATAAGAATCTTTTCCAAAGATCCTAGATATAACAAAAGGCCCAATCCATAGTAATTCAAATTTCTTATGCTTTCCTTTCTCTTCAGCCCTAATATTCCATTGTAATACAAAATCATTAGGCTTAAACTTTCTCACATCTGCTCTTCTGTCAAAAAGGTATTTCATCCTTTGCTGTAGTTTGATATTTTCTCTCTAGCTTTCTCTCCTTATCTCATCCAATTCCATCAACTGAACCATCCTTTCTTCCATGGGTTCAGAGATTTATATTCCTTCATCTTGGATAAACTTGTAAATTGGGACCAAATTGTTAACAGACACTCTTGATTGAACCCCATACACCAATTCAAAAGGAGACTTTCCAGTGGCTTTCTTGACAGTAATCCTATCAGCCCAAAGGGCAAGTTTCAATTTAACATTCCAAGCTCTCTTATTTCCCTCCAAAGTCTTTTTCAAAATTTGTAAAAATGCTTTTATTTCTGGATTCTACTTGACCATTAGCTTGAGGGTGGTATGGGGATGAATAGGAAATAACAATTCCCATATCAGAGAAAAAGTCAGTGAATTCTTTAGACCTAAAGCACATGGCATTGTCCATTATCAATTTAAGGGGAACACCAAATCTAGTAATTATATTATCCATCAAGAATTCAATAACCACAATGCTTGTTGCCTTTTTGGTTGGGATTGCTTCTACCCACTTTGTGAAATAATCAATTGCTAGCAAGATCTAGCCATGGCCTCCACTTTATTTTTCATTAAATTCCCCTATAAAATTCATTCCCCACATAGCAAAGGGAGCCTCTGCCACTACCGGGTTTAGTAACAATGCCCCTGAATATTTCATCTTTCTTGAAAATCTCTGGCATGTCTCACATTTCCTGACAAAAGTGTGAGCATCTTGGAAAACACAAGGCTAATAATATCCAGCCCTCAAGATTTTGTGGGCCGTTGTTCTAGTAGAATAATGTCCTCCACACATCCCAACGTGCATCTCTCTTAATACCTTTTCTTATTGACTTTTTTCAAGGCATAATAACAGCATCACATCTCTATTTTTCCAGAACAAATCACCTTGCAACAACACATACTTTTGTGATTGTAGCTTCAAACTCCTCCTTTGGTTATCATTTAATTTGTCTGGATAGTTATCACTTTTCAGGAAATAAACAGTATTGGAATACCAGGGTTGCATCTCAATACTTGTCAAGCAATTACCTTTAGTACCCACATTGTTTATTTGGGCCAAATCCAAATTTTCCTCTGTCATCAATTTAGCCAACCCTAATCCCCTTACTAACTTAGTGATATGGATTTCTATATCAAACTCTTTAACTTTATTTATCCATTTACATCTCTTTCCTGTCACTTCATTTTGAACAAAAATGTCCTTGACAGTAGCATGAGGGACATAGGCTTTTATTTTTGCACACACCAAATAAGGCCTGGAAGCCTTGACTACCTTCCCCAGAGCATAAGCTTGTTTCTCCATCATCTGATAATTTAATTCAGCTGATTACAATGATTTACTAAAAAATTCAATGGGGTGCTCAAATCCTTCATTATCCTTCTGCAATAAGACTGCTGCAATAGTATGAAATGAGGCAAAAGTAAACAAGGAAAAGGGCTTAGTGTAATCCAGGGATACAAGGACTGGTGCTTCTTGAATAGCTTGTTTTATGTTTTCAAAGGTTGACTGAGCTTCTTGACCCCATTCAAACTTCACATTTTTCTTTAGCAATTTGACAATAGGTTTAACTTATTCTGCAAAGTTGGCAATAAATCTCCTGACAAAATTAACCTGTCCTAGAAATGATTGTATACCTTTTAAGTCCTTGGGAGCAAGTACCTTTTGGATGGCTTCAACTCTTTCAGGATCTATCCTCACCCCCTCCTTTGACACTATGTGTCCCAAAAATTTCCCCTCAGTAACAACAAAGTGACACTTTTTTGGGTTGAGAGACACCCAGTATTCTAATGTTTTTATCATAACCTTTTCCAGGTGATTGCATTGATCCTCTGCTCTTTTGGAGTA
>MU223442.1:240015-252035 GCA_018584345.1 Thuja plicata | reverse complement strand
TTGGACTTCTGAGTCATATAGTTGTCATTTATGTTGAACATGCCTTCTAATTCAACTAGCCCCTTGGGAATGTGATTAGTATTCAATTGGATGACTTCCTGATCACAAATATACTCCTTGTCATCCATAATTGATACTAAAGACTCACAATCAATCTTTTGACCATCATACTGACCCATACATTGGATAAACTTGAGGATATCATCATCATCCTCAAAAACTTGCCAATTGTGAATATTATCAGGTGCTACTGGCCTAATTTTCATTTCAATTACAGATATGCCAGCAAGAGTAACATCATCATTTTTTAAAGAAACACTTTCTAAGAAATATGCCATTATATTATTTGATCTTTCAACCCATAATATATTGAAAGCATCAAAGAATTCCATCCTATCCCAGACAACATATTTATACAACTTTAACCTGTCATCTTTAGAAGCATAGTGTCCCCTAATCTGGGATATAATTAATTGGGAATCTTCATGGACTTTTAAACATTTTATACCATGTTTGATGGCAATATCCATTCCTAAGATTAAAGCCTCATATTCAGTAGTATTGTTTGTGCATTGAAAAGTCAACATGAATGAATATTTGAAAGTGACACCTGATGGGGATATCAACAACACTCCAGCTCCAAATCCTTCTTTTGAACATCCTCCATCAAAATACATCTGCCAGAGCCCATTTTATTGCAACAGCAATTCATCCACAATTGGGTCAGTATTCCTTAACTGTGGCTTAACTTCTTCAACCATAAATTTTTCCATATCAACATTCACACAACAATTTAATTGATCAAGTAAGACCACCTCAACCATAACAGATGAACGGGGTTCTCTATACAATTTGACTTCATTCCCATTCATAGGGATAGTTGCATAGGATAAATCCAACTACATCTTTTCTCCTACTACTGCTGCCCATTGCCTTGATAAAAGCATACCATAATAGGGTTTAGTATCCACTACTACTATGTCCATCCTATAAGTTGCTTCAGGAAAAGCAGCAATATTCACTTCAATATCTTTCAATGTTCCTACCACATGAACCTCTCTATTATCCATGGCATAGAAACTTCTAGCAGAAGTAGTAACTCGAAGGCCTAATTCTTTCATCACATGATAGGACATCACATTTACCGCTGCTCCAGAATCGATCATGCAATTTTTTAGTAGAAAATTATTTACCATTAAGGTAACATAGAATGGATCAACAGACAATGGTTCTTGGGTTATTATATTTCCAATGCAAATGTCACAAAATTCCTTGCTCTTTCCTTTTCCTTTCACTAAGGGACAATCCTATTTAGCATTATTTATTGTTAAAGGTATATCCTCATGATTAAGGATAGATATATCATCTACTCCTTTTAATAATGCTAGAGCAACTTCCTTATGATCTTTTATTTTTAGCATTTCCATAAGTGGGACTGAGACTTTGATTTGTGTCAAAGCATGTTTCATGTCAAAATGAGGCAATTCAGGGGGTATATCATTTACTTTCTTCATTTTCTTGAGTTTCTCATTTGGTACTAATTCTTCCTTTGATACCCCCTACCCAATATGATTATGAGAAGATCTTTCTTGTTTGCAACATTCTTCTTTGTCATTTTTCTTAGAATTAAGATCCTCATTTACTTTGGGTGAATCTCTTCTAACATAAACAGGGACAGATTTGCCTTGAACTGGTTGTATTATCCTATCTCTTAAGTTGTAGGCATTTCTAGCATGATTAATTGCTGCAACAGTTAAAGATCTTTTCTCTTCATTAGTAGGAGTCCTAAAATGAGATTGTAAACTATCATCATCCACAGTGTTTATAGTTTCTTGTGAGATATATTCATCCTGATCACTTTGATATGTTGAACTTTGTAACTAATTTGTGAAACAATGATTATCCTCCAAATATGAATCATCAGAAGATGAGGCAATGTCAGGGAGTCATGGATAAGGTTTCTTTACTGTGAACATATTGATAGTAGGGCCCTCCTACTCTCCCTCTTCTGTTTGGTTGAATAAAGCCTGAGCTACTACACATTGATAGGGAGAGTGTGGCATATTACAAGAATCACACCAGGGAGTGTTCTCAACATAGTTGGTATTGTTTCTCTTCAGGGGATCTGGAGTTTCTTTTACTTTTGGGTCGTCTTGTCCCTCAGGTACAGGTTTTCCATTATTCCAATTGGTTTTGTATGGATAATCTCTCAGGTTGGGCTGTCTATCAAATCTTTGATTATTATATTTATTATCTTGATACCCTCCTCTATCATTTTTATCCATCTTGGTAGCAAGGTCTTTTACTGCACTCACCAATTTATCCATTGTGTCACCTTCTTTGAAATTTTTACTGGCTAATCCCTTTTCTTTCCAAAGTTTATTGTCTTCTCTCTTCCCTAATTTCCCTGATGCTCTCCTATTACTTTCAATGTCAATTGCCATCTTGTAAGCATCCCTTAAAGTAGTTAGGTTTTTATCTCTAAGAAGATAAGACATTTTTCCATCAGCAGCATTTATGTAAGTGGTAAGGCATACTTCCTCATCTAACCTCAAAACTTGGAACAATTTGTTCATGGCCTTTTGGAATCTACTGTTAAAATCAGCCATATTTTTATTTGGAAACTTCTTGATGTTATTAAACTCATTCAACATATATCCAGAATTAACATGCTCTCTATACTATTCCCTAAAGGATTTTACAAACTCATCCCAAGAGGAAATACTGTCATTAGGTAAATTTCTGAACCAATCCCTAGCATCTTCAATTAAAGATTGAACAAAGAGTTTCATGATGACATCCTCATCTCCAGTTTCAAAGTCAGTCATCTTATCACCAAAAGTTTTTAAATGTTCTTCACAAGTAACAACATTATTTCTTGTGAGCTTAGGGAATCTATCTCTTACCTCATTTGGGATCACATTAGGGTGATCAAGGATGCCTTCAAAGAAGAGAGCTCTATATCTGTTCATGTGGATAGGCCTCCTTTGGAAATTTCCCAACTCGTTATCACCATTTGGTCTAGAAATTCCTCTTTCATGCTGAACTGGTGGAGGAACATTTTTTTTGGGCTTGGTAGTTTCAAAACTTGAGTGAGGACCCTTAATTTGAGCAGCTACATTAGGACCAAAGCTTTGAAAATTTTGGTTGTTTCCACATTTTTGGACCTTAGAAGCACCACCTTGATTGTTTGCATTTAAATTAGTAGATGAATTCAACTGTTGTACTCTTTGATTTATATGCATAGAACTACTTGTAGTTGTATTATTGGTAGTATGAAGTAAGGCTATCTTCATCTTCATATCAGCTGTACCAGCCTCCAATTCCAACTTTCCTAGTTTCTTTTCCAAGTCATCCTTAGCCTTCCTAGCTTGTTCAATATCCAAATCAATTTGAGGTATTCCTTTAGGGTTAGAAACTTTTTGCACAGGCTCATTTATGCTGATACCAACAACCTTTTGTTTACCTTTCTCAGGGGCATCTTTAGTTGTTTCTTTGAGTTTTACATTTAGTTCATTCTCATATGGGAACAATTGCCTAATTACAGGTCCTTCCTTCTCAAACTCATCCTTGTCAGGGTTTGAGATTTTATTTAGGGTTTTGTTTCTCTCATCATTGAGGCTACCAAATAGTTCTGGATCTAGACCTTTGACTTCTTGATCCAGGCTTTTTGTCTTAAGGTCATTTATTCTAGTTTCAGCTAAGATTTCTTCTCTTTCCAATAATAGATCATATATCCTTTGCTCAAATTTTTCCCTTGCTTCAGCCATTTCCTTTTCTTGTTCTTTCTTTTTTCTTTTTAAAGCCACAACCTCATCTTGCAACTTATCAGAGTCATATGATGTTGTTTCAGTAGTAGAAGTTTCTTCTGGTGGAGCAAGATTTTCTTCTACAAGAAAGAACCCTATGTCAGTATTTTCTCCCTCTCTAAAGGTATCAAAATTGATATTGGATCTATAAGCATCAACTGGTCCCACATGTTCTATATCTTCAGATGAAGATGACTTCCTTTCTGGAATGGGGATATCCATTTTTCTTTTAGAGACATGTTGGGAATCATGTTTAAATGCCTCTCTTTTGGACCATTGTTTCCTTTGAGGTGTATGGAGCTCCTCTCCAAGATCCTTTTCAGGATTTAGTCTGGAATATGATCTCGTATTTCTTTGTCGGCTCATCTCTCAGAATGAACAAATAATTTTACTATGCAATACTAGACTACACAGAGGGTTAGTATATAAGAAAATAAAGTACCTTGTACTATATCATATTTCACCTTAAGTAAATATTGAAACTTGCAAATATATCAAGCTTAATAATTTCTCACCAATTTATTCCAACTGAGACATGATCTGTATCATCTTCAGAATCAGGACCTTCAGGAAATGCACCACAACTAATAATTAGGATAGACTCGCTCTAATGATTATAAGGAAGAACAAAATGATTCTCAATATTGTAAGAACAAGTTATTTCATGATCATGACTCTGAAATCATTACAAGAGTCCCTAGAAGACTTACTGAAATTTGATTTATGTTAAACACACCAGAGATTTACTGATTTCTTCAACAAGATTTTTTGCATCTTACTCCCCAGCGGAGTTGCCATTTTGTTAGCTATTTTTTTGTATGAATCAATTAAAACAAAAATAAATGCTTGACCCTCTATTCCCAATGCAGATTCATACATGAATAAGGCTAATTAACAAGGATGAAAATCCTTCTACACTTTGGGCTCCACATACCCAAGCGGGTGCACCTGATTAAAGACTTATAGAATGACAGATGAATTAATGAATTAATGAATTAAGGATTTATAATTCTTCTTCTTTTTATGCCAAATGGCCTAGGAAGGTTAACCTATTGATTCACTCTTCAAGGAATCACTAAGATGAATTGTATCCTTCGAATACATTTAGCTACACATATATGTTCTTGATATCATAAAATAAGGATTTTAATATTTGAGTTGATGATAACAACCACTTATCATCCTATTGACCAGTGCCTAATCATGGGTGATAGAGTCATAAAAGAGCATACACATATTAAGATAATCAATAGAAACACAAATCAAATTTTAGATAGAGTGCCTTGAAAACTGTCCTCTCAATTTTACACCAATGTATCAAATCCTTGCCTGAATCCTAATCCTCTGCAATCATCTATAAGATTTAAACTCTCCTTGAAAGTAACTCACAAACAAGAACATGACTATCTTATAATTAGTACACTCAAAATGCCTTACAAATTGAACATACAAGAATTAATTAATAAATTCAAGAAGACATCATTGACATGAAAATGGAGATTCCATTGTATTTTATTAATATGAACTCAATAATAGTATATTTTGAAGACTCAAAACCCATAGCCTGACCCATGTAGTAATCTACCTTGTAGTCTTATTTTTACCATCCTTATTACAATATCACAACTTGATACTGATAGGTAGCCCCAGTCATCTTGGAATCCTTTTGGAAAATAAGGATGCAACAAGCTATGGATGACTGGGCTACAGGACAAAATATAGTTCCAAGAAGACACAAAACTTTTGGCTAAAGAGATAACAATATTTGCTATGAGCCATGTGATCATTTGTCTTGTGACTGCCTGAATGCTTGAAGTTGTTCCAAAGTAGTTGGGTCTTTATCATTTGGATCTTTCTCTATTGTTGGTGTAGAGGCCCCAAATATCTAATTTGCTCCATTCACTCAACCTCCTTGGTGTTAGTTGTCCCCTTCATATTTATTATCTCATGCTACCGGGGTGACTACTCCATACTTGCTAACCCACGTGGTGAGCACCTCATCACTAGGCCAACCAAAATTGAGAACTTTATCTTTTTGGCTGCTAAAATCCTCCCAGTGACTATTGGCCTTCTCTACTTTTACTTCCCAAGATTCAAAAAATGCCCTGGCTTTGCTCAAATTATCAATGGTTAAAACAAACCAGCTAGTATTTGCCAAAGTGACAATACTTTTTGTCCTGCTAGTTATTGCTTCATTTAATTTCCTCAGCCATAGGGCTTCATTATTTATGTTCCCATCCTCTTTGAACATATAGGGATACATATCGTATCTATCCTTGGAAAATTCCCCTCTTAGAGTTGTGATCTTCTTCATGACCATGTTTCTCTTGGTGTCTAAATTGACCATCAACTTGAGACACTTATGAGTGCTTGTCAGAATAATATCAATATTATTTTTCCCTTTTGAGAGGGAATTGAAAGATTTAACATGGGATGCCTTCTCTTTCCATCTACTCACTATCATATTCCATTCTTCCTTTTCATCCTCATATTTGTTGATGATGCTTGCAATCTTCTTCCCCAATAGGTAGAGATTAGAGAGGTTGACCTCAGTGGCACACCTTTGGAGGTTGGTGAATACTTGATTAGAACATTTTTGCTTTACCAACTCATCAGCCTCTTTGTATGCTGGGGAATATTCTAGTTCCCTCTTACCCTCCTCTTCCAATCTTGTCTATTCATTGGTTAGCCTGTTCTTCTCAGCTTCCAATTCTGTACTATTGGCATCAACAACTTCTTGAATAGTTGGAATTAGAGGTGCAGGGGATGGGGGATATGTTATGAACAGACTTGAGGAGGAAGGTTGATATGGGTCCTGAGAAATTACCCTTTTGGGCATCAATTGAATCTTTTTCTTACCTTCCAACTCTGCTATTTTGTTGTCCTTCATCAAAGATTTAACCCTCTCTTCATTATAAGCGTTGAGCACAAACTCATACTTTTCATTTAGAATAGCATATGCTTCCTTCTCCTTTTCTAACACTTTCATGCTCAGATTGGCAACCTGTACAACAAGGTTAGCTACTTCAGTTCCCGAGGTATTTGCAACCCTTTTCACAATTAGGCTACCTGTATCTTCAGTCTCATTATCTTCTTTAACTCTTCTCTTGTCCTTCTTCTTCAGTGACCAGATCACCAACGCTACATGATCTTCACTGAATTGAGCACCAATTGATGTTCTAGCAGGGCTTATGGGTTTAGCTTGTTTCCTTATAGCATCAAAAACCACTGCATCAGCTAAATCCCATTGTGGCAATATGAGAACCCCCCACCTTTTGATCATTTGTCTACCCTCTTCAGGAGTAATCTTGTCAAATTTTAATACCAATTCTTGTTTGAGTTCTTTCTCAATGTCCTCCTTGGAAACATTGGGTTGGGATTCTATCATTTTCTGGCACTTGTCATTGTATTCAACAATATGGAACCTCCATAGAAACTAAATAAAAGCCCTATTTTTGATGAAATTGTCATCAGCCAAGAATTCATCACTATCATGTTTAGTCACAGGATCTAATTCCTTGCCAGCAAATTCTGCCACTATAAGGTCAGATGATGTATGTTTGGGTTCTTCTGGCATCCCTTCTTGTAGTTCTTGAGTAGTAACAACTACTTCACCGACATTTCTCATCTTGAGCAATTTCTCATCAATGGTCTAGTCATCATATTGCATAGGGGATTGGGAAGGAGAATATAATTCACCTCCTTGTTCTTTTATCTCCACCCTTTGCCTCTTTGGAGAGGGTACTTCTTGAACATCAATGTCCATTGGCCTCTTTCCCTTATGCTAAATGGGATGATCAACTCTGGGAGCAATAGTGGTATATCCTATTCTTTTGTATACTAGCTAGTTCCCAGGTGGAACTATTCTACTTTGTGGGAATTTATTCATAATAGCAAGGCCATTTTTTGGGTCACTCTCAACTCCTCTGTTCCTTTTCTCATTCAGGGTTTGCATTATTCCCTCAAAAAGATTCATAAGTGAATCAATTTTATAAGACCATGGGAAAAAATCCTTTAGAAGATCATAGGTCTTGTCAAAATTTTGGACAAAGTCCAAGCATTTCTTATATGCCATCCACTTCTCCTTCCTGACTTCTTGAACCTCTAGTTCAAAGATGTTTCTGATAATATCCTCTAGATAGTAGAATTGATGCTTTAGCATTATACAATTGGTCCTCTTTCTAAACATGCCCATGATAAAATCTTCATTGTCTACACACCTGGCTATGGAAGTGGATAAATGATAGGGTTCAAATTATTTGCCAAAGTGTGTCCATCCTCCTTTTATTATGATAAAGTGATGGGATTTAGTGAGGGTAGGGAAAATATTTCCCTTCATCTTTCCAGTCAAAGCTTCCTCCTGCAGCCCACCTAATTGTCTTATGATTTCTGCTATCAAAATTTTGAGTGGGACTCTCTAGGGTAGCACATAAGGAACACCTCTAAAACCATAAACCCTAATGACTATGGCAAAAGGGTACAATATCAAATCTCTCCAGTTGTGAGCAATTTTAAACTCAGGGGCATACTCCATAGGCCTTAAAAGAATCAATACTTCATTATGAACTCTTGTATTTTTGGGTGCTTAATAATGACTTAAGTCTGGTTGCAAAAACTTTGTCAAAATATACATAACTTGCATTCTTTCTATCCTAGGACAAGTCTACACTCCACATCTAAACAGGCAATTCTTCATCATCTTGGAATCTCTCCAATTCCTTTTCTTCTTCAAAGAAATCTGCACTGTTAAATAAGAACATATGCATCATGAGGGAATACCAACCCATTGGCTTTTGTATATTTCCATCTTTGATCCCTGATAGACCATCATGCATCTCCTGAGAAATATAGGATGCATAATCAAACACTACCAACAAGTGGGGATGTAGAATCTGAACAACCATCAACATTATATGGACTATCATGGCTATCTCTTCATTTATCCCCAAAATATTGCACAGGGAACTATACATTTTCCTGGCCTTGCCAATGAAAAGATCCACTTTGAAAGGTTTAGGGGTTCCTGGTCCTATTAGAACCAAATTTCCTATATTATTAGCATACCCCTTCACTACTTCACCTCTGTAATAATCCCTTTGGTTATTGTATATTTCTTTGAAATATTTGAGGTCAATATCATCCATATTTTGGGAAGTGTCAGTCAGCTTGAAAATTATTCTGATTTCATCTGGTGTTACAGTCAATATTATATTTCCCTAGGTTTCTGTAACAACCCTATACACCTTATCATAAGTGTTTGCTATTAGAATGAGCAAATCAGTGTCCATGAATAGACTAGGTGCTATCAACTTTCCAACATCTAGTTCCCAAATATTATAGTCTGGGGTGGGGGCCTTTCTTTGACTATAAGCTGCTCTAAACAGAGTAAGGGCATCTAAACTAGTAGTGGCATCTCTTTCCCACCTACCTGAATCATATAACCCATCCCCAATTTTGAAGCGGGGATGTTGAGGCACTGTCTTCTTAGCTTGTGTGGCATCCCCTGAGGACAATGGTAACTGCTGCAATAAATCCTCCCTAACATTCCGTTTCTGGCAATCAAACTGTCCCAAAATTTCAACTCTAGGGGCCATTATAAGGGTTTGCTATCAATAATAGAACTAGATTCTAAAATCAGAGCTCTAAAACCTTCTCTCAACTACAAACTCTATCTCAATTTGAATAGTGATGAACCAGTGAACTTACCCGTTCTGCATAGAAGTCGCATGAAGTTGGTTTTCTTTTAATTCTATCTTTGCTCAAATGGTTTTGGTGAATCATTTATATTGCAATCAACTTACTCATTTTACACCCTTGATCAAATCAGTCTTTTAATTGAATTTGACTGGAGTTGTCACATGTTCTGTAATTAATTTACCAGCTTTAATTTCGCAGCTTAACGGCTCTCTGTAACTTGTTTTATCAACTTTGAATTTGAACCATCGATTCTGGGCTTCATCCTTTACATCTGACGGCTATCTTACTTTCCTAAAAACAACTGTCGACTGAGGACATGTGTTGCCACCACTTATTCACTTATTCGTTAGATGCCGAGCACTTTGGATATAAGCAAACACGTGAGCCATCAGATGTGAACCAACTTAACTGAAGTTTAAAACTCCGCCAGCTTTGAATGCCTGGACCCACCAACTGCCAGATGTCATCACCGCTTATTCACTTATATGTTAGATGTCATGCATCTTGGATATAAGAAAATAAGCCAACCGTCAGATCCTTTTGAGTTTTAACACCTTTCATACTCGTCTGCAATTGGACCCACATACTTCCCTGGACAGGTGTCATCACCGCTTATTTCCTTATATGTTAGATGTCGTGCACTTTTCCTTTAAGCAAATAAGTGTTCCATTTGATATTTTCAAACTTGTGCACTATTTAATAGAATGCCTTTTCAACAGCTCAGCCCCACCAAGGACACGCATTGCCTCCGCTTGTTCGCTTATATGTTAGATGTCGAGCATCTTAGATATAAGCTAATAAGCGCGGTGTCTGATCTTTTCAAACTTGAATGATACATAAGGGGATGACATAAAAGGGACCTATATAGCGGGACTTAGGAATTATTAAAGTGGTTAGGATGGTACAATCTTTTGGCAAAAAGTAACCCATTCGACATGGACACATGACTTAATACAACTTAAGTGACTGAAAAAGTAATACAAGAATAGAACCGGCCGAGGCACTTAGGGTTTTTAGTCACTTTTGACCATTTTCAATTAGGTTGAGGGTTTGAGCACACTTTGCAGAGGCATAAAAAGAATTTGAATACCAATTTCAAAGCTATTGACACTACTAATGATAGGAGACCTTATAAAAATTACAAGGCACATTTTGGACAAGAAATAGCACCAACATACTGCAGTAGTGAAGATTTGAGGGTCCTTATAGCTTCCATTTTTGGAAACCCATAGTTGTCCTTTAGTGAATTGATATTCAAATTCCTGAAGTCTACACAAAGTCTAATTTCACCATTTTTCTTTCTGGATGGTACCAAATTTGATACCCATATTGAATGCCTTGTTGGTTTTATGATTCGGGCATCCCTCATCTTCTTCAATTCTTCTTGCATATTGGGTGCTAGGGTGGGATTAATAGGTTTTAATTTATGTCTAAAAGGTTTTGTAAAATCCTTCAAAGGAATCTCATCTTGGAAAAGGTCTTTTTTGTATGCCTTTAAGTCATCATAAGATGATGCATTGACATGTTTATACTTATTGAGAGGATTAACCAACAACTCTCTGATTTTAGTGGATAGTTTCTTACAAATGTATACCTTCTTAGGAACTTCATGTGTCCCTAAATTTACTTCCTCCAAGTTCTCTAGCTTGTTCATAGTCCTTGCAGAGTAGGACTTGTCCTTATTATCAAAATATTTCTCAAGCACAACCAACCCTTTGGGAACTCTGTTTGACTTCAATTGTAGGACCTCTTTGAAAAAAAAAATATCTTTACCATCCATGGTCTCTGTTGGAACTCCTAAATTTGGAACAAATTTGGAGTGACCATATGAAATTTTTCAGATAAGCAATGTCAGTACCTTTGAAAAATTTGTGTGAGAAGGCTTAGTTGGAGTACTTGTAAAAGGTGCCCGGATGATTTTTATGAGATACAAATTTGGGAGAGACTTTAATGCCTTTCATTTGATGTATGCAGTGGGTCCCAGCTCCTAAATTTAAGTCCTGAAGTGTTTATGGAGTAGTCATTTTGATGGGGTCACCTAAATCTGCATGTTGTTTAAGTGTCAATTTGCTGTCCGGAGCCTACTTTGCCTCTAAGTATCTTACACCCTGTTAAGTTTCATTGTTCGCCACTTTGGGAATGTTTAGCATGCATATCAGAGAGCTTATGTTTTAAACCTCAGGTCATTCTGAATCCGTTTGATAAGCTTTCATACTTCCCAAAGTTGGTTGTTCATGAACTGTCTGCATTTTGTCCTGCCTAGAAATCTGATAAGCCCAGTTTGACGCATTATAACTTCTGACCAGTTGATCCAATTGAGAAAATTCCTTTTGCACTATGTTCCAGAGGTCACACACTCCATATGTTCCAGTCTACAGATCTTTAGGAAATCAGATGATAAGTTTTCAAGAACCATTCTGACAGTGATTAAATCTGATTTCCTGTGTATTCAAGTTCAAAATTGCTAAGTGACCTACTTTGAGGTCTTGAAAGTCTATACCCGGGTGAACATTT
>MU223442.1:173538-215021 GCA_018584345.1 Thuja plicata | reverse complement strand
ATATATATGAGAAAATCTAATCTACTAATTTAAATTTACTACACATAAAATTAAAATACAATAAACAGCCCACAAACTTAACCCTAACCCTAAGCAATATGCTCCGGGCGGCCAAAGGGGAAAAAGTGTGGCGGCGACCAAATTGGTTATGGGTGGTGAAATCATCATATAGGGGCGGAGACAAATAAAGGTAGGCGGCGACGAATGAAGGCAGGTGACAGAGAGGTTTCTGGTTGGCGGAGGAACTACTGGCGGGCACATGTAGGGGCGGCACCGCCGAGCGAGGGAGCGAGTGCGGGCGGTCGTTCATGCCACCGCACTGTGTAACCACAGGGGTTGGGTGCGGTCGTAGCTGGCGCCCCTCCCCACTGTGTATACATAGCGGGAGGTCCGGCCTTTGCTATCATGCAGGATGGGAAGGTCTCTGCCTTCCCTCCCAAAACCCAAATTAATAAAAATTTATATTTCGCTGGCCGAAAAATAAAAATGATTTAAATTAATATTAAATCCCTTAACAACATAACATATCTTAAATATATTTAATGCATATATAAAAAATATGAGTAATATATAAAAAAAACACTGGTGAAGCTGACTGTATAAGTCAAAACAGTGGGTATAAGGAAGATATATTTTTTTAATCTAAAAGCACCAATTAAACCTATATTTTAATATGCAGACATTGGTGGAGTAAAACTTTATTTCTGATCATATTTTTTTTTTGGCAAATCTTTTCCAGAATTACTTAAGTTTTTTTAAAAAATATATCTCTTCATCAAGAACACAAAGTAAAGTAATAATTAATTAATTAATTTTTTTTTAAAGCTTCCATTTAGATTTAGTAAAAAGGGAAGTAGTTTATTTTAGTTAAGCAAAACCATATTCACAAAAGGATTATTCAAGAAGTAAATATAATTATGAATGATTCTCATAAACTTAAAAATCTCATTCCCACCAAAATATCATAAAATTATCATATTTTTTTGTAAAGGAGTATGACATAAAATCTGAAAGTTAAATTCTTAATTTAACTTGAACTATTTTTATTTTAATGAGGAGAAATCTAGGTTTGCTTCTAACTAACTAATAATTAATCAAGAAAATTTTAATAAAATAAACCATTTAAATGATTTCTAATATTCTATTTTCTTAATTCCAAATAGAGCAAGATTACACTAATCATTGGATTCACGTACTACTATAAGGATAATTCAAATTTTACAAATGATATAAGGTTACAAATTTTCTTATGGTCTCATTACAAATTTTCAATAATGAAATTTCTAAAGCATTAGGATGACAAATGATCATTTTCTAGCCATACCCATCTTCCTCATAAGGGTACAGTACAACTTAGAACTCCATCAGCAACCTAAAAATGGTGAGGTTGACCATAGAGGCTCACCTCCCAACTTAGGCCTTTACAAGGCCACCCTCAAGCTTGGCGATCCAATCTAGAACGGGTTACAAACAGAAACACCTAACAAGCAGGAAATGAAATAGAGAACTCAAACACAAGAAAGCTTCCCAACATCAGGATGAACAGGAGGAAGAATCTCCAAGAGACCTTCCATAACAGAGGTAGTGGTAGACCTCACTGAAGGAGAAAGTCAAGAATAAACATAGAATACACAAACCTCATATAGACTTGAAAAGGACCATCTTTACAAGATCCTGTCCTTAATAACCTCCTTATATCTCCTAGATGCCCTCAGGCCCTTCTTGGCTTCATGGGTATCATGTTACCCCAAATTTTTCCCTCCACACATTGGAGACTCTACACTAGCATGAGTCATTTCCAACTACCCCTCCAAGGCTACTCTACCCTCCCAAGGGTGAGTGTACCTTGAAGACCCATTCAAAATAAAGCACAAAATAAAGACATTGAGAATAAATATTTAAATTTCAAAACTTAAAATAAAGCTTCAAAAACACATATGACTCCATTAGTGGAGTCCTTGAGCTCAATAATACACATAAACACAATAATAACTTTAAAGAAATCCAACCTTAATCCTAAGCTAAGGTGTGAAGAGGAATGGTGTTGAGCTATCCTTCCTAAGCTCCTTCTCCAAACGCTCCTTCAAACTGAACTCTGTCTCTAAGGGTAGAGAGTGGGTGAACACTCAAATCATCTTAAATCCTTCCCTAAATAGGAAAAACTCCAACAAGAACAAGGCTTAACCCAAAGGTGAGGTAAATCTAACCAACCCCAAAACTAAACCACTTTCTAACTCTCCATGTGTGAAGTCAAATGAAACTTGGGTAGAAGAGAGAGTGAGGTTAACCAAAGTCATACTCCTCTTCCAAATTCGCTCAAAACTGAAAATGACACTTAAAGGGAGAAATAAATAAGTTTAGAGGCTCATTAATGTCAGAAAATGGCCCCTAACCCATAGAGTACCAAGTTGGGTGACTAAAACTGACCCTAGTTACCCCCTAGGAGCCGAAAAGACCCTCTAAAACTCACCCTGAAGTTAACCTGCGGAATTCTAAGTCAAAGTAATTCTAGAAACTTCTAACCCTAGAGTAAGCTTGGGTACTACTCCTATATGACCTTAGTTAACCCTTGACTAACCTTGGTTTCCCTTTAACTAGCCATGTCAATAAATAAATTACCACAATTGCCAAACTTGGCACATTGAATTAAAACAATTGACATGACTTATTCACATAAATATTTACTAATTTAATAACACACATGAAAACCACATTTATGAAATAAACACATAAAAATGAGGTCCATGTCTCTTTATATAAACAAGACCTTGGAAAGTATGGGTGTTTACATAGGTTCCAGTACTGGGTCCCTGATTTAGATCCATGGTCAACTTTTCCTGCACACTTAATGCACACATCAGTAGATCCAAAATAACATGATATGAAACATAACATAACATTAATAATATATGTAATCATATAAACCACATTGCATTAGAACTGAAATATCCTAGCATTAGTTTCCTAAACCAATTTCATCATATTATATTCATACATGTAAGTCCATATAAGACATCAACATAAGCTGAAACTGAATCAGAACATAAAGCATCTCAAAAGTACCTTGATTACAAAATCAGGTGCTAAATATATAACACAGGATTCCACCGATCCTCAAATGTATAAAAATTCTCTGATAGTCAAAGTATGTCAAAGCATAAACTACTGAAAGCATGAGAATAAAATAGTAAAACTATAACAGTAAAAAGTAGGTCTCACATCCACTCCCTCTAGGAATGAACTTCCTCCTGGAGTTCATCGAAGAGGTGAGGGTACTGTGATCTCATCTATGCTATATCCTCCCAAGAGGATAAAACCTCATCATAGAAATCCCACTAGACCCTAACCTAGTCTGGCTCTCTACCTCGAAGGCCCAAAGTCTGTCAAACCAATATATGAATTGGCTCCAATGCCAGCTATCCATCCGACTCCACCTACAAGGCATCCCAATCTATCACATGAGACTCATCATATATATACTTTCTCAGAACTAAAACATAAAACAAATCATGGATGTGTGACAAGCTAGGTGGCAATGCTAAATGGTAAGCAATTGGTCCTATCCTCTCGAGGATCTTAAAAGGTCTAACAAAATGGGGTGCTATCTTAGAGTCCTTTCCAAAATAGATTGGACTCTTATGCATTTGTACCCTCAAGAAGACTCTGTCCCCAACTAGATAGGCTCGATCAATCCTCTTCACATCAACATACTTCTTCTGCCTATCTTGAGCTTCCTTAAGTCATTGCCTAATCAAAGTCACCTGTTGCTCCATATCCTTGACTAGCTCAGGACCAATGGAAACTCTATCCATGATCCTATCCCAACTGAGTGGGGTCCTACATGGTCTACCATAAAGAGCCTTGTAGGGAGGCATACCCAAGGAAGTCTGGTGCCTGTTGTTATAGGCAAACTCCACTAGGTGTAGGTATTCTTTCCACCAGGTCTGATGGTCCATGACATACATGTGAAGCATGTCCTCTAACACTTGATTGACCCTTTTGGTCTGTCCATCTATCAAATGATGATAAGCCGTACTAAAGTTGAGTCTAGTACCCATAGCTGCATGAATTTTTCTACAAAAGGATGAAGTGAAGAGAGAATCTCTATCTCAGATGATCTTACAAGGTATGCCATGAAGTCTGACTATATCTCATAGGAAAACTTGTGCCACTACTAGTGCAGTAAAGGTAGTACGCACAGGTGAAAAGTGAGCCACCTTAGTCAACTTGTCGACTGTCACCATGATGGCATCATGATGACAAGAAGACATAGAAAGACCTACTATGAAATTCATAGATATGGTGTCTCATTTCCATACTGGTACCTCATGAGGCTGAAGGAGACCACCTGGATGACGGTGTTCCACCTTCACCCTCTGGCACTCTAAGCATCTGTTGATGGGGCTTTGCTGATCGGGTCTGCCAACAGTCATAAGTTGTCCACGGGTACCAGAGGTACAGCCTAATCTACCTACAAAGACTATCTAGGGAAATTGGATTCCTCAAGCCTCCAAGCACCTGGGTGTTGGGTCACAATGGTGCCAGGCTCAGTTGGGAGAAGTGACTATTTTTGAGGGGGATAGCTAGTTTCTTCAACTCATTCTCTCTGGAGATTCAATAAGGTGAGGTTTCTCCAAGCGCTTTACACTTAGAAAATAAAATGAAAAAGATCCTTTAGGGTTAGAAGTACTTCATCTATCTATAGTTATGTTTAAACATTCAAAACATCAATAATTCTCTGATATACTACACTAAATACCGAAGAAATACACAACCATCAGTTAGTATTTTATCAGTAGAAAGAGAAAGGAGGTCATTAAGCTACTTGAAATATCAGAGCAGAAGAAATAAAGAACATGAAACATAAAATACCATTAACTTAGAAGTTTGAATTCCAACAACATCATTGTAAAGAATTCTCCCTTCTTCATTAATATTTCTTCCACAAAGCACTAGTGCGTGATACAATGGTGGCTCCAGCGGAGCGTCTAACTAATGGAAAGTGAAAAATTGGAGCATTGAGCTCTGCAACTAAAATGGAAAAGCTCTTTTCTATTACTGTGGACAGAAAAATCATCAATTTTGTCGACCCTTGGAAATGGGCCGGACATACTATTTATACACATCTTCATTGAACCCTAACCCTAACCCTATTTTACATCATGTTATAATAAAATACAATATTTGGGGGTTGGTACTACCTATGCCACCCTACAAAATACCTTGAGATAGAATAGGCCTGACATGTTAGAAGAATGAGACAAGAATATATAGTGAAAGAATCAGCCTCGAGAAGAGAGCTAGGAAAGAGAAAGAGGAAATCAGATCCCTGGGGATCAAGGCTACATGCCTCATAAATGAGAAATGTGGCACCCTATCTCCAATGTGCCAGGTGTACCTTTGAAGTGGTGCCTTGAGAAGACCATCTATCAGAAAACCAACTATTGATCTGACGTTCCTTGATGTAGCCAACTACCTTTTGACAACCTCTATTAACCACTTCTGAAAGTGATCGGTCGGCCTCAGGGAATGGGACATAGATCACTTGAAAGAATATAAAATTTGGGATCTGGGAACTTACGTTCTGAAAGAATAAAGAATACAAAGTTTTTGGGTTTTCTCAAGCCTCCAGAGAAATTTTTATTGTTGTTTATTATCATTGAATGTTTGGAGAAGGCGGGAGATCCCATCCTCATCAATTTCTTTAAGGCAGGACCGCTGGTACTTAGGTGTCTCAATTTGTTCTCCAAGCTCTGAAATATTATCTTTGAACTCATCAGCCATTTTTTCTACATCATGACCACTAAGGATCATGTGAGTTATTCATGTCATTTGGGTCCCATCTAGCCCCTCTTGGGATTGATATTTGGATTCCATTAATTCATCAAATTTTTCCAGGACATATTCCTCTAGAGTGCATGTATCGATGCTGAATGGGTCAGCTCCGGAGACTTTTGCTATAAATGCCTTGTACATGTTTGCAGAATATTGTACTATGTTGACTTTCTCATACAGAGCCACTACCAGTTGCTTGAGTACCTCCAATGTGAGGTCATGTCTGGAGTGTTGCATCCTCACGAAGTCAAATGATTCTTATCCAAGAATCCCAGATTCGGAGACCATCTCTTCCCCAAGGTTCAGGAGCTCTTTCAGCTCTACCTTCCAAGCCTCCTAGTTTCCCATCTCACCCTCCCATATATTTAGAATATTTTATGTTTGATGTAGAACATGTCATGTCGCGTACAAATCCAGGAGGGTAGACACTAGGAAACACCGTGTGTTTCCTATTTACAGAGCGACCTACTCATCGACCACTTGGGCCTTCTTCTTCATTGCTCGTAGGGAGTCAATATTGCTCTGTGGTAATGGTACGTTAGACATGGAGTCCTACAGAGGAATGGCACTAATAGGCCTAGCTAGCTTAGTAAGCAACCCCATGAGGTTTGTTGTCTTTTCCTTTTTTTCTTTGAGCCTTTGGGCCTCCTTTTCATATTTGGCCTCCACTGCCTTGGCCACTTCTTTCAATAAATTTACTTTGCCTTATTTTCCTCTCTCTCCCAGTGATATCTCTATGATATCATAATATTTGGCCTCTACCATCACTACATCAGTGTTTGGGGGAGGTGTTTCCATAACCACAACTGTTTCTCTGCCCGGCCCAGTTTGAAGAGTATGAACTATCTAGGCTTTCTTGGCCTTTAATGGCTCTTGGACCTGGGCCATCATCTCAGCTAAAGAGAGGTGAGCTCTTGGGGTGGATGGAGCCTTTCTCTTCTTGCTCTCTACTAACAACTGAGGTAGTAGGGGTGTCTTATTCACCAAAGTCTATTCTTCTAGTTCTTCCCGGTTGCCCTATTGTTGTTCCTCCTCAATGGTGTGGGTCTCACCTGCCCCCTTTTCTTTATCTGGGGTCTCATCAGGGACATTTCCCCTGACGACATCTATCTCTTCAGCCTTGTCCCCTACATCTCTAGATTTGTCTGGACCTTCATCAGTTGCCCCAGGGATTCCCTCCTCTCATTCTTGTTCTTCAACCTCAGTCACTGGGATCTCTTCTCCTTCTAATACATCCTTCAGAAAGAGGGGAGGTACTGGGCCAAGATTCATCATTTGCACCATGATTATTACCTGCCCAATCCAGGGGGTGGCACTTGGAACGTCGCGGCTGAGGTTACGATTGTTCCCATAGGTCCAATTCCATTAGCATATGCCACTTGTTCATTCTATTTTTGTTGGTCCACCCTCGCATCTTGCATCTCTGGTATTTCAGAGGTAGCTTCTTACTCTATTTCCTTTTCTTCCTCCATCATCTCTTCCTATTCTTGTGCCATTATTTGTTCCTTAGCCTCTTCTGCTAGGACCTCAACCTCCTACTCATTGTCCCCCTATAAGTTACCAAATTCATTGATTTCAAAGACATCATCAAACTCATCCTATGGGGGAGGGTTTTCTGGGACATCGACAGGCTCTGCTTCTTTCTCTAGCTCTGGGGAGTCAGAAGAAAGAATTTCAACTTGTGGAGCCTGGGGCATCCCCAGCTCTGGCTCTTTCTTAGGCTTAGGGTCAAGCATCCTTTTTCTCTGGGTAATCAAGGGTGGGCCTGCATCCCTTACTACTACTTGCTCCACCAGATCCACCCCTATTGCCTTAACCATTAAGGCTGCTAGTGAAGGGGAGGATAGAGGATGAACAGGTTCGACCATGAGCACCGGGGTAGCCAGCCGTGTGATTAGGTTCTCCCTCATTTTCTGGGAGGCTACTACCGATTTTATTATTTGTTCATTAATGGGGACTTCTTGCATAGGAGGAGTTGTATCTATTATTTTTCCTTTATCTACTCCCTGTGAAGAAGTCCTAGCCCCTAGGGTTTCTTTTGGTGCTGGTGGGGCTGCTCTGCGAACACTCCCAGGGCACACCTTCTTAAAGTAAGCATGGCTGTGCTCGACCACCTCATGGGTGAAGTCCTCAATGGTGGACCCCTCCTAGGCATCCTAATTTACTGGTGGGAGAGTCAAAGTATTGATCCCTTTTTCTTTGTATTGGGGATCTATTATGGATCCGGTGTCTGAGAAGTCCTCCAGGAATCTCCGGAGCTTCAATCTTTCCATCATGCCTACCGTCATCTTGATGTAGTGTCATCTCCAGACCTCCACATCATCCTGGTAGTCTTCCCAAAATTCACCCATATGATATTGGTGGGGCTCTGAAGCTTGGGGAAGTGTCATTGCAATCTTGTCGTGCTGATCAAAGTGCTTCTGCGCCAAGTAGAATTCTACCAAGTTATAGCTTTTTAGCTCATTTTTTTCTTCTTTGGTGGTGGCTAGGCTACATAAATAATTCTCACAAGTGATTGGGAATGGAATATTGGTCACCTTCTTTAGGGAAAAGAAGGCATGTAGCTCCATTATCTACCTGTAAAATTATAGGAGGATAATCTTGTCCCTACAGTGCTTGGGTAACAAGTAGGGTTTCCCAGAGAAGCCAGTCACCCTTATGTATGTATTCTACTGGTATTGAATATAGTAATGTCTATAACTCTAGACAAAATTCATCACCTATGTGGTTAGGCAGTATCCCGCATCCTGGGTGTGTGTGAGCAGGTGGTAGTAAATGAACGCATCGTTTACTCTGCAGAAACTGGGGAAGCTGGCCTCCCATTGAATCTCTGGGAAGTAGTCCCAAGGGGCCTTTTGATCTGAGCCAAGCCTGAGTACACTGTCTATGAGTAACCCATGGGTGTGGGGCCTCTGCTATGCCAGGCCCCAGAAAACATAAGAAGTCATATAAAATTTATTCTTCTTGGCCAGTTGGAGGAATTGGGAGTCGACGTGGTTTGAAATTATAGCCGCCTAGTCAAAAACTCCCTGACTGTACTTATGCTGAGCAAGAAGTAGTACATCCACCAGGAGAATTCTCAAGCATGCTATTGCCTGAAGACCTGGCATAGTTCTATTATCCCCATATGGATGCTCTTTGTGAATTTGGACCTAGGGATCTCTAGCTTCATTCTTTTGGGGTCCCTCTTCGGGACTTTGAGCCAATGATTGTTCATACAGATGCGGGCTGCCTCCTCCAATTTCTTGAATTGGGCCAAGACATCAGAATAGGTGACCATGATTGGCTTGGAAAATTGTGGGATTCCCAAGCCCCTCTGGAAGGTATCAGGGTCAAGAGACACTATTGGAGTGGGGTACCCTATTGGCTCTGGCAGTGTGAGCATAAGAGCCTGAACAGATGGGTTGTAAAGGGTCGAGACCATGAGAATAAGCTCTGGTGACTGCACCGAGCATGGGAAGCAAGCTGCCTTTAAGATTTTGGAGTTCCAAACTTTGATGGCCAAAGGATCTCTGGCCTGTTGTTGAATATACATGACTTTGACCAAGGCCTGCATTTCTAGCCATGTTCCGACGCTAGTGTCAGTGAAAAGCTGCACCTTGGACTCAATCTTTGAGCTCATGATGACTTTGTCCTTAACGTATTTTAGGCTCAAAGGAATCTTTTCCAAAGCCTTCTCCATTTTTGACTTTATTGATGCCCTGGTACTTGCTATAGATGGAAGTTCTAGAATTCTAGGTGGTGAGGATGCAGATGCTTCAAACATGTTTGAAAGTGTACTCTGAAAACCTACAAAGCAAAGTGACCATCAGAAAGTATTAAAAAATAAATATTATGGGGTCTGGAGATCTTACCACCATGGTGTCTGCTTTCCCTGAAAGGTTAGTTTCATTCAAAAACTCTGGAAAGAACACATACATATTATGAACTTAGGAATTTGCTTGACCATCCAGGTCTGGGAATTTTATCACATTTGGTAAGGACCTGGGATGGATGATGGTAGGAGATCCAGAGCCTGGAGAAGTAATTATTGGTAAAGATTTGCAAAAATGCAATCCATTAGACTCACGTGGGCACCATGTGGGTGAGTAATAAATCAAAGTTATGGCAATGACGACAGAGCCAACTATCCGAATGCGCGAAAAGTGAAGGCCACTTAGAAAAATTTAAATGCATGCATGGGACATAAATGAGGGCCACGCTAGTTTTATAGAGGAGAGATAAAATTACCTGTTTGAAACTGGCTGAGAGCTAAGTTTCAAACTGGTGGTATTCTGCTTAGAACTAGCTTACAGGAAAAAAACTAGCGACATGGGAAACATGGCGAGCTTGCTAAGCTACTTGCAAGGATACACAGAAGAGATACATCAGACCTGAGGGATATATACAAACAAATTGGAGGGATATACAACAAATATACACTAAATTTACATATATACACTGCATTTATACATATATACATTGCAGAATGAATATCTACAAGAAACCAGGCAAAACACAAAATATCTACAACTTTCTACACTATTTATAGACTGAACTACACCTACATAGAGGGCAGACAACCCTCTGGCAGAGCCAACCCACCAACAGGCAGAAAAACTAGAAAGAAATAAAAACAAACAAAAGAAAAGAAAAAGGAAAAGACAACCAAAAACAAAGGAAAACAACGACACCAGACAGAAGAAAAGCCAAAGGGAGAGGAGGCACCAACCTGAGAATGTGGAAAGGAGAGGGAAAGAAAGCCTTTGTGAAAGCTCTGCAATAGTTACAACCTTCAAACGATCACAATCAACTACCACAAACCACTCGCAATCGCTCAAAAATGCTGGAAATACTTAGCACTAGATTAACATTAAATCACTACAAATCACTCTGAAATCACTCTGATTGCTTGAGTGTTTAAATCACGGTAAATGTGAAAATGAAAAGTAACTTCTATTTAAACTCGTGGTAAAAAGCAAGCCACCTTTCCATCCGCAAACTCTGGATAGACAGACCTCTAGACTCTCGGCCTGGGGATTCTCTGTGACAGTATCACCTTAACAAAAGAGAACATCATGGCGAAGAATCTCAGAGTCCAGAATTTAGCTCCTGAAAAAGGATGACTAACTCTGGGATCGGGGTCCCGAAGGCACAAGAAACCAATGAAACAAAGCACAAACATAGGGAATAAAACCCCAGAGAAAGAAAAAAAAAAGGAAGACAAAAAAGACAAAGCAAGAACAAAAAAAAAAAAAAAAATGGGGGGACCCAACATTTTGCACACAAAATGTAGGGACAGGGATGCAGGGCATAAAAAATAGTGACTATCTGGGACAAATGCCTTAGCGCATTTGAGAACTATAGAATCTCTAGTTAGAAAAACTAGAACAAGCCACCACTCGAAGGATCTTACAGGCAAAGAGCAACATACCTGAGAAAATCTGGCCACACAGGATCCATCCCATAGTCTTTTTATCAGTGGTGGAGTGTGTTCTTTGAAAGGAAATCAAGTCGATGACCTCTGGGAGGAGTAGAAAAGAAGCACTAGTTACATCGAACCATAGTCATCAGATTTGTTCATTTCTCTCAGAGACCAGAGCTTCATCTTTCTTCCCATTTCTTATTACTTTGTACATTTCTGGGTGGGAGGACGGTACTTCTTTCACCATTAAGCTTAATCTTAGCTAATTTTAATGGCGGTACTTCTTTCACCCTTCCACCCATTTCATATGTTGAGTAGGGGATGAAACACCAGACCTAGAAATAATTCTTTAAAATTTCAGACTTGGGTCAACCAACTAGTACAACCGATCTATCCTCTGTGTCTGATTACTTGTCCCTTATATTTTTTTATTTTACTGATTTCCAGACCTCTAGAGATAAACTCGATGGAGACTGCTCAGAATGTACCACCAAACCTGTACAACAACTCTAGAGACCAAACTGATTCCACTTATGCTAGAGAAAGATTTTAAGTTCACCATGCTATAGACATCGTAACGGAGACCAAGGTTTATGCGAAGTATTCCAATCCTTACAAGAGAGAACAAAACGCCAGGACCCAAAAAAAAATAGAAATGAAAACAAAAACTACCAAAAGAGGACTGCCCCAGAGGGCAGTCAACAAAACTATTTACAAGACACAGTACATCCCAACAAGGCACTGAGAAAGAAATGTTTATAAGTGGAGGGCTTTACATAAAGTATAATTTTGGAGAAACTTACCCTACTCAAAGTAGAGTTGGAGAAACTCTCCAATGATGGGCAATGGGACAGGTTTCCCGGTCATGGTGTTAAGGTGGTAAGTATTTTCCCCACAAATTTTTGAGATTAGATATGGTCTAAGCCCGAGCCATTGGAACTTGGTGTGTTTTCCTTTCTTTTCCCAGGCCTTGTCCCACAACAGGACCAAGTCTGAAATCTGAAAATCCTTGTATTGGGCTCTGTGGTCAAACCATCATTTTACCACTGCTTGATGATGCGTGAAATGTTTGAGGGCTGCATCTCACTGTTCTTCCATTTACACAAGATTTAGGAGCTGAACCTCCACGATGTTGTCCCGGTTGCTAAATTCCTGTATAAAATGTAAAACTAGGATCTATAAGTTAATCGGGAACACAGGGTTTTGGCCATAAACTAGATGGAATGGGGATGTTCCCAGGGCGGCCTTTATTTGAATGCAATCTACCCAGAGGGAAAATTTAAACTTTTGATGCCAATCTTGGAGATTCTGTTCTAGTAGGTGTTTAATCACTTCAAGTAGATTTTTATTCGTAGATTCAGCAATACCGTTCCCCTAGGGGTAATAGTTGTTGGAAAACTTTAGAGTGATCTTTCAACTATAGTTCAATTTGAGTAATTGTGCCAAAGAAAATGCTAGACCATTGTCACATACCAAAGCATAGGGCATTCCAAACCTTGTGACGATGCTTTCTTCCAGGAACTTGATAAATATGTTTGTCATGTTATTTTTGCAAGGTATCACCTTGGTCCACCGGGTGCAGTAATCAGTAGCAGTAAGAATATATCAGTTATTGGTAGATGAGTTATATTTGATTTCCCTGATGAAGTCAAATTCCCATTGGGCAAAGGGTCTAGCCTCGAAGACTGGTTGGAAAGGCATAGCTGGGTTACGCTCATGATGCACCGTAGTTTGGCAAGTGTAGCATTTCCTAACATGAGTGTAAACATCTTTAAATATATAGGGCCAATAGTATCCAGCCCTAAGGATCTGATGGGCAGTGGCATCAGCTAAGCCATGCCAAATTCAAAACTGCCCATGAAATTCATCAATCATCTTCATAGCTTGGTCTCTGTCGATGCATCGGGGTACACTCCCTCATAGTTCCTATGGTAAAGCACAGAGTTTTTGATCATGAAGTGAGCACTTTTCATCCGTACGACATGACATTTATTGGGAGTTAACCCCTCCAGGTATTTATTATTCAGTAGTAAATATACCATATCAGTATACCATGGGTCTCGAGTGATGGACTCCACTATGTAAGTTTGACATTCTATGCAGGGAGTCTCTTCTGCCATCGCTCGACTTAGTCCCTGGCCCCAGACTATCTTCATGGGCTGCATTTATAGGTCATATTATTAGAGGATGGCCATCCATTTCCTGTGCCTTTTTCCCAACTCACTCTACATTAGCAGAGACTTCACAACCTGGTCCGGGATGATAGCATGCACTTTACTTCGGAGAATATAATGCAAAAATTTCTTCACGGCGTGAACAAGAGAAAAGGCCTACTTTTCTAGTGGTGAATATAAAAATTTGGCGTTCTTGAAGGGGGATCTCATGAAAGCTATTGGTTTTTCTTCCCCTTCAACCTTTTGAATCAACACTGCCATGACAAAATGCGGCAAAGCAAAGGAGTAAATGTAAAATGGAAGGGAGTAGTCCAAACTAGCTACGACAGGTGCTTCTATTATTGTCTGTTTGATTTGGGTGAACACCTGCTTTGCTTCAGGACTCCACTCAATCTTGGTATCTTTTTTCATCATTTCATTGAGTGGTTTAACTATTCCAGCGAATCCCGTGATGAACTGTCGAATGAAGTTGATCTTTTCAAAGAAGGATCGCATCTCTTTCTTACTGTCGGGCATTTGTATGTTTAGCAATGCTTCAACTCTCTCAATGTCAATGGATATGCCCTTCTCACAGATGATATGCATGAGTAACTTCCCTTTAGTGACCCCAAATATGCACTTCTTAGGGTTGAGGGATATTCCATACTAGCGACATCTCTCACAAATCTGAGCGAGATGGGTAGAATGGTCATGCCTGTCCCAAAAAAAGATGGTCAAATCATCCATGTAGATGATTATGCACCGATTCACAAGGCCCTCAAATGCAATGTCCATGGCCTTTTGAAATGTGGCCTCTGCATTAATCAGACTAAAGGGCATTCTCTTGTACGCAAACATTCCCCACTTGGTGGTAAATATTGTTTTCTCTCTATCCTCATACTTAACCATGACCTAGTTATACCCGGAGTACCCATCCAAGAATGACATCATCTAGTATCTATTCACTATCTATAACACCTCATCCAATGAAGTGAGAGGGTGATTATCTTTCTTGGAGGCCTTATTCAAGTTTCAAAAATCCACACAAAGGCAAATTTCACTGCTCTTCTTTCTCATAGGGACTAGATTGGCAACTCAAGTGGTGTGCCAGATTAGAAAGATTATCCAGGCTGACAGTAATTTCTCTACCTCTTGTTGAATTAGAGGCTCGATCAGTGGGTTGACTGGTCATTGCTTTTGTCGAAAAGGCCTAGCATCAGGTTTCAAGGGAATAGTATGAGTCATAATGGATGTGTTGTATGTTTTCAAATCCTCATATCCCCATGCAATTACATCTATGTATTCTTGAAGAACCATAAGAATCTTCTCCTTCTCCTCAGGGGAGAAGGAGTTGCCAATGTGGATCATCTTTTCTTCACCGGGTTGGCTGATGTTTATCTTTTCAAACTTTCCTCCCTTAGAGGAAGATGACATATTTTCCTAGGCCTGAGAGTTTGAGTCAAAAATTCATTCAAGCGCAACCATCCCCTTTAGAATGGTATTAGTGGGTAGGTCCATGATCCCATCATCTTTGTCACCCTGCCTAGTATTGTCATGGTCTTGTTCCTCTTCTATCTAGTCTTTAAAGATGCCAACATTGGCCATGAAGGCTAGGATATGTTGATCATCTTCAAAAACCTAAAAGTGGGTGACATTATCTGGAATGGACGGGGTGGGGACCATCTCAACTAAAAATCTTCAGAGTCACGAGTTGGCCATTGGCTCAAGTGTGCTGGCAGAAATGGAAAGGGCATCTAGGATGTAGTTCCATCACCGAGGAATGAGATCAATACCAAAGGCATCAAAATATTCAATAAGGCTCCAAGCCCAATTGTAGTATGTGGCTAGTCTCTTGTTGTGGCATGTATATTGACTCCAGACCTATTTTAAAAACCAACTCTGAATCACCCAAAGCCTGGAGGTGGGTGACACCTTTCCTTAACATAAATAAGAGTCCAAATACCAAAGCCTCATACTCTGTAACATTGTTTGTGTAGCTAAACTACAGTCTGTAGGATACGAGGAAGGATTTCCCTTGCAGGTTGATTAATTCTACCCTGGCCGCGTAGCCTTGTTTGGATCGCGATCCATCAAACTTGAGGGTCCATAGATCATCACTCATAGTCTGGGGCTGGGGAGTGAGAGTAGCCTTTGGATTTCTTTTGGGAGACTTGGGAGTAGCTTCCTCCCGAACTGTTGGTGTGCAGGTAGGGTTTACCTCCGGACGAGTTTAAATTTGGGATTCCCAAGGAGATGGCACCAAAGGAGTGCATCCCGTAGGAACACTGGGCTCTGGGGAATCAACTATACATTCTCTATTCTAGAAGGTGTCAATGTGCCGGGTAGCAACCAAAAGGTAGGGCCCACACTCAAGTTTTGAATGTTTCTGATAGTGTACTCAGCACCAAGTGCCGGACAGGAGTGTGGCAGGGGTTATCGTGGCACCTCGAGAGTCAATCTCAACTCTCAGCTTTTCTTCTAGGTCTTGGGTTCTCTGCAACACTATGGTATCCTCCCTAAGGGTGAAATCAAATGTTAAAATTTCAAAGGGTCGGTACACCCCGGGGGAAGTCTCAGAGAAGAAGACCTCACTGACCTTGGTAAGGGCCTGTTTCATCCGGGGTTCACTTTCAACCTAGATCTTGTTTGATTCTCCTTCTTAGGGGAGCCATAAGTGGGAGAAGTCAGTCAAAAAGTATCCATTAAAGGATTTAGACCAATTCTGACTTAATAACATCCCATAAGTCTCTGGGATGTCCACCACTTGGACGTCAATTATGCTAGCTATTCTGGGGTCCTAGATAAGCTGTATCTAGACATTCTTCAATTCCCCCACAATTTTCATGGTAGTCTTATCCAGCTGGATCACTGAACCATTGGATGGGGTGAGATGGAATATGAGATTTTGACATATGGATAAGGGCATGATTTTACCTGAAGCCCCAGAGTTTACTAAGAAATTATGTATGTTCTTGCCTTGGATATTCATGCCTAATAGGAAGGGAGGATCTTCATTGTTTCCCTAAAAGACACCCATGTTGGTGTCCTTGAATGAGACAGTCTTGGGTGGGTGACTAATGACTTCTAGGTTTTCCAAGAGCTTCAGAAGAGACTTCTTCTACTCAAGGAAATTTAGCAAGACCTCCATCAAGGTCATGGAGGTGGTGGTCTATTCCAATGACTTTGTAATGTCGAATCTTCCTCTCAAAAATTGGTGACTTCCCTTGGCTAGGTCTTTCACTTGGTTAGAGTTAGAACCTTTTAGAAGAGCGGGTTAGTTAGTTTCTTTATCTCGGGGAGGAGTGTCCTTGATGGGGGGTGTCGGCGTGTAAGATGGTCCTTTCCCAACTTGACTCTGAGTATTGTATGGAGCCCGTGGGTTGGTGAAGGCATTGGCCTTAAAGGGCAGGATAGATTCATCAAAGAATCCATGTAATTCAGATTCCTCTTCATCTCCTCTAGAAGTTTCGAAGAAGATGGTCTCACAGGTGAAGGCACTGTGGGTTGACTCATGCACAAGAGGCTCTAGGGGAGTAGCATCATGTGATTATTGTCTATCTAGCTAGAAGATCATGATGACTTTTTCCAATGTGGAACAATTTACCTCATTGTGTGAGCCTATATTGTACAATCTACACCAATTATTCATGGGTTGGAAGTCTACAACTGGTGTGAAATGTGATGGTCCAGGTTGGCATTTTGGTTCGGAGGTGGACCTCTGGTGTTCATGTTATTGTTCCATTGCTATTGATTGGGGCAAGGCCCATTGTTGAAATTCCTCCCCCTGACACTGTTGTTTTGTTGGCCAAAGAAGATATTCCCCCTCTAGGAATTAAAAATTTGGGGTGCATGGGACCCCACCTTCAGTTAACCCATGTCCATAGTTAAGGTAGACAACATTCGCTGGAGGGATTTAACCTCGGTGGTCAACTGGGTATTGGTGTCATAGTGTGATGGTTGTTGCTATTGGTTCCCCAGGAAGGCATTAGGATTAGCCGAAGTCAAGGGCGGTAATCCTCTAGTCACAGACAACTTAAAGAAGGGCACTCCAAATGGTTGTGCCTGAGGCTATTGTGCCTGCTATAGCTGATTCTAAGAGAAAGCTTCCAGACCTAGTACTGCCTGAGTCTATGTTGGATAAACATACTGGGTCTTCTAGTCTATCAACGGTGGTGGGGGATTCATTTCCATTGAGGGAGCACCCATTTTTAGATTGGGGTTATACCCCCTGGTGTATGCTAGTCCATCGGGGATCATGTTGAAGGGCGCGCTCTACCCAATCCCACCTGGGAATTTGTTGAGACCACAGGATAATTCTAAGGCTAGGTTGTAAACCTTTGCTAAAGTGTCTCGATCATCCATGATGGTTGTTCTCCAAAGGAGAGTGGCAACGAAGGGGTCCATTGCATTAAGGTAAGTTTGTATGGTTACTTCTGGGGATAGGATGAAAGGGCCCATGCACCACTTCAAGTCACACTAGAACTGATGGTTGAATACTACAAGAGGTTCATTTGGTTCCTTCCTAATGGAGATGAACTAGCTATGGGACTAGGCTGGGTCCACAGGTACGTGAAAGGCAGGCAAGAAGGCATCTTCCATGTCGTGCCAACTATTAATGGAGTTGGCGGGAAGGTTAAGGTACTAGTTCAACTCACCTTGCCCTAAAGACAAGGGAAACATCTGGGTCACAACATCTTCATGCTGGATCTAGTGTCGGTTCATGGCATCCTTGTATGCCTGTAAATTCTCTTCTGCAGTCGTCGAGCCTAAGTTCTCATATCATGGGTAGATCTTCTTTGGGTGCGAGGGTAAGTCGTTGATTATGCCCAAAAAAGTTTTCATTGGGGACCTGGTGTTACCAAAATATGCAGCCATTGTAAGAATTGGATTTTGACTAGCTTGAGCAGTGGTTCCCAGGATTGTCTAAGAATTTTGGGTATTTTGAGGTATGCTAGAACCCCAGACAATAGTGGCTGGTGTAGTTTTTGGTATCCGTTTCTTTCAAGAAAGAGGCTTGAGTTCAACAAACCTTCCAGGGTTTAGGGTAGACCTCAGGATTCTTTCAAATTTTGCAGGGGAGAAAGACCCAATCCCACTAAAGGCTTGACTCCTAAAACTATGGCTTGCAGAACCCTCGGGAGGTGTAAAATTAGAATTTTGAGAGGGGAATGAGTTCATGCCCTCCTTCTAGCACCAAATTCTATTGACGGGGCTTTGCTGATCAGGTCTGCCAATAGTCATAAATTGTCACCTAGTACCGGAGGTACCGGCCAACTCTGCCTGCAAAGCTGGGGAAATTGGATTCTTCGAGCCTCCAAGCACCTGGGTATTGGGTCACGACAGTGTGGGGCTTAGTTGGGAGAAGTGACTATTTTCAAGGTGGGTAGCTGGGTTCTTCAACTCATTCTCTCTAGAGATTTAGTAAGGTGGGGTTTTTTCCAAGCACTCTACACTTAGAAAATAAAATGAAAAAGATCCTGCAGGGTTACAAGTACTTCATCTATCTATAGTTATGTTTAAACATTTAAAACATCAATAATGCTTTGATATACTACACTAAATACTGAAGAAATACAGAACCATCAGTTAGTATTTTATCAGTAGCAAGAGAAAGGAGGTCGTTAAGCTACTTGAAATATCAGAGTAGAAGACATAAAGAAAATGAAACATAAAATACCATTAACTCAGAATTTTTAATGTCAACAACATCATTGAAAATAATTCTCCCTTTATTAATATTTCTTCCAGCAAGCACTGGTGCGTGATACAATGGTGGCTCCAGGGGAGCATCTAGCTAATGGAAATTGAAACAATGGAGCATTGAGCTCTGCAACTAAAATAGAAAATCACTTTTCTATTACTGTGGACAGCAAAATCATCAATTTTGCTAACCCTTAGAAATGGGAAAGACTTACTATTTATACACATCTTCATCTAACCCTAACCCTAACCCTATTTTACATCATGTTATAATAAAATAAAATATCTGGGGGCCGGTACTACTTGCGCCACCCTACAAAAGACCTTGAGATGGAATAAGCCTAACATGTCAGAAGAATGAGACAAGAATATACAACAAAAGAATCAGCCTCGAGAAGAGAGCTAGGAAAGAGAAAGAGGAAATCAGATCTCTAGGGATTGAGGCTACATGCCTCATAAATGGGAAATGTGGCACCCTGTCTCCAATGTGCCAGGTGTAACTCTAAAGTGGTTCCTTAAGAAGACCATCTATCAGAAAACCAACTGTTGATCCGACATTCCTTGATGTAGCCAACTACCTTCTGACAGCCTCTATTAAATGCTTCTAAAAGTGATCGGTTAGCCTCGGGGACCGTGACACGGATCACTTGAAAGAACACAAAATTTGGGATCTAGGAATCTGGGATCTGGGAACTTGCATTCCAAAAGAATAAATAATTTAAAATGTTTGGGTTTTCTCTGGCCTCCGGAGAAACTTTATTGTTGTTTATTGTCATTGAATGTTTGGAGAAGGTGGGAGATCCCATCCTCATCAATTTCTTTAAGGTAGGACCGTCGGTACTTATCTGCCTCAATTTGTTCTCCAAGCTCTAGAATATTATCTTTGAACTCATTGGCCATTTTTTCTGCATCATGACCACTAAGGATCATGTGAGTTAGATCTATCATTTGGGTCCCATCCAGCCCCTCCGGGGATTGATATTTGGATTCCATTAATTCATCAAATTTTCCCAAGACGTATTCCTTCGGAGTGCATGTATCGGTGTTGAATGGGTCAGCTCCAGAGAGTTTTGCTACAAAGGCCTTGTACATATTTGCAGAATATTGCACTATGTTGACTTTCTCATGCAGAGCCCCTACCACTTGCTTAGGTGCCTCCAATGTGAGGTCAAGTCTATAGTGTTGGGTCCTTACGAAGTCAAATGATTCTCCTCCAAGAATCCCAAATTTGGAGACCATCTCTTCCCTAAGGTTGTGGAGCTCTTCTAGCTCTCCTTTCCAAGCCTCATACTTTTCCATGTCACCCTCCCATATATTAAGAATAGTTTCTACCTGATGCAAAACATGTCGTGTCGTGTACAAATCTAGGAGGGTGGACACTAGGAAATGTTGGGTGTTTCCTATTTCCAGAGCGACCCACTCATCGACCACTTGGGCCTTCTTCCTCATTACTCACAGGGAGTCAATATCGCTTTGTGGTAACAGTGTGTCAGATGTGGAGGCCTCTAGAGGAATGACACTAATAGGCCTGGCCAGCTTAGTAAGCAACCCCATGAGGTTCACTGTCATTTTATTTTCTACTTTGAGCCTTTGGGCCTCCTTTTCATAACTAGCCTCCACCACCTTGGCCGTTGCTTTCAACAGGTGTACTTTGCCCTATTTTCCTCTCTTTCCTAGTGATATCTCTGTGATATCATAATCTCCGCCCTCTGTCATTGCTACATCGATGTCTGGGGGAGGTGTTTCCACAACCACAACTATTTCTCTACTCAGCTTGGTTCAAAAAGTATGAACCATCTGGGCTTTCTTGGCCTTTTGTGGCTCTTGGACCTGGGCCATCATCTTAGCTAAAGAGAGGTGAGCTCTTGGGGTGGACGAAGCCTTTTTCATCTTTCTCTCTACTAACCACAGAGGTGGTAGGGGTGGCTTTTTCACCAAAGTCTATTCATCTGGTTCTTCTTGGGTGCCCTGTTGTTGTTCCTCCTTAGTGGTGTGGGTCTCACCCGCCCCCATTTCTTTATCTGGGGTCTCATCAGGGACATTTCCCCTGGCGGTGTCTATCTCCTCACCCTTGTCCCCAGAATCTCTAGCTTTGTTTGGACCTTCATCAGTTACCTCAGGGATGCCCTCCTCGCATTCTTGTTCTTCAACCTTAGTCACCGGGATCTCTTCTCCTTCTAATACATCCTTCAAAAAGAGGGGAGGTACTGAGCCAAGATTCAACATTTGCATCGCAGTTATTACCTGCCCAAAGGTTGCTCCAGGGGGTGGAACTGGGAATGTGGTGACTGAAGTTACAATTTTTCTCATAGGTTTGGTTCCCTTAGCAGATGCCACTTTTTCATTCTATTTTTGTTGGTCCACCCCCGCATCTTGCATCTCCGGTATTTCAGAGGCAGCTTCTTGCTCTATTTCCTTTTCTTCCTCCATCGGTTCTTCCTGTTCCTATGCCAATCTTTGTTCCTCAGCCTCTTCTACTGGGAGCACAACCTCTTTCTCGATGTCCCCTATAATTTATTGAATTCATCGGTTGCAAAAACATCATTAAACTCATCTTGTGGGGGAGGGTTGTCAAGGACATCGGCAGGCTCTGCTTCTTTCTCCGACTTCGGGGAGTCAGAAGAAAGGATTTCAACTTGTGGAGCCTGGGGCATCCCTAGCTCTGGCTCTTTCTTAGGCTTAGGGTCAAGCCTCCTTCTTCTCTGGGTAATTAAGGGTGGGCCTGCATCCCTTACTACTGCTTGCTCCACTGGATCCACCCCTATTGCCTTAACCATTAAGGCTGCTAGTGAAGGGGAGGACAGAGGATGAACAGGTCCAGCCATGAGCACCGGGGTAGCAAACCATGTGATTAGGTTCTCTGTCATTTTCTGGGAGGCTACTACCGATTGCCTTATTTATTATTTAACGGGGACTTCCTGCACAGGAGGACTTGTATCTATTCCTTTTCCTGTATCCACTCCATGTGAAGAAGTCCCAGCCCCCAGGGTTTCTTTTGGTGCTTGTAGGGCTGTCTACGGACACTCCCAGGGCACACCTTCTTAAAGTAAGCATGGCTATGCTTGACCACCTCATGAGTGAAGTCCTCAATGGTGGACCCCTCCTAGTCATCCTAGTTTACTGGTGGGAGAGCCAAAGTATCGATCCCCTTTGCTTTGTACTGGGGATCTATTGTGGAGTCCGTGTCTAAGAAGTCCTTCAGGAATCTCTAGAGCTTCAATCTTTCCATCATGTCTGCCATCATCCTGACATAGTGCCAGCTCTAGACCTCCACATTGTCCTAACAGTCTTCCCAAAATTCCTCCATATGTTATTGGTGGGGCTCTGAAGCCCAGGGAAGTGCCATTACAATCTTGTCGTGCGGATCAAAGTGCTTTCGCGCCAAGTAGATTTTTGCCAAGTTATAGATTTTCAGCTCATTGTATGCTTCTTTGGCAGTGGCTAGGATACATGAATAATTCCCACAAGTGATTGGGAATGGAATATTGGTCACCTTCTTTAGGGAAAAGAAGGCATGTAGCTCCATTATTTGCTTGCAAAATTTTAGCAGGACAATCTTGTCCCCGCAGCGCTTGGGTAACAAGTAGGGTTTCCCGGAGAAGCCAGTCGCCCTTATATATGTATGCTGCTGGTATTGAATATGGTAATTTTCATAACTCTGGACCAAATTTATTGCATCTGTGGTTAGGCGGTATTCCGCATCCCAAGTGGGTGTGACCAGGTGGTAGTAAATGAATGCATCATTTACTCTGCAGAAACTGGGAAAGCTAGCCTCCCATTAAATCTATGGGAAGTAGTCCCAAGGGGCCTTTTGATCTGAGCCAAGCTCGAGTATGCTGTCTATGAGTAGCCAATGGGCGTGGGGCATCTACTATTCCAGGGCCTAGAAAACATAATAAGTCATGTAAAATTTCTTCTTCTTGGCCAGTTGGAGGAACTGGGAGTTGACGTGGTTTGAAATTATAGCCGCTCAGTTGAAAAACTCCCCAATTGTACTTATGTTGAGAAAGAAGTAATACATCCACCCAGAGAATTCTTAGGCATGTTGTTACTTGAAGACCTGGCATAGTGCGATTATCCCCATCTGGATGCTCTCTTTGAATTTAGACCTGGGGATCTCTAGCTTCATTCTTTTGGGGTCGCTCTTCGGGACTTTGAGCCAATGATTATTCATATAGATGTGGGCTGCCTCCTCCAATTTCTCAAATTGGGCCAAGGCATCAGACTGGGTGACCACAGTTAGCTTGGTGAAATGTGAGATTCCCAAGCCCCTCTGGAAGGTATCAGGGTCAAGAGACACTACAGGAGTGGGGTACCCTATTGGCTCCGGCGGTGCGAGCATAACAGCCAGAACAGATGGGTTGTAAAGGGCTGAGAGCATGAGAATAAGCTTTGGTGACTACATCAAGCACAGGAAGCAAGCTACCTTTAAGATCCTAGAGTTCCTAATTTTGATGTCCAAAGGATCTCTGGCCTGTCATTGAATATACATGACTTTGACCAAGGCTTGCATTTCTGGCCATGTTTCGACGCTAGTGTCGGTGAAAAGCTACACCTTGGACTCAATCTTTGAGCCCATGATGACTCCATCCTTCACATATTTCAGGCTCAAAGGCATCTTTTCCAAATCCTTCTCTATTTTTGACTTTACTGGTGCCCTGGTACTTGCTATAGATGGAAGTTCTGGACTTTCGGGTGGTGAGGATGCAGATGCTTTAGACATGTTTGAAAGTGTACTCTAGAAACTTGCAAAGCAAAGAAACCATTAGAATGTATTAACAAATATATATTCTGAGGTCTGGAGATCTTACCACCATGATGTCTGCTCTCCCTAAAAGGTTAGTTTCATTCAAAAACTCCAGAAAGCACACATACATATTATGAACTTAGGAATTTGCTTGACCATCCAGGTTTGGGAATTTTATCACATTTGGTAAGAAGGACCTAGGATGGATGATGGTAGGAGACCTGGAGCCTGGAGAAGTAACCGTTGGTAAAGATGTGCAAAAAGGCAATCTGTTAGACCCACGTGGGCGGCACATGGGTGAGTAATAAATTGGAGTTATGGTGATGATGGCGGAGCCAACTATCTGAATGCGTGAAAAGTGAAGGCCACTTGGACAGATTTAAATGCATGCATGGGATATAAATGAGGGCTAGGCTAGTTTTATGAAGGAGAGAGAAAACCACCTATTTGAAACTAGCCAAGAGCCAAGTTTCAAACTAGTGGTATTTTTCTCAGAATGAGCTTATGGGTGAAAAACCAGCGACATGGGCAACATGGCAAGCTTGCTAAGCTACCCAAAAGGATACACAAAAGATATACATTGGAGCCAAGGGATATATACATGAAAACCAGATGGATATACAACAAATATACACTAAATTTACATATATACACCGCATTTATACATATATACATTACAGAATGAATATCTACAATAAACTAGGAAAAACACAATATCTACAACTTTCTACACTATTTACAGACTAAACTACACCTCCACAGAGGGAAGAAAACCCTCTGGCAGAGCTGACCCACCAACGGGCGGCAAAACCAAAAAGAAACAAAAACACAAAACAAAAGAAAAAGGCAAAGACAACCAAAAATAAAGGAAAACAATGACACGAGACAGAAGGAAAGCCGAAGGGAGAGGAGGCACCAACCTGATAATGCAGAAAGGAGAGGGAAATAAAGCCACTGTAGAAGCTCTGCAACAAATACAGCCTTCAAACAATCACAATCAGCCGTCACAAACCACTCACAATCGCTTAGAAATGCTGGAAATAATTAGCACTGGATTAACGTTAAATCACTGCAAATTGCTCTGAAATTGCTTTGATTGCTTGAGTGTTTAAATCATGGTAAATGTGAAAATGATAGGTAACTTCTATTTAAACTCACGGTAAAAAGCAAGCCACCTTTCCATCCGCAAACTCCAGATAGACAGACCTACAGACTCTGGGCCTGGGGATTCTCTGTGATGATATCACTTTAACAAAAGAGAAAATCATGGTGAAGAATCCCAGAGTCTAGAATCTAGCTCCCGACAAAGGATGACCAACTCTGGGATTGGTGTCTTAGAGGCACAAGAAACCAATGAAACAAAGCACAACTGCGGGGAAGAAAACCCCAGAGAAAGAAAACAAAAAGGAAGACAAAAAAAAGACAAGGCAAGAACAAAAAGCAAAAACAAAAAAAGGGGGACCCAACATTTTGCACACAAAATGTAGGGACGGGGATACAGGGCATAACAACATCTAGCTACCATCTCTGCTATCTACAACCTCATGCCTGACCAATGATATAGTTGCCTCAAGTTAACATGCATCTTTTTAACTTTGGGATGCACTGCATAAGGGGCCCTATGAGCCTCAATCATCACAAACTCACACAATCCACTGGAAGAAGGTATATAGATACATCCTTTATGACACAATAGTCCATCAAACTCCAAGGCATACTCTAAAAACTTCCCCTAGGGGTCTCTAAGATTGAATCAACTCACAAACCTCTATGTACAACTCATCCTCTTGCAAGTGATGAAGGATGCAATCTCTCAAATCTGTGCCAGTAGACATAGAAGAAAGCTCATGTCATCTCCCACTCAAGGCATCTGTGACCACATTCTATTTTCCTTTGATGTAATGGACATCAAAATCATATTCACATAAGAACTCCATCCATCTTCTCTACCTTGCATTAAGGTTTGGCTGAGTGAAGATGTACTGAAGACTCTGATGGTCTGAATGAAGTTTGAATTGATGTCCTAAGAGAAAATGTCACCATCTGACTAAAGCATGCACCACTACTGTGAGCTCTAGGTCATGGGTAGGGTAGTTGAGCTCATGAGTCTTTAGTTTCCTAGACTCGTAGGCTATAGCTTTCCCACCTTGCATAAGGACTACTCCCAAACCATCTAATGAAGCGTCTATGCATACCATAAAGTCTACTGAAGGCTCTGGAATAGCTAGAATGGGTGCACTGGTAAGTGCCCTCTTAAGCTCCTGAAAAGCCTTATCACACTTCTCAGTCCACTCAAACTTCTTTCCCTTTCGCTGAAGAGAGGTAATGGGTTGTGCTACCCGAGAGAAACCATTAACAAACCATCTGTAGTAACCGGCTAAACCCATGAAACTTCTAACCTTGGTCACTATGGTAGGTGCTGGCCAATCCATTATGGCATCAATCTTTGATGGGTCTACTAAGATCCCATCGCTTGAAATAACATGGCCAAGGTACTTGACTTATATTATGAAGAAAGCACACTTTGTAAAGCTACCATACAACTGATTGTCTCTAAGACACTGCAAAAATTGCCTCAAGTGTTCCTTGTGCTCTTTCTCATCCTTGGAATATATCAAGATGTCATCGAGAAACACAACTACAAATTTGTCAAGGAAGGTTTTAAATACTCTGTTCATAAGACTCATGAACATAGCTGGAGCATTCATAAGATCGAATGGAACCATAGTGAACTCATAGTGGCCATATCTAGTGTGAAATGCGGTCTTGTGAATATCACTATCCACGATCCTCAACTGATGGTAACCTGATTTGAGGTCTATCTTAGAGAAGACTCGGGCACCTTGCAACTGATCGAACAAGTCATCGATCCTAGGAAGTGGATACCAATTCTTGATGGTCACCTTGTTCAACTGTCAGTAATCCATGCACAACCTAAGTGATCCATCTTTCTTCTTCAAAAAGATAACTGGTGCACCCCAACGAGAGACACTAGGACAAATGTGTCCTTTCTCTAACAGTTTCTCAAGCTATATCTTGAGCTCATTAAGCTCATTAGTGGTCATCCTATAAGGTGCTCTAGAAACTGGCTCAGCTCCTGGTACGAGATCAATGTGAAAGTCTACTGCCCTTCGAGGAGGCATACCAGGTAGCTCTAATGGAAACACATCTGCAAACTCTTGAAGAATAGGGAAGTCATCAAGAGAAGTTTCTTTCTCTGTCTCTTCTTCCCTATCACTGATGGTTATGGCATACAACTGGCATTCCTTCTGCATGCATCACTTAAGCTGCATGGTGGATATCACATGGAGGGATACAAGCCTATGAACCCCAGTAATAACTATATCTATACCATCATCATCCAAACATTTGATCCTCTTTTTATGACAATCTAGCTTGGCTCTATGGGCACTTATCCAATCCATGCCAAGGACTAGACTGTAAGACCCAAGGGGAGTAACTCTAAGATTAGGTATGGTGGTCATCCCACCAATCTGGATTCAACAATCACTAACCATCAAGGTTACAAAAACTCTAGCTCCTGAAGCTAACTCTACTTCCCATCTAACCTCTTGACTAGCTGCCACTAGCCTGCAATGCTCCACAACTGATGGAGAAATAAAGGAGTCAGTGGCTCCTGTATCAAGAAGAATAGTAACATCACTACCTCTGATCTTACCTGAGGCCTCAATGATGGTAGCCTGGTGCTCTGCCTGATGATTGTCCACTGCTGCATAAACCATGTGGGATTTCCCCCTGTCCCCTACTATTGGTTCTGAAATTGCTGTACACTGACTACCACCCTGTAGGCACTCTCTAGCTAAGTGCCCCATGGCACCACATGTGTAACATGACCCCTATGACTGAACCTGAACACCCAAAGGCCTAAAATACTATGATCCTACAGTCCTAGATGAACTGCTATAACCTCCCTTAGAGGACTGCTGAGTTTGAGCCAAAGGGGTATATGGTGCCTGAGACCTTTGGTCCTTCTTAGGACCCTGAGATTGCCACTGTTTGGACTTGCAGCCCTGCTGAACCTAAGGTGTCCTCTGACACTGGTTCTGCTGACTGTTGTGGCTACTGTTGTTGCTGCTGCTGCTACTACTGTGGGCCCTATATGTCCCTTAAGAGTTCCTCTGATTCCCCTTCCATGTGTTCTTTTGATATCCAGAGGCTTGAGATGAGGTATTGTGGTTCTGTGACCCATCCCTATAGTTCTGTGGGCCCCAGACTATCTCTTCGGCCACTAAGGCCCTGCCCACCGTGAACCTCAAGTTCCTTGAAGGTACCATACATACCCTATCTGAAATCATAGGATTTAATCCCTTGATGAACCTATTCACCTATAGCTTCGCATCTCCCATGTATTCAACATAGGGTAGGAGGTCGAGAAACTTGCCCTCATACTGGGCTACTGTAAGACCCCGTTGCTAGAGGTCATGGAACTCATCTATACGGTGTTGTTTGAACTGTTCTAAAATATACCATTCCCTGAAGAGTTCAAGGAAAGCTCCCCAAGTGAGGGTATTAATGTCAATGAGTCGCTTGGTCTCCTCATGCCTCCACTAGGTGGAGGCCATGTCTCTGACCAAAATAATTGCGAACCATGCCTTAAGGTTGCTACCATAATTCTGCAACCCAAAGCACCTCTCCAGGCTTAAAAGCCAAGCCTCAACTCCTACCCCATCTGCTTCTCCTATGAAGGTAGGCGGTTTAAGCCTCATCAACTCTGTGATCTGATTCCTGATATCGAGGGGTGCTCTATCGACCCTCTAAGCACCTCCCCTAAGAATACCACTTGGTACTGCAATGGATTTGTCTTCCTGATCTATCTGATTCCCTCCTTCTCTAGGAGGTGGGCTCCTACTTCTCTCTCTTTCCTGATTAACAGGTGGCATGCGGTCTAGTATGAGCCCGACTAGATTTTGAAAGGCCAACAAAAGTGCTGCATTAGGGTCAGGAGGGGGTTCAGGAGGTGGACTCTGATCCCTCCTACAATCCTCTACTTTGGTTTGTACCTCTACGCGTGCCGCAGGGATGCGTCACTGACCACGCCCTTACTGACGGGCTTGACGAGTGACAGGTGGCATCCTACACATGCAAGACAATTTTAGTAATAATGTAGTGGGTTAGATTCCCAATGTTGCTAAACATGGCTCTGATACCAAAATGTCATGCCCAAATGATGGGCAAAAATACACAAATAATTTTTTTTTTTAAAACGTACTAAAAAGGATAACAAAACTATCACAAGGGTAACATGTGCATGGAAAACAGTGCAAGGGGATAAAAGAAACCAGGAGGGTCCCTAAAACCACAAGGTTGATCTACATGCAAACCGAGGGGGTTGTCCAAAAGTCATCTATACTCCAAAAAGTGAGAAAGGTAAGCACTAGGGTTTGTTAAACCCTAAGGGGGACTCGTACACGCAAATCAAGACAGCTGACTAAAAGTTAACTAGGGTTGACCTAAAGTCAACTAGACTTAAAAATATGTGAAGGAGGGTTACTAGAGCCTACTAAGTTCTAAGAAGTGCTGAGGCATGCAATTCGAGATAGTTGACCAGAAAGTCAACCCATGTTGACCAAAAAGTCAACTATCATCGAAGGGCGCAAAACTGAAACCTTAGGATACAGAGGCTACAAGGAACATCTGGTTTAAATTTTGAAATGCACAGACAAGGTTTGACCACGGTTGACTTAAAGTCAACTGCGTACAAGAATGGTCAAAGGGGGACGTTAAAAATGTCTAAGACTTATTTACTTTAAAAGAATAATTTAATTAAATATCTAATGTATTAAACCCCCTCATAAAATTATTAAATATAATATTCCTTATTCTATTACAACTTAGTCGATAAAAACATATCTAAATTAGTAAATAAATTTAACCCCCCTAAACTTTCAGAAGTCCTAAGTACAACTTTAAAATTAAATGATTAAATAGAATTTCCCCCTTTAAATATAAACTAATATTCTAAATAAGAATAAATTCCCATGGAGAAAATTTGAATAGAACAACGTAATCATTATTATTTAGATTCAACTAATATGATCTATTAAAAAAATAATAATACATAAGTTAACTATAACTCTCTAACTCAACAATTTAAACCATTTATACCTCTTAAGCTTAAATTAATAAATAAATAGATAAAAAAAACACTAATTTAAGTCAAATCTTAATCTAAGGAAATCTTTAAGCATTATTAAATTTGATAAAGGCACCTAATAAAAAAAAACAATATTTAAACTATCTTATATATATATATATTTTTTAAAAACAAAACTAACCTTTTTATATATATAAATATCTATGAGAAAATCTAATTTACTAATTTAAATTTACTACACATAAAATAAAAATACAATAAACAACCCACAAACTTAACCCTAACCCTAAGCGATATGCTCCGAGCGGCCAAAGGGGAAAAAGTGTGGCGGCGACCAAACTGGTTACGGGCGGTGAAATCATCATATAGGGGCAGCGGTGAATAAAAATAGGCGGCAGTGAATGAAGGTAGGTGGCAGAGAGGTTTTCGGCAGGCCGAGGAAGTGCTGGTGGGCGCGCGCACGGGGGCACTGCCAAGTGGGGGAGCGAGTGCATGTGGCCGTTCACACCACCGCAATGTGTAACCATAGGGACTGGGTGCAGCCATGGCCAGCGCCCCTCCCCACTGTGTATACACAGCGGGAGGTCCGGCCTCCGCTATCACGTGGGATGGGAAGGTCTCGGCCTTCCCTCCCAAAACCCAAATTAACAAAAAATTGAATTTTGCTGGCCGAAAAATAAAAATGATTTAAATTAATATTAAATCCCTTAACAACATAACATATCTTAAATATATTTAATGCATATATAAAAAATATGAGTAACATATAAAAAAAACATTGGTGAAGCTGACTGTATAAGTCAAAATAGTGGGTATAAGGGAGATGTATTTTTTTAATCTAAAAGCACCAATGAAACCTATATTTTAATCTGTAGACATTGGTGGAGTAAAACTTTATTTTTTATCATTTTTTTTTTTTGCAAATCTTTTCCACAATTACTTAAGTTTTTTAAAAAAATATATCTCTTCATCAAGAACAAAAAGTAAAGTAATAATTAATTAATTAATTTTTTTTTAAAGCTTCCATTTAGATTTAGTAAAAAGCGAAGTAGTTTATTTTAGTTAAACAAAACCATATTCACAAAAGGATTATTCAAGAAGTAAATATAATTATGAATGAATCTCATAAACTTAAAAATCTCATTCCCACCAAAATATGATAAAATTATTATTTTATTTTTTTGTAAAGGAGTATGACATAAAATCTGAAAGTTAAATTCTTAATTTAACTTGAACTATGTTTATTTTAATGAGGATAAATCTAGGTTTGCTGCTAGCTAACTAATAACTAATCAAGAAAATTTCAATAAAACAAATAATTTAAATAATTTCCAATATTCTCCTTTCTTAATTCCAAACAGAACAAGATTACACTAATCATTGGATTCACATACTACTATAAGGATAATTCAAATTTTACAAATGATATAAGGTTACAACTTTTCTTATGGTCTCATTACAACTTTTCAATAATGAAATTTATAAAGCATCAGGATGACAAATGATCATTTTCTAGCCATACCCATCTTCCTCATAAGGGTACAATACAACTTAGAACTCCATCAGGAGCCTAAAAATGGTGAGGTTGACCATGGAGGCTCACCTCCCAACCTAGGCCTTTACAAGACCACCCCCAAGCTTGGGGATCCAATCTAGAACGGGTTACAAATAGAAACACCCAACAAGCAGGAAATGAAATAGAGAACTCAAACACAAGAAAGCTTCCCAACATCAGGATGAACAAGAGGAAGAATCTTCAAGAGACCTTCCATAACAGGGGTAGTGGTAGACCTCACTAAAGGAGAAAGCCAAGAATAAACATAGAATAGACAAGCCTTACATGGACTTGAAAAGGACCATCTTTACAAGATGTTGTCCTAAATAACCTCCTTATATCTCCTAGATGCCCTCAGGCCCTTCTTGGCTTCATGGGTATCATGTTACCCTAAGTTTTTCCCTGCACACATGGGAGACTCTACACTAACATGAATCATTTCAAACTACCCCTCCAAGGCTACTCTACCCTCCCAAGGGTGAGTGTACCTTAAAGACCCATTCAAAATAAACCACAAAATAAAGACATTGAGAATAAACATTTAAATTTTAAAACTGAAAATAAAGCTTCAAAAATACATATGACTCCATTAATGGAGTCCTTGAGTTTAAGAACACACATAAACACAACAATAAATTTAAAGAAATCCAACCTTAATCCAAAGATAAGGTGTGAAGAGGAATGGTGTTGAGCTATCCTTCCTAAGCTCCTTCTCCAAAGGCTCCTTCAAACTGAACTCTATCTCTAAGGGTAGAGAGTGGGTGAACACTCAACTCATCCTAAATCCTTCCCTAAATAGGAAAACCTCCAACAAGAATAAGGTTTATCCCAAAGGTGAGGTAACTCTAACCAACCCCAAAACTAAACCACTTCCTAACTCTCCAAGTGTGAAGTCAAATGAAACTTGGGTAAAAGAGAGAGTGAGGTTAACCAGAGTCATACTCCTCTTCCAAATTCGCTCAAAACTGAAAATGACATTTAAAGGAAGAAATAAATGAGTTTAGAGGCTCATTAATGTTATAAAATAACCCCTAACCCATAGGGTACCAAGTTGGGTGACTAAAACTGACCCCGATTACCCCCTAGGAGCCCAAAAGACCCTCTAAAACTCACCCTAAAGTTAACCTACGAATTTCTAAGTCAAAGGAATTCTAGAAAATTCTAACCCTGGGGTAAGCTTGGGTACTACTCCTAGATTACCTTAGTTAACCCTTAACTAACCTTGGTTTCCCTTTAACTATCCATGTCAATAAATAAATTACCACAATTGCCAAACTTGGCACAATAAATTAAAACAATTGATATGACTTATTCACATTAACATTTACTAGTTTAATAACACATATGCAAACCACGTTTAAAAAATAAACACATGAAAATAAGGTCCATGTCTCTTTATATAGATAGGACCTTGGAAAGCATGGGTATTTACATAGGTTCCAGTACTGGGTCCCCGATTTAGATCCATGGTCACCTTTTCCTACACACTCAATGCACACATCAGTAGATCCAAAATAACATGATATGAAACATAAAATAACATCAATAATATATGTAAGCATATAAACCACATTGCATTAGAACTGAAATATCCTAGCATCGGTTTCCTAAACCAATTTCATCATATTATATTCATACATGTAAGTCCATATAAGACATCAACATAAGCTGAAACTGAATCAGAACATAAAGCATCTTGAAAGTACCCTGATTACAAAATCAGGTGCTGAATATATAACATAGGACTGCACCAATTCTCAAATGTATAAAAAGTCTCTGATAGTCAAAGTATGTCAAAGCATAAACTACTGAAAGCATGAGAACAAAATAGTAAAACTATAACAGTTAAAAGTAGGTCTCACAAACTTGCCTACTTTGCATCTGAATAACTTGCACCCTATTGAGTTTCATAGTTCACCACTTTGGAAATGTTTAACATGTATATCAGAGAGCTTATGTTTTAAATCTTAAGTCATTTTGAATCTATTTGATAATTTTTAAGTCTCCCCAAAGTTGGTTGTGCAAAACTATCTTGTTTCTCTGTCATGTCCAGATATCTAAATAGCCTACATTGAGCTTCTGCAAGTTGTACCAAGTTGAATACCTTGCATAATTGAATGTTCCCCCATGTTGAAAACATGAAAGTGTACTCATATGAAGAGTTTCAGACTCATACCAATCCAATTGTTCACTTTCTCAACCTGATTCCAAATCTAATTTATGCATATTTGCTGAGTGTAAAATTGGAAAAATTATAAGATGCTAACTTTGGAAATTGATGCCGATAGATCAGTTCACCTTCAGTGGAGGCTAATTGAAGATTTATGTTCCATGTGCAAAGGTGAATCAAGTTCTAGAGGTTCAAATTATGGGGGCTCTTTTTGATTATTTTGTGAATCAAAATTTGAAGACAGTTTATGCAGTTTGGCAGTGCAAAGCAGAGGTTTTTTAAAAATTTTAAGTTATAAAAGGGAAAAATGAAACCATGAAAAGGGGAGCCGAGACCTTTGGAGGGTAGTTATGATGTCCATTAGCAAGAAAAGTTAGCCATTAAAAATCTGAAAATGCAAGTGCACATCCAGCCACATTTTTGATCATATCTCAAAAACTACGATCTGGGTTGGGCTGAATTTTGGATATGTTTGAAACGACCATGCTAGAAATCTACAGTAAAAATTTGAGACAAATTAGAGTTTAAATGAAAAATTTATGGCTCTATGAGTATTGGTAGCAATAGAAAAGTTTCAAAAATGCACTGAGATATATCCCACATGCATGGGGTTGTGAAAGTTTTTAACATTTATATGCTCCAAAACTTAGTATATGATTTGAAGAAAGAACCAAGAAGCCATTTGGTGGGTCTCTTGGTTGAAATTTTGAAATTATTGTGTTCCCCATAATTTTGGAGTAAAAATGCATAAAGTTAGTCTCCTTATCTCCAAGTCTTCAAGTCTCCAAAGCCAAAAAAATCATCTAGAGACTTAGAGACTAAAGGTAGTCTCCAAGTCTACAAGTCTAACCATAGTTGGTGAAATCATTCAAAGACTTAGAGACTACACTATCCAATTTAATGACATTCAAGGCATGGTCAAGGTGCAGTCAAGTTAAGCTCATTCAGAGACTTAGAGACTAAAGGTAGTCTCCAAGTCTCCAAATTGAACCATGGTTAAGAAACTTTTTATGAGACTTAGAGACTACATTGTGCAAAGTAACCACAGTTGAGACATGATTAATGGTTGAGTGAAGTTAGTCTCTATGTCTCCAAATATCCATGTCTCCATGTCTCCAAGTCTCCAAATCAAACCCATGGTTGAGAAAATCATCTAGAGACTTAGATAATAAAGCTTGTCTCCAAGTCTCTAGATCTAACTGAGGTTAAAGAAATCTTTCAGAGACTTAGAGACAATGAGAAAAAAGGCTGATCATGGTTAAGGTGTAGTTAAGGTGTGATTAAGTAAAGATCTAGAGACTTAGAGACTAAAGCTAGTTTCCAAGTCTCCCAACAAACTCATGGTTAGCAAAAGGATCTAGAAACTTAGAGACTAAGTTAGTCTCCATGTCTTCAGATAGACTCAAGGTTAAAGGAATTATTCAAAGACTTAGAGATAAAGAGGAAAAGATGACTGGGGTTAAAAGGTGAGTTAAAAGGCCAGTTTAGAGTAGCAAATCAGCATATGACAAGTGTCAAAATCTAGTGGAATTTGGGCATAATATGCAGAAAATTGAGGAAAATGAGAAATTTCAATACACAGAGTTAAAGTGCAAAGAATTAAAAGATTTTGTTATAGTTTAAAATGAAAATAAAAGAAGAATATTAAAGGCAAATTGAAGACTAAAGTGCATAGAAACTATATTAAATGGAAAAATTAAAGTTATATGCATAGTTAAACATAGGAAAAGGTATAGTTTCTGGCAAATGTATTTTATTTTCAGATTTGAAAAGGAACATTTCGGGAAGAATTTTCAACACAGAGGAAATCAGATTTTTTGTAGAAGAATGACAAATTTAGACAGAATGAAGATTAGATTATGGAGATCATGTTTGCACTAAAAGAAGAGATAAAATACATATATTTCATTTGCAAAATCAGATTTATATTTGCTTTCCCAGAGATTTTTTGGAGAAGAATGAAATCAGATTTTCTCAGATTAATATTAGATTTGAAAAGCTTCTCAGTGGTAGAATGAAAGAGTTATAATGAGGATAAAATTAGATTTTAAAAAGACAAGTGGAGTTAAAAATTGATTAAATCAATCAGATATTTTGAAGACTTGGAATGCAAGTAAAATCAGATTTTTGAAGTCACCGAGAAGGATCAGATTTTTGGAAAAGAAGAAATGAGTGTAGAACAGATTTAAGAGAAGGACAGGTGTTTGCCAGACATAGTTTTGAGGGTTTCTTCTCTTCTATATATCTTCTTCTTTTCTCAGTTGTAAGGGTTCCTTTTTTCTGCTCTATTTTGGGGTTTTTTCCCTGCAAATGTTCAAAGCGGGTCCTTGTTGGTCTTGTGGAAATTTTATTGTAAGTTATACTTCTATGTCTTTGATATTCTAAAGGCTTATTATTTGGATGTGTTGAAAAAGAATCCATTAATAGAATACAGTATAGTTTTCCCTCTTTCATATTATCTTGTCTCTTTGCATTCTGTTTGTGCTCTAGTGTGTTTTAATTACAAGGCATTTGGAATACACCTGCTACAAGGTAGTATGCCTAATTATTTATGAGTTCCTTTCAAGGAGAGGACTAAGTTTCATAGATGATTTCAGAGAGCAAATTATTGTGATAAGGATTTGATGCAGATGTATGTATATGAGAGGATAGTTTGTAAGGCACTCTATCTCAGCTGCACGTAGTTTTTAAGGTACTCTACAATATCTCTATTAGTTTATCTTTGTTGATTTATGTTTTCATTGACTCTTTTCCCAAGGGATAGGCACTAGTCTAGAGTATAGTTTGCAATTTTTTCTTCATCCAATATCAAAATCATTTCAATTAAATATACTTCTGTTACTTAGAACAAATGAGTTGAACTCGTTAAGGACTTATATGAGCAGGATATTGTCCATCTTAGTGATTTCTTAGAGAGTGAATCAACTAGGTTATCCCTCCTTAAAAGGAAGAAGGATGAAATTCCTTGTATCACTGGTTTATGCTATATTTACAATCATGGTTTGTCTTGTTAAGTTTTGCATTTGGTTATGCTTGGTCATATGCAAAATGTTTCATAAGTTGGCTCAATAACTCCTAATAGCAAATGAGTGTCCAAATTAATATATACTGTGTAATTAGTCATCATAAAGAGGTAAAACCCACCTGAGTATATGTGGAGCTCAAAAATGAAGAAGGATTTTGTTCAATCCTTAGCAATTAGGATTTTCTTGGCTTGAAGCAGTATTAAAGGGTATAGTGTTCAAGCAGTTTATCAAGCACTATATTTCATGCAAGAAAAATCCCTAAGAGGCTACATGGGGAGTGGCAAGTAGTGCACCATGTAACATTATCACATGTATTGTTACAATTAGGCTTGTCATTTCTTTTTGGGAATATAGGCTTCCCATCTTTCCATTGGGTGGTATAGGGATAGCTTTGCATCCCTAGTGGCCTATTCAAGTTATTTTTGGTAGGCTTGGTATCTCTAAGGAGGAAACCCATTTTTTTATCAAAATCATTCATGTTGGTGGTAAGACAAACCTTATAATCAAGCCTTAAAACTTGGAATAATTTATGCATGGCTTTTTGAAATCTTTTATTGAATTCAACAACATCGTCATTATAATATTTCTTAATGTTGTTGAACTCATTTATCATAAAACCTTCATTTGTCATATTACCATATTATTCTTTAAAATAGCTTTCCAAATCATCCATAGATCTTATAAAGCCAAAAGAAAAACCCCTAAACCAATCCCTATCATCCTCAACTAGAGATTGCAAAAATAATTTCATGATTACATCCTCATGCATGATCTCATAGTCATCCATCATATCAATAAACTTTTTCAAATGTTACTCACAAGTAATAACATTATTCCCAACAAATTTGGGAAGTTTATCTCTCATTTCACTTGGAAGTACATTTGGATAACCAGGAATATCTATGAAAGAAAATTATTTTTACATTTCTGCATGAGTTGGTCTTCTTGGAAAAGGGTTTTCCTTTTGAAAAGAAGATGCCTTGGCATGTGATGTTGTAGCTTTCTCAGCACCTCATGGCATAGAAGTCTGCCTAAGAAAATCCAACTTCTTTTGAATGTCTAAAGAAACATCCTCTAACTCATCCTTCTCAAGCTCCTTAGCTATTCTTTCTTTCTTTTTTTTTTTTCCATTATAGCCCTCTCTAAATTAGTATCCAACTTGGATATCAGATCTACTAAAACCTTGGGATTCATAGGTTCATCTATTTTAACATTTGTCATCTTTTTCTTACCCTTGTTTATTGGTCCTTAGGTATTATGAATTGGCTGAATGATAGGTTCCTCTTCATCTTGTTTAGGCTCATCAACCTAGTTCATTTCCTATAATCTTTGTGATTTCCATTTCTTTTTCTCAAGCAAACTTTGGTCATTTTTTATCTTACCTTATTTTTCTTTCCCTCTTCTTTGTCTAATATCAATCTGCTCATGGATTCTCCTATCTAGTTCAACAATCTCTTCTGCTATAGTATCAAAATCAAGGAGAGTTGTTTCAGATTCTGTAATTTCCTTCTCACTAGGAGAGTAATAATATTCATAAGCACCCAATCCCAAATTAGTAGCATCTTTATATTTTGATGCATTGCTTTCCTGATTATGCTGGATTGGTTCTTCTGCTCTTGTGTTCTCCATTTGTCTCTCATTTTGAGGGAGAATCCTATTTCTCTTTCCTTTCCTTGGGTGACTAGCCTTAGAGGTGGTTGGAAACTAATCCTTCATCTTATCTTGAAGATATCTCTCCACCCAAGATCTAGTGTATCTATGAATCATGTAAAGAAAGTGTGTGTCAATTTAAAGATGTTAATCAACACTGCTACGGAGAAAACTTAGAGTTTCCAACCTACATGTTGGGAAAATACAATACTTTGCTAAAATGAAAATGGAAGGAATAACACTCATGGAATACAAGGTACTCTATACTTCCAATTGTCAACCTACTGATTAGTTAGGACACTATTGTTCACTCTTTCCCCAGTAGAGTCACCATTTTGTTGGTGTTTGAAATTTTTTATGCTATCTAAAGCTACCAATATGCCTTGAGATGGATTTTAGGAGTGGTTAGCTCCAAGTATGGAATCTCTACAAGACAATTGGACCAACTATAGGGACATGAATTCCCTCTGCACTACTAGCTCTTCAGAACCAAGGTGGGTACACCTAATCCTGACAACATACTACTCTTTACAACTCTTTAACACTCTGGATTATAACAATAGATCATGGTAAAAAAGTACTAAGTACTAATCAGGCATTCATTGACTCTCTACTACCAAGTAGGACATACAACCAATGACCATAGGATCTGAAAAGAACTAAGTAATGGTTTTGATTTAAATTTCTAAGACATAACCAAACTATATCAGACATGCATCAACAAAGAGCAGAAAAGCTTTTGATCAGTGCCTTATCCATTGGGCAACTTCTTCAATCCAAATAATGAAATAAATAGATAACATATTGGAAAGGAATCACAACCATAAACACATGTATCTTAGATCACACTCTTGCTTATAAGATCCCTATTCACATATATATATATAAGATGAATCTATATTTTCCCCAAAGTATCTTTAATCAGATCCTAGATCAGAGCTAATCCGAGATTCACACAAATATAGCCAAGGCGAGACTTGAAACTAAGACAATGTATTAAGTATAGTGAATCTAAAATATGCAACAATATGATTGAATAATTACACCACTCAGTAATCTACACAAGATCATTTAATTTTCTATCTAATCATGAAATACAGTCTGATATCCAATTTGATACACCCCTAGAACTTAAACTTCTGGGACCAACCACCTAGGATCAGAAAATTTAGAACCTTTACCATAGAGAGAGGAAAGGAATAAGAAGGAAGATAGAAACCATAGGGTAGGGTTTCAATAAATCTCTAATAAAATCATCAATGCAATCCTATCTTGCCAAATTATTCTTTCTCCAAAAGATTACCTAAAAGATCTATTATGGCGATCCACTTGCCAAATCACAACCAAAATTCCAACCACATAAATGCAGAATACCCAAAAGCATGGGAGAAGACATCCCAAAAAAGAAAAAGATAAGAGATCCATAGAGAAACCACGCTGCAATAAATGTATTTTCCACCCACAGACACATCCCCAACCACTAAATGGCACCATTAAGACTGATCACGACCCAAGACAACCTCAAGCCACTCTTCAGTGAGTCTGAGAACACGCCACCGTGGTAATCCTTATTGAAAGATTTAAATTTTTAAAATAAATGATGTCATGAATAATTTCCTGGCACCAAACATATCAAAGGCTAAGATCTCAACCTTTTCCAACTTTAAAATGTGACTGTTGATACACTTTAAGTTATAAATGCACAAAGTAAAAAGGAAACTCACCTTTCCTAGTCAAACTTCATTGACATCCACATGGCACCATATTATGTACTCTCAGAACCCCCTATCTTTTTTCTCAAACTCTATCCCCACATTCTTACCTTGTCACCGCCCAGGATACATGTCACGTATTTTGTGACTGCACAGTGGTTAACATCCTTGCATCTTTCCTTCACGCTATAGCACATTACCGCCAGATCTTGATCTACCTTCATCACCTTATTTGCATTCAGCACCACATGTCATTATCTAATTTGATCCATCCTCGGTCCCACCTAACCATCATGTGGACTATGCCATGTGGCATCACCCTTTTTTGCTAGAACCTTGCCGAGTGTCTAACCAACCTGGCCTCTCATCTGTCAAACCTACCACATGTCACACCCACGCTACCACGATATCCGACTATATTTGTACTAACTCAGACTGCGCTATTGAACCTTTCTACCACCTGTCATCTTCCCTAACACATTGCCCCAGAGCATTCTCAGTCATGGACCCACCAACATTATCCATATGTCTGCCAGTTGGCCGCTATTAACCTCAACTCTTTGCAAACCATTGGCCAAAAAGGCGCTTGCCTTTTGACACTTAACTTACTCTGGGCTAGGATATAAAAATGTTAAGTAATACTAATGCATGACCAATGTGGGATATAAGACCTAAGGCATTTAAAACTCAAAAAAAACTAGTGAAGACAATGAGACCTAATCAGCTAGTCTAACCCCACAAAAGCAAGCTAAAGGGGACAATACAAGGCCATAACAGTCCTCTGCAACCATTTGACGCAGGAAGGAGACACAAAGCACCTTGTAAATTTAGAATAATCACCATTAAATCCCTAATTTCGTTTTCTATCCTAACAGAGTAGTCAGTAGTTTCCGAGCAGAATGATTGCTGAGTTGCATAGATAGTTAGTGTCAAGTGATAGTTTTGACAAAGTATCAGAGTTTACATATGGCAAGTAAAATAGTTTATATATATATATATATGTATGTATATATATGTATATATATATATATACATATGTGTATATGTATATGTACATATACATATATATATATATATATATATATATGCAAATATATATATATATANTACATATATATATACATATATATATATATATGTATATACATATATATGTATATATATACATATACATATATACATATATGTATATACATATACATATATATATATATGTATATACATATATATATACATTTATATACATATATATATACATGTATATATATATATTCAAGATCAACGATCTAGATTCATCACCTTTTGCCACTTAGGCATCCCTTATTTTGATTGGTTGCATTTCTTGCATAGGGATCCATGATCTTAGAAATAACGCATAATTAATGTATTAAATATCTTGAATAGTCATTAAATGAT
>MU223442.1:141644-170162 GCA_018584345.1 Thuja plicata | reverse complement strand
TTAATGCATTAATTATGAATTATTTCTAAGATCATGGATCCCTATGCAAGAAATGCAACCAATCAAAATAAGGGATTTCTAAGCGGCAAAAGGTGATGAATCTAGATCATTGATCTTGATTTGGATGCTTCATCAGATGATCTATATATGAGATGCTTCAAACCCTAATCTATGCATGTTTGTGGATGTAGATGTCATGCTAAGAGATCGAGTGTGTATGCATGCTTTTCATACCTAAAGAATAGACTAGACAGAGTGATTGAGATGAGTAATGAAGGATATTAAAGAGATATATAAGATTGAGAGATCATTTAAAATTTGGAAATATGAGATTTTATTATCAACATTTGTAGTTTAGACCGAAGGATTAGGTACTAATACATTCAATTAGGGTAAATCTCTTAACAGAGTGGTCCTAACAAGCCTTCATAAATATCTTAATAGAGTGCTTACTTTTTAGTAAGTTTAAATCCTTTAACAAGGTAGATTGTATATTTTTCCAAGCTCTTAACAGGGAAGACCCTTGATAGGGTAGATCATCAGAAGTGATCAAACTTTGGAGCCCTAATAAGGACACTTTATTACCACAGTAATGAAGATTTATGGGTCTCGTCCCCACCCCATTTTTGCCTTTTGAGGGTTTCAGCATTACAAAATCTATGTGTTGTGTGCTCATTATGGATGTGATTAGATCTTAGATCTATTACAACATTTTAGTTTATGTTTATGTTTACATGGTTGAATTAATTTGTTTTAGAAGTGTAAAAGTTTAATAGATCTAATTCACCCCCCTTAGTATATTGCTTTCCCATATTAGAATCCCAAAATTACTATACTAGACAAATCTATCCATTTGCATATAAATCCATAAACATTAACTCCTCATTAACACATCATAAATCCTTACACACACATATCCCTGTATCATGTTGGTGTTTGAAAATGTTTATTCTATTTAAAGCTACCAATATGCCTTAAGACTAATGTTAGGAGTGGTTAGCTCCAAGTATGAGAGCTCTGTAAGACAATGTGACCAACTATATGGACAATACTATCCTCTACACTTTTTCCTCTGCAAAACTAGGGAGGGTGCACCTAATCATGATAAAATACAACTCCTTACAACTCTTCAAAACTCTAGATTATAATAACAGATGATGGTAAGAATGTACTAAATACTAACCAGGAATTCATTGACTCTCTATTACCAAGTAGGACATATAACCAACAACCATAGGATATGAAAATGAATAAGTAATGGTTTTAATGTAAATTTACAGGACATAACCAAACCATATCAGACATGCATCAACAAAATAAATAAAATCTTTTGATCGGTGCCTTATCCATTGGGCAGCTTCTTCAATCCAAATATTGAAATAGATAGGAAACCTATTGGAAAGAATTCACAGTCATAAACACATGTATCTCAAGTCACACACTTTCTTATAAGATCCCTATTCATATATATATAAGATGAATCTATATTTCCCCAATAGTATCTTTAATCTGATCCTAGATCAGAACTATGGATTTAAACATACACACAAATAACTCTATATATTGGAAATGAAAATCCAAAACTCACACAACAAAAGCCAAGAAGATACTTGAAACTAAGAAAATATATTATCTATAATGAATATAATTCTATAACAATAAGATTTAATAACTACACCACTCAATAATCTACAAAAGATCAAAAGTATCTATCTAAGTATGAAATACAGTATGATACCAAACCTTATATATCCCTAGGACTCAAACTTCTGGAACCAACCCTTAGGATCTAAACATTTGGATCCTTTACAACTAAGAAAGGAAAGCCTTAAGTTGGAAATGAAAACCCTAGGATTGGGTTCCAACAATTTCCTAATCAAGTCATAAATTCAAACCTATCCTACCAATTTGATCTTTCTCCAAAAGATCACCTAAAATATCTATTATAATGATCAACTTGCCAAATTAAAAGCAAAGGTCCAACCACATAAATGCAGAATACTCAAATCATGACATAAGACATCCAAAAAGTAGGAAGAAATCAGAGATCCAAGACACCACCATACTATAATGAATGTAATCAGACCCATAGAACATAACCCTAGACAAACAAATGATGCCATTAAGACAATCACAGGCCAAAAGAAACCTCGAGCCACTCGCCTGCAAGTATGAGAACACACCATCATAATGAAATGCGTAGAAGGATTTTAAATTTAAAAAAACCCCAATGAATAACTCCTCTAGTAGGAAACACATAGCCGGCCAAGATCAAGATCCTTTTGCAACTTTAAAATAGAACCGTTGATGCACTTATGTTACCTAGACACCTTATGAAACTAACTTAACTAAAACATGTATGACCATGGTCTATCACGTGACACAGAGATAATATAGTCGCCAAACTGCCAAACCTTTCACTTAACCCATGGTTTATCTCATGATTTAATGCTAGCAGCACATCTTTCCCCTTCATCTACAGTTTGCTTTGAGTCACTAAAACACTTAAGTCAGCAAGAATTTAATCTGAGACTCAGCGACAAGCACTCATTCTTGGGCCAACCAATTTCCATGTGTAAACCTACTATTTGACCTTGGAACCACCTATCCACCTTATCTTGTATGGGCCCCACACTCCTTTCTGTCATCTTGTACATGCATCACCCAATTTGTGACCGCGCAGTGCTTAACTTTTTTGCATCTTTGCTTCACGTGATAGTGCCTTACTGTCATATCTTAATCTACCTTCATCAATTTCTTTTTTATCCCTCACCACACATCACCATCTGATTTGATCCATCATGGGTCCCACCTAACCAACCTGTTGAATACACCACATGACATCACCCCATGTTCTGGAACCTCACCACGTGTCTAACCAACTAGGCCTGCCACCTGTCAAACCTACCACATGTCAAACTGTAACTTGTCCTCAGCCACAAAGCTATAGGTTCCACCTTGTCACTAATTTGTACCCACCAATTGCTAGATGTCACTCATACTTAATGACTTATAAATTACTTACCAATCATTTCATCATCAAGTGATTATTTCAACCATCAGATCAAACCTCATATGCTTTCCTTTTAATTCCTTCCTTATTACCTCAACTGGACCCACTCGGACATGTGGTGTCATGGCTTAATGGCTTGATGGTTATATTTATAGCACTTTCCCTTTAAGCCTTTAAGCCAAATGTTAGATCATATTAAACTTGCTGCACCTTTACCACCTTTCTTTACCTGGGACCAATGATGTCACATGGAGGGAAAATGTCACAATGGCTTAATGGCTTAATCATTAGATGAACTACATCTCGAGTTTAAGTCATTACATCATCCGTCTGATCAATAAGAAAATGTATGCACTTTATCACAGCCCTTATCATATTTTGGAACTGCCAAAAACCCATAGTGCTCATGCTTAATGTCTTTCTAGGTAGATCTTATGCAACTTGGCTTTAATTCATTAAGCCAATTGTTGGATCAAAATGGTCATGCTCGACAGATATAAAGGTAATGACGTAAAGTTTAATGGGGACAAGGACTTATGGAAAATTAAAGTGAACCCCACAGAACTTAGGAAACAACTAAACGTAAGTGGTGTAGGAGAACCCTAAAAAAACTAAGTTTTTCTTTGGCACTCCTTGACTCCCTTAACTCCCTAATAGTCCATAGGACATTTTAGTCTTAGAGATTTCATTTTGGACACATCTTTGTAAGACCTAGTCCCAAGATTGACATTTATAATCCCTTGGTAAACTATTAGTCAACTAGTGTCTCAAACCTTAGAAATAGGTAAATTTGTTATATTTTCATATTTTTATATGTTTTGTTACATAAGGGATCATAAATTATAGGTCTAGACCAATTTTTTTCACCTAGAGTGCAAAATTACTAAAAAGATGTCAAACAACTTTGACAACATTTGTCAAACATTGTAAAACTCATTCCGAAATGGATAATTAGTTTAATAATGGGATTTAACCTTTGGGAATTCCTACATAAGCCCTTATAGGCAGGTGGTAGGGGGATCTTATGTAATTTTTGTATTCAAATCAATAAAATCAACCATTTTTTCTGCAATTCTGAGAAACAATCAACTTGTATGGATGGGTACAAAATGATTGGAATGAAAGGCTGACAAATTAAGGTAGCCTTTTGAATCAGCTTTCACTTTCACTTGGTCTCATGTTATTATCTTCTGTCCATCAAAAGTTATTACATTTTTACTCAAACATCCTTGTTTTTAGACCCTAAATCAGGGTTTCATACAAAATCGTGCATATTTCTTGTTTCCACCATGGGAATGTAATGAACCTTGGTGGAAATCATGTTTTGGTAATTCTCTTTAATATTATGCAGGTTGGGTTTGAAAAAATGTAGGGAGATGGGTTTTCCGTGATGCCTTAGGTGTATATGTCCATGTGTGCATTTGTTTGCGTTTGTTTATAGTCCACATAACTTTCCTTTGGTGACTCACCAAGACCTCTAAATCTATGTGTAACATCCTTATATATTCCCTCACATGATCCAAGTGTAAGGTCCTAATAAAAGGAATAACAAAAATCAAGGAAAGAGAAGCACACAATTCATTCAAGAAGATAAACAAGAAGACAATACTAATCCAAGGGATCTTGAACCAGAGGAAGGAGCATGTCTGATGATGAGGAAATCTTTCTTACAAATACCACAAAAAAACAACCACCTCAAAGGAATAACCTCTTAAGGACAAAAATCAAATGTCATGGAAAGGTATGTAATCTCTATATAGATTCTGGTTCAACTAAAAATTTGGTGTCTATTGAAATGGTCCAAAAACTAAATTTTCCTGAGAAGCCCCACCTCTTCCTCTACCATGTCTCTTGGCTAACCAAAGGTAAACAAACTCTAGTAACTGAACAAGCACGGCTAGAGTTCTCGATAGCAGATTTTAAAGATAAAGTACTATGTGATGTACTAGAAATGGATGATTCTCACATCTTACTAGGTAGACCTTGGCAATATGATGTCAGTACAACATTTGGGGTCAAATTTTGACTCTAATTTGTGATGGCGCTACCATTTGTGTGTGATTTTTGTATTTTTTTACCAAGTGCCCCCGATGTTTTCGTATAAGTGATGATATTGTCGTAATTGCGACACCCTCTTGATTATAAAAAAAAAATAATAAATAAAAAGAAAGGCTCATTTGTGATCAAGCTGTGCATGTGAGCAGAAGAGGGCCCTAATGATGAGCTTAGTTTTTAGCAGTAACACAACCACTTTGCTACTTGTCGAGGATATGTTGCCCATGATTTAAAGGACACCATGTTGCTTACCTTCATTGCTTGTTCATGAGTTTGAGGACACGTCCTATTTTAAAATTTTTGATTCCCAAATTTTACTATATCTAAGGTTTGTTAACCATTTTACCGCTAAGATTGTTTGCGTACCCTTTATACATTGACGGTTGTTTGAACTATATTTTTTAATTTGAATAACCTCATACACATTTTTTTTGATCTTGGTAACAAGTTTTTCAAATTTTAAAGGTGAGAAACTAGTTCTTGGCTTCATCGCAAGGTGAGTAAAAATCTCCAACACCCATCTACTCTGAATTCCAGTTCTTCTTTATTTGTTTTGTAATTTATCATTTTCTTTAGCTTGATTTGGAAAACCACCAAATCTAAAATCTTTGCGGTTGCTGGACATTTTCATTTATTAGTTTTCTATAGGATTTAGAATCCAGATCTCTGTGGTTGTTGAATGTAACCTATGCAAGAACTTGAAGGGTCGAACATATATTCGATTATTGTTCACTAGTTTTGTGTATGTATGCATTTTAGAGGAGGTATTGTTAAATTTTAAAAAATAAGCTAGCAAGTCTTTTATAATGAAATATTTTAAATAGGCTTACCAAGTGAAAGTTAAGGTTTATAAATAAGTATGGAATCCCTAAAATTTTGCAAATTCGTAGTTATAAGAAACCATTTGATTTTCATCTATTGTTTTGTATTTGGCATCTCTGTATGTATATTATTAATATCAGACCCGTTGTGTCTACATATATACATACATTTGGCTTCATAAAAGTGAGTGCATATATGCACAAGATATAGGCATGAGGACATCTATACATTGTATATATACAAACATAATTACTATACATCTATACATTTTATATAATATAAATAAGGATAGGATTTATAGCATAAAAAGATATACATATAAAAATAAATAAAGGGGTTTGGTTTTGTGCTTCACAGCCATGGCCTCTACTAGAATTAGAGTAGAAAATACAATTGTTATCAATCATGTGAAGCATTGGAGAGTAGCAGAATCCCTTGTCCACAAGTTTTCCTTTTCCTATTTGTGAATGGATTTGGACATGTAAAATAAATATTTACGATTGAGTACATTATCCCCAATGCTTTGCACAGACATGGCTATAAGTAACCTGGATAGAGAGGATTTGATCATAGAAATATCACTCCATAAACATTTATTGAAAGGGGGCTAAGTAGTAATATAAATTAAGAATATCTTGAAACTGAGTTCATGATGTTACTATGCCACCATAGGGAGATGGGGAAGTCATTACAGTGGCAGTGGATGGAGTTTTTTGGAGATCTTAAAAGCATCCATTGCATTGATTCTGATCTGTAGTAATGTATGCCATAATGCTTTGAAAAAACAATTGATTCTGAGAGTTCCTCACAATCTTTACATATCCCAAACACCGGTCATACATACAAATTTTAAACACATAATGATTGTTCATAATCAAAACACATCTTCATCTACAATACATCCTTCGATATTTAAAATATCTACCCAAATACACATTGATGTCATTGGTGCACAACCATTCATTTTCAGCATAGCACAATACTTAATCTTTCTATAACAAATATATATTTTGGAAATTCAATATATAGCTTCCATCAACTTTCTTCATGGGGTAAAAGTACCTCACGTAAAGTACCCAATGGTTAGATTAATAATCAATGAATTTTTTTATTCAATCTGGGTTTGGGATTAGTTGGAGTAGCTATCCCATTGGATGGATTATTTGCTTGTTTTTTGAGATTTATCTATAGAACGGCAATGTGTGTTTTCTCTTGCAAACTCAATTTATGGTAATAAAAAATATAAATTAGGAGCAAAGAATGAACAATATCAAACAAACTGGGAGCCATAAAAATCTACGTCCTCATGTCCATGATAACACAATATAGGGCCTGGAACTTTGGTATATGTTTTGGCTTCATCCAAATGTCCTTAAAAATCTGAATATTAATTGGAAGAAAAAAGAGTTTAATAGTTTGCATCATTAAAATTCATCTTGTTCAATGTACATGTCCCTTCCAATACTGATGAGAGAAAGACACCTTAATGAAGTTTAACAAATCAAATTAGAATGTTGGTTAGAAATGTTTATGAGACTTAACTTATTTTGGTGTGAGATCTATATTTATCATTACCAATTTTTTTAGCTTGTTGAAATATACTAGTGGAAGTTCACCATTGGTAGTCTATTTTTTTGTTCACTTATGTAGATATGTAGCTCTTTAATCTTGATCTTGATTTCATTTCAATAGGTTCTTCAATTTTAGAATTCAAGGATTTCGTCGATGAATCTGGTTTTTTTCATTACCCATTTTGGTTTAGCCATTTCAAAGAGAGGTGTGAGTTAATGTTGGAAATCATGATACCAAATTCTTCCACATGTCAACAAAAATGAATTAGACCCTAGGTGCGTGATCCTAGAAGGGAGGGTTTAGTGGCCAAGGAATAAATAAAGTATATATCCTTGGAGAGTTTAAAATATGTTGTTTCCTAACCCCTAGAAGGACAGTTTCATCCTTTGAAGTCATCAGAGTAAGTGGAGTTATGGGTTTCTTTGTAAATAGGGAGAGTTAGGCCTAGTTTGGGGGTCACACGAGTATTGGATCTTGGGTTTGGTCCAAAGCAGTAAATACTAAATCTTGGGGAGGATATAAAGATCCCAAAAGGGTATATTAATCATTTTTTAGTTTCCTTAGTTTTTTGGGGAATGTTAGAGAAAAGGACAAAATAGTGACTGGTGTGGGCTACTAGCTTTAAGGGCTAAATGTTAGAGTTGGGTAAGGAAGTGGTTATCCAGACTTAATGGGTTGATGGAACATGGTAGATAGGCCATAATGAGATTATCTATGGATTTTAAATCAAGGTTGTCTTGAGTGAAGATATGGTGTTTGGGAAGTAGTAGCGGTAGCCTAGAAGGTGAGTCCTTGAGGGGGCTTTGGAAGTGAGAAGTTGTTACAAATAGGAGATGGATTTATGTCAAACATGATCAATGAGGTCACCAACAACCTCTGAATCAATTTTTAAGTCACTCCCACAACCATACTACTCAAGTTCAATTCCTTGTTTCCTTGTTCCAATGTCTTCTAGCACCAACATCATCTTAGGCCACCTAGTGCACCTAGTGCCTCCACCATACAAAAACTCCAACCAGACCTCTCACCTTGATCCCAACACCATAGATCATCTTAAAATGGTATATTTCACATGTTAAAACTTCTCATTCACTCCTATCCACTCATCTTTTACCATTATTCTACTATAGCCCTTCTAGGCCTATCTAGTAGCCCTTCAAACCCCGAAATCATCAATTTACTCTAAAACTCTCCAATACTGGTGCTTTACAATGTACCCTCCACTGTATGTGTTCACCTGACCTATCATGGTTTCTTCTCACTTTCCCTGCATTAAAATCCAAATAAAATACATAGGGTACATTCCAGACATCTATTTCTCAGCTTATGTCGTTGGTTCTTCAATATTTTTACTTTATAACTTACAGACTAACTTTCTATCCTAGACTATGAAAATTAAATGTGATTATAACAATTTGAAAGAAGTCAAATTAGCTTCTGATAAAATATAAGGAAATTGGTTCTTGAAAGTATTTGGTTGTGTTGATTTCATCTTCTCAAGGGAGATGTGCCAATTGGAATATTTTTTGTCTTAGAGGTTTGGCATTATGAAGATTTAATTGGAAAATGTTCAAATTTCTGCATGAAAGTGAACTTCCCTACATATTCTACCACCTTTATTTTGTAAGAACTTGGTGGGGGGGGGGGGGGAGAGATTGTTTTACNTTGGTGGGGGGGGGGGGAGAGAGATTGTTTTACATAATAAAAACTAAACAAAACTATCTTCCTCTTACCTGCTCATAGAGATTGTGATATAAGAGTTCACTGCTTGATGTAAATGTTGTAGTATCATTTTAGCATATTCTTGTATCTTGAGTGGAAAATGTTGTAACCTCATTCCATGAAGAAATTATTTAGCATTAGAACTCATGCTATCAAACCTTTATGACCACAAGAAGTACTCATGAGATGACCTAAAAGAACATAACTTGTTGTATTTTTGGATGTCACTAGCAATAGTGCATCCTATTCTGCTGAAGATGATACCAGAGGCTTACTGCCTCAAATATTTTAAATCATCTCTTGTAGAATTTGAAGCTGCCATTTGGAATTTATGCTTGAGCCCTTAAGATCCTTCCATAAGCATCTAGTGTTAAAAATTGAATAATATTTAGTTCTGGACATGTGTGTTTGAGGAATTTCATTGGAAGGGAAATAGATACCTTGAGTTGTTGGGAAAACACAAATTTCATATACGTAATAGCTACCTTATGTTCCAATAAATGCATTAACTTCCATATATAAGGTTTAATATTCAGTGTGCATGGGGGTCGGACCATTTAGTAGTACTTAGGTAACTGACCTTTGGAACTTCTAGGGTTTTTTTTAGGTGAAGAGCCAAGGGGGTGTCCCCTCTTCTTCTTTATAAAAAATACAAGACCGATGCTAATTGAGGAAGTATGATCCCTTATAAGCCTCTTCCTTCTCTTTGAGCATGACTTGGTTTTGTTCTTTCTATCATCTATGTCTTCAGTCTTAATGTCCTCCAATATAATCTAACAATAGGGAACAATGTTGCCCCTTATCTTGTTGTCCTTAATGACATTAACACTAACTCTCTTTGATGCACATATATCTCATATGACAGATTAACTTGATGCATGATAGTGGACATGTTATGGCACTTGGTTTTGATTTGATGGCATGAAAACATGATAGTGAACATGTTATAATTTACGCATATTTCTCAATTACATATCATTATGGTTGGAAGATGTTAATATCTGGATCACAATTTTCTTGACATTGATTACATCCTTCTTGACACATATACATTAAAAAATCTTGGTATTGCAATTAATTTCAATTGGAATTGAATATCTTGGCATTGTGATTAATAAATTTAAGTATGATTGTGCACTCTATTTATTCTCAAATTTTTTATTTCACATGAGCATGATAATTTTGATGATTTGTATTCATATCATGAGCATTAGAAGGTGTACTGCTATATTGGTATATTGGTCTTCATATACTCTTCATATACGAGTCATTGATATATGCATTGGCACAATAAGTATACAATTCATTGATATATAAAGTGGTACAAGACATGTTATAGGATAATGTTGGCACAATACATCTTCATGAATAGGTGTGTATATATAGTTTGTTTTACTTTCATAGTTTGGTTTACATCTTCATTATTCCTCTTTATGACTATGGATATGAGGTTGTCATTATATGTGCATTTGATTTTAATGATGATGTTCAATATAAGACACAAAACATAAGTCACTATAAAAGTGACTATAAGCATCTTTATATATGATGCTCCAAGATTCAAAGTGGAAATACATTTATAAAACTTATATTGTTTTGCAATTTTACAAAATAATAAAAGGCAAATGACTTTTGTTTGACATTTCACTTGGTATGTTTTTGATCTCACATTGGGACATTAATCTCATTGACATTAAGTGTGTTGCAAACAAGATGGAAATAAAAAATGTGATCAAAATCCCATCGACATTGAAGAAAGTTGAAAGAGATGAAAAATGCCTGTGGGTCGACATTTGCAAAAACATTGTAAAAGTTTAGTATATTTGCCATGTTACAAATTCCCATTCACTCCTATCCACTAATATTTCACCATTATTCTACTATAGCCCTTCTAGGCATGCCTAGTAGCCCTTGAAACCCTGAAATCATCAATTTACTCTCAAACTCTCCAATATTGGTGCTTTCAAATGCAACCTCCACTATATGTGTTCACCAGACCTGTCACGGTTTCTTCTCACTTTCCATGCATTAAAAAATACATAAACTACATAACGTACATTCTAGGAATCTATTTCTCAGCTTATGTCATTGGTTCTTTAGTATTTTTACTTTATAACTTACAGACTAACTTCCTATCCTAGACTATGAAAATTAAATGTGAGTATAAGATTTTGAAAGAAGTCAAATTAGCTTTTGATAAAATAGAAGGGAATTGGTTCTTGAAACTATTTGGTTGTGTTGATTTTATCTTCTCAAGGGAGAGGGGCCAATTGGAATATTTTTTTGTCTTAGAGCTTTGACATTATGAAGAGTTAATTGGAAAATGTTCAAATTTCTGCATGAAAGTGAACTTCCCTACATACTCTACCACCTTTAATTTGTAAGAACTTTGGGGGAGATTGTTTTACATAATAACATTTATTTCTGGACAGGTGTGTTTGAGGAATTTTGTTGGAAAGGAAATAGCTACCTTAAATTGGTGGCCAAACACAAATTTCGTATATGTAATTGACCCTTGCAGTATGTGAAATAAGGGACTAATGTTTATCTAGATGTGTGATTGAGCAATATGGTCCATTTTCAAATATCAATTAACAGACCAGAAGAACTAGGGAACAATTCAATGTTAAACCCTTATCTAACATTTCTTCAAAGAGAATAAATGTGTTGATCAATCATGATCTGTCATCTAATATTTTCTAGGGGAAGCACAATCTGTCATAAAGTGTTTCAAAAGGAATAAAAACAATTCAAGGTCTTTATTTGTGGACTTCTCTACTAGATTATTTCTCCACATAAAATATCCTAATTTTTCATGTGCATGCATAAATTATTCTACCTTATTTTGAGGTATCACTTCACTGATTTTCTTGCATACAAAACTAAATATTTTGTAAACTAAAAGAACACTCTAGTTTTGTTCTTTCTTATAAATATTTAGTAAATTATGCTTATTCATAGAAATGAAGTATTCAGGATCTTATTGGAACTTTCGTATACACGATTGTTAAATATCATTAAAAAATGAACATAAGATTAACTCTTTCTTTATATATATCATTGGCTTTCGACATAACATAGCTAATCAATACAAAAATGTTTTTGATGGGTCACAAACTAATGAATTATTATCAATATAACTATAATGAATCACCATCAATGCAATTCAAGAACCCAAAAAAATACATCTAAACAAAATAATATTGAAATTAAACTAAACAACCAACTATCGTAAAAACAAAAAAAAATTAAAGATGAATTACAAAAAAATGTTAATTAAAATTTTACATTATAGGGTCAAGATAATAGAAGTTTAGGGTTAGGGCTAGTGGCCCACTTTCAAGTTTCTTCAAGATCTCTGGGACATCTGATCTTCCCTGAACATCATCAGTGTGGACCAAAACCCCACAAATGATCTAAGGGAGACAACTCCTCACTTCTTTTGATGGAAATGGGGGGTGGAAAAGGGACATTTCCCCAAAGTATCTAAGAATTTAGAATATCCCACCTCTAGATACAATAGTTTTTGGGAGGGAACATTTAATTGGAACACTAATAGAAAAAAAAAAATTCAAACACAGGCACAAGTTTTCAGCTAAAATAGTTTTCAACATCAAAGTCTTAAGATATGATTGTTGAAATCAATAAGAAATATAATATTAGATAAAAGAGAACTTGACATTGTCAATATATTATAAAATCAATTAAAATCCTTAAATATGTCCAATACTAATTTGAACAAGATTAGTGGAGTGATATTTTTAACTATGTTCCCTTTCTCATGAGAAACTTAAGATATATTATACATGTATAATTCAAATAAATATACAAGATGACAAATAAGGATGAAATATCCCACACCAATGAGATTGTAACATGATAGAAAATATACTAAGAAGGTTGTAATGGACACAAGAGATGGGAGTAGTAAACTTGTAATTCTTGGTCTTGTTGAGAGAAGAAAAATATTCAAGCTTCTCCAACTTCCCTTGTTGGTTTTCATGTGTCATAGGTAGCATAGTTAACATAGGGGTGGGAGTGCCTTCACATGTTGAAGGTTACAACTAACAATCGCTGACTGTACCCCTGTAACCAGTCACTGTCACTACACCTGTCAAATGCTTGGTGTTCTTAGTGACAAAGGAAATAAAAAGATAATATAACCAAGTAAAAACAAATGCAAAGAGACGTTCCTACATTCCAAAACAAGCCAATATCACATTCAAATCAAATACAATAGTTTTCTATTTTTTGAGTATATCCGTAGGCCAATGGAATACATAGTTTGCAAAGAAATTTTGATTTTATTGATTCAAACTATTACAAACTTGATCCATCTCAGATCAACACCTCCCTACTTTTTGGATCTCCATCTCAAGAGACATTAACTCTCCAAATACTAAACAACACACCACCCTTTTCCCATTCTAAATACTCATAAAATATTTAGAGACAACCTTAGAAATTTAACTTAACCTATAACCCCTACTAACCCCAACTAACTCCAATTAAGCCATATTTGTCTTATATTTCCAATATAGGCAATTTACAAGATTTTTCACTCTTAGTGCTCTTAAAAATATTTAGAGACTTCTATAGCCTTATTACATCATTATAGAGCCTTATAGGTCATCTTCCCAATCCCCTAACCTAGAATCAATCCATAATCCATAATAACAAACCTTTGTTTTGTTAGTTTTAGGCCATATAAAAAAAATGTCCTCAATTCATTCTCCTACAATTGTAACTACAAGTCTCTAGATAAATTCTATAGATATAATGCTGAGCATTATAGCTAAGAATTATTTTAGTATGAATCAGAAAGTTAAAATAAATGCAAAATATACGTAAATAGGCAACTAGTTGAAACACCGACTTTCTACTTTCAATGTTTTAGAATCATATTTAACAAAAAACTAATTAAACTTGAATAATAAATATAAGAGAAACTTCCATGAAATACAGTCAATTATCCTCGGTGGTTGACAATTTTGCTTTGTTTTTTTTTGTTCCAGATAAAATAGGACAGTCAAACTCCATTTTCAATATTGCAGTACCATCTCATTAAAATAATAAACATAACAAAATGAATGTTTATATTTATATTTATTAATTTCCTCATGTTTCCCAACAAGTATCAACTGCTGCTGATGTCGCGGGATACCTTTCCTGTCATAAATTTTTTCCTTGACATTGTTGATGGTATAACTGCTCTCGATCAGGGACTCCACTAATATATGTATCTTCACTTTCTTCTCTAGACCTCCGCAGTAATATATGATCTCTAAACCTCCTTAATAAGATATCATCTATAAACTTTCTCAATCGACAATTTTGGATTGTTAAAATTCAACCTCCAATAAAGCATTATTTTTACATATAAATATAGGAAGAAAGTAAAGAAATTACCACTTCTAGATGCAAAACTTAGCATTATATCCAAGTATGACTATTTTGGATCTTTCAGAATAGATGATCTAGTATTTTACATCCCAGTTGTAGAAACTTTAGAACATATTTGAGTCCCTCATCTTCTAGTTATGTATCATCATTCTTCTCCATGTATGTTTATTGTTCTTTGATATCTTTAGCAAATTGTCCATTCTTCTACACATAGAATGCCTACAAATAAATGAATAACTCTTAATAAATGATGACAAAAACCACATATGTTCCATTTATTAATGGCAATAAAATGGGCACTATAGATTCAACACTCTAATAGAAAGTTAATATTATGACTCTTTAGCAAATTATCACATTAAGACCTTAACTAATTATATTCATCTCTTTGGTTACTCTTACCTATTGCTTGTATTTCTGATCACCATATTTTTGTTACTCTTAACCACTAGATTATGTTCAACTCTCCAAGGCTCTATAGACCCTGGTGCACTCCATGGCTCCTGTCTGTAACCTTGGTGATCCTGCACCGAGTAGTCATGACCTTTTTTGTGGCTCAAATATTGGGATGGAGGAATCTCTTCTCCTAGTTCACTAGAATACCCAACACCTTTTCCTATGTAGTTTGAGTCCAATTTATAAATTATAACAGTCAACTTTGCTAGTAGCAAGAAATTTCTCCCCAATTTTAGCATTCCCCAAAAATTAAGTTTGAAAATATGTAAGTTGCATATATACATCACCCTCTCTTGAGAATTTCAAACTTATATAATCTACCAATCAATTCCAAGCATTCCAATTGATAGTACATGTCCATTTTTTTGGCAGATATACACATTAAGGATCATGTCAGATAATACAAGGGAATTCGATCAAAATAGGGAGAGAATCGCTAGATTATTGTCTAACTTTTAAAGAGAAGGCAATGACAAATGTTATTGTCCATGGAAGAGTTATAATAACTTAAAGACAAGAAGAATAAAAACAACAAAGAGACATTATAGGGAGAATGGTCACATTGAAGGGGGTTTGATTATAATCATCCATTGCTAATTATTGTTTGTTATATTGTTTTCACAATTAATATACGTCATATGAACCATGGAAGGAGGTTTGATTATCAAATTGAAGGGGGGTTTGATTATCATAAGTTTTATATAGGTCGATCTCCCTAGTGTAGTACATGATATGGACCACCACATCTCAAAGGAACATGGGGTGTGAATATAGAGGAACATGGAGGTGTGAGTATTGAGGCTGAAGATTATGATCCCAATCATTGATCGTTGACACATTTGGTACTGGTGCTATTGGTGCTGCTGATGATGATGATGATTATGATGAGGATGGCATTGACATCATCCATGATATACCTCTAGTTGAGAAGGTGAACACGGCCCTTTATGAAGGCTCCCAATCTACTCTTCTCTCTACTTTATTGTTGTTGGTGAATTTGAAGGTTATGAATGGTTTATCCAACATAGTAATTTCACATATGCTAAGGTTTGTCATATATGTCATTATAGTTTATAAAAGGTGAACCATGTAAAATCAAGATTGTTTATAGTAATGACTTATATTTTTTTTATAGATTGATAGGTGAGTTTTTGTTACCACCATCAAATGTTCTCCCTTTCTTGTACCAAGAATTATGTGCCACTATGAAATATATTGGAATGGAGTATCAAGCAATAGATGCTTCTCCTAAAGATCATATTATTTATCATAAAGAGCACAAAAAAAAATAGAATGCCCTAAATTCCATACAAGAAGATATTGAGATGATCAATGAAAAAAAAGGTGCCTCAAAAGGTTCTATGTTACATCCCCATTATTCCACTCCTGAAACGATTATTCAGGTGCAATAGCTTGGCACAATTTATGGATTATCAGGCACGCGAAAGGAGTCAAGATGACATTATTTGAATGCCTATAGATGGTTCATCATTTATGTACATAAAGGAAAAGTGGCCATACTTTTAGGAAGAACCTCAAAATCTCAGGCTTTCTCTGGCAGTGGACAATGTCAATCCGTATGAAGAGACGAGATCTGTTTACTCGGTGTGGCCTATTTTTGTTATCAACGATAACCTTCCACCATGGATGTCAATAAAGAGGGACCACATTATGTTGGTAATGATTGTTCTATTTATTTTATTATTTTATAGTTATCTACATGTAATTATAATTCTTGGAGTGAAATCGCCACAATAATTATCTAATATTGTTAATTCAACTAGGTAAGTACTAAGTGAAAGATATGAATGTATATATTGCACCTCTTATCGATGAGTTGTTGGTGTTATGGAATAGTTTCACTATGTATGACATATCTATACCAATTGGACAAAGACAATTTCAATTCCATGCAATGCTTGTGTGGACAACTCATGATGCTCTAGGGTTGACACATTTTTGTGGTATGTTATGGGGAATTCTAGATGTACGCGATACTTTTAATTCTAAAAATTCACATATTTAATCCAATTGTATCATTATATTGTAGGTCTTCAAATAGAGGGAAAATTTTCATGTCCAATGTGTGGTTGAAAGATGAAATCTCATCATTCCAAAAGTTTACGAAAGCAGGTGTCTGATGAGTATAGGCAGTTCCTCCCCAGAAATCGTAAGTATCGAAGTGCAGAAAAATGTCTTTTCAATGGGAAAGAAGAGACTACATCAAAGCCCCAAAGAATGACACCTCACTTATGGCAGTTGGAATATAATATAATTTGAGGTAATATTATTCCACCTAATGGTTGATGTTTGAAAATTATATATTTTGATTGTGTTTTGTTGGCTAATTATGTAGTTGATGATCTTGAAGGTCATGAAGGCAACACTGACCAACTTCTAAAGGGACTAAAATTTTATCCCAGAGAATTTAGTAGGCTACCCTACTATGAACAACTACAAATTGTACATTTGTTTGATACTATGCATATTGGAAAGAATGTAAAAGAGACATAGTGGAAAATATTGGATGGAAGGCGTGACAAAGAAAAATTTGGCAAAATTTGTAGTGACATTCATGATTCCAATCATCCAATGAAAAATATCATTGAATCAAATAGCAACGAAGATTGAATTATTGCAAGTGCTCTTCCTTGGTTATTAATAAAAAAAAAAAAGCAATGCCATAAAATAAGTCATACAAAAAATTTGATTTCCTACAAGATTTGTTGCGAATATAAGCAATGTCATATCAAACAAGAGTGATTTGGGGTCAGGGATGAAAATGCATGATTGGCATACCTTCATCAAGGTAAGTCATAGTCTTTTGTATTTATAATATATTTGTGTAACCGCATTCAATTTTCATTGTATGAAATGATCAGTTGACAATTTTTGCAGTATTTTCTACCCCTATCGCTCCCAAGGAACTTCGACAATAATATCAAACAAGTGATATATGATCTTGGAAAATACATGAGGTAAGCAGTGATATTTTTTCAATATATCAAACAATAATATCAAACAAGCAATATATTGTAAATTCTTATATTTATATATTTTTTTGTCTTCAATCCCTTGTAGGTGGTTGTCATCTAAAGAAATCCATAAAGAAGACATAAAATATTGGAAGAAAATAATTCCTCGTCTAATGTGTGAAATGCAAAAGTGTTTACCTTCAACATTTTTCAATGCAAAAGAACACTACCTCAGACACCAAGTTGAGGAGATTGAATTCTGTGGACCTGTACATGCTAGGTCAATGTGGATTGTTGAGAGACACTTGAAATTTTTGAAGGGTTTGGTACGAAAGAGAGCACATCCCGAGGGTTCTATGGTTTAAGGATATATGGTATACTAGATGATGTTGTACGTTACTCAATATCTTCCTAATCTTGCAGCAAAATCCCATATAGATTGCATTTGGGATCTCAACTCCATTAAAAATTTGAAGGGGAGTACTAGTGGGCAACAGTAAATTTAAGAAACTGAAAGGTAATAAATTATGAGATGTTATTGTAGTTAATTAATTCTTAATATTCAAAATAAATTTGTTGTAAATGATCATCTATTGAATTTTGTATAGTTGCTAAAGAGTATGATGCAATACATTTGTTTATTGCACACAATCAAGATTGGATGATGGTCTAGATTGAACGATGTCAACATTATGGTCATAGATTAAAATGGGAATCTGTGTCTTCATTAGTTATACAAGCTCATTGTAATGGATATCCTAATGTTACACAAGGAAATAAATTTAGCATATGGTTTAAGAGATCGCTAGGTACTTATAAATTTGTTAATCAACTATATGTTTTTCAACTCGTGATGCAATAATTTATATATGTTTTACATTATTGTAGGTGAAACACCACGAGGCTAAGTTCTTCAATGGTTATAAATTTTGCATCAAAAATTTGGATGACACGAAGAGAACTTGTGATTCTGGGATAAGTGCAGTCTTCTAGGTGACCAATATTTCATCTAGAAATGACTTACATCCTCGAGAGTCACAAAATTGATATTATGGTATTTTGGTTGATATACTGGACTATACTTTAATTCCTTCAAATTAATTCTCTTTGTCATGAAATGGTACAGACTACATCTCAATAAAAATGGTCCTGATAGAAATGTTATTGAACATGACAGTGGATTTCCAATGATTAATACAAGGTTGTTTGAGCTAGTTGGGGAAGAGCCTTGTGTTCTTCCAAGCCAATGTGATCAGGTATTTTACTCCTAGGTTCAACATAAACTGGGTTGGTCATTTGTGTTAGACATGATCCAAGATGAAGGCCGATAAATTATAATGTGATGGAAGAAGAAGATACAAAGGAAGAGGAATAAGGGGATGATGATGTAGATGATGATCACAATTGAGAGTTAGTCAAAGAATAATATGAACAATAAGATGATGATGATGCTGCTATTGGTCACGATGATGATGAGGAGGATGATAAGGAGGATGATGATGATGATGGCGATGATGTTGATGATGATGACAATGATAGTGGTGATGATGATGTCATCAATGACGATGATCCCAATGATGAGATGGATGAAGAAGAATATCAATGACATGAATGAAATGTACAATTATGTCAAATGTTTGACATGTTTTAACGATTGGTTTGGGTTGAAATCTGCACTTTATCTACTAATATGCTTAGGGTTTCATATTAATGACATTTTTGGTTTTAGCTTGAATATCTAACTACTCTTATTCACCTTGTTTTATATGTCCTACTTACATCTTTGATCTTTTGTTAAGAGAAATTTCATTCTAAAAGAGTGTATTTAATATCTATATGCTTAAACAACCTTACTAGTTAAGACTATTCTCATTTCTAGTAGTGGGCATGACTAGAATCAAATCACTTGAAAGACACCAATATTTAGGCATGCATAAATTAGTGACATGATTAAGAAAATTACCTTTCTTTATCATTTAATATACAACTTATTTGATAATGACTAATGTTTATGTCCTGATGTTGTAATAATAAAATTATTATAGTTACTCTTGTTTTTGAATTATTTGTAGGTATAATCTAATTAGGTTCTCATCCTTGTTGACCTAATTGGGTGGCAGGCAATGGAGACATTGTCTTGGGAATCTACCATAGACAGCTGAGAAACATAAATGTAGGCACCATGCCCACAATTATTTGGAGACACAACATAAAAAACCAAGAGAACATATGGTGTTAGAAGGCCCAGATGGGAAGAAATTCAATGGTACAATTATGGTCTTGTAAAGATAAACTGAAACTAGAATTTCAGAAAAAGTTCATAATTATGCACAAACTTTTCCCAGCCTTGCTGAAATTCTAGTTCCACTTTATCTATTCTAGAACATAATTCTACATTTAATTTATTACCATCTGGGGCCTTCTAACACTATATATTATACGTAGCTACATGTGCATTCTCGATTAAGAGTGGGAAAATCTTATTTTGGATGCAAGGGAGAGAAGACAAGCACATAAAGAACATGCACATAAACACGATAGCTAGGAAATATAAATGTAGATATCACAATAGCTGAGAAATATAAATGTAGATATCATGGTCACAATTGTTTGGAGACAAAACATAATTGAGTGGTATACCACTGAATTATGTTGTATCTCCAAACAATTGTTATCATGATGCCTACATTTATGTTTCTTAGCTGTTGTGTTGCAGGATCCCTGATGACCCTTTATGACCCTTTACAATCCCTAAGAATACATCTTAGAGATCTTAAAGTGTCATAAAGGGTCATAAGAGACTCCTAAGAGGGGTCAGATAAGCTTCCACCTTCATGTGGTTTTCCTTATTAAGTAAAGAATGGTAAACTATTCTCGTTAGAAAGAGAAGCTCAAAATTATTTTTTTAACAACATTTCATACTGTCGCAATGCCCGATTTGGTTATAAAATATAAGATGAAAAAGAAAAAGTATTGCCACATCCATCAAATGTAATGTAAGAATTCATTTTACTATACCATTTTTATCTTCATTGAATTTTGAAACTAAAGGCATTCCTTACCATCTCAACTTTAATTTTTTCAAAATTTTCTTCCAATTAATGAAATTGACTCCCTTTACAGAATCAATTGTGCTTTAACATCAATGCCATTTTTATCTGTCAGATGGGCTGATGGTCAAGATGTGTCTAGTGCTTTGATGAATGAAATTTAATGCCACCTTACGGAAAAACTCCTCCCTATGCTGCTATGTATCCATCTAGAGGAATTTATGGCCATCCATCAGTACCTCCTGTAATTTCTAATACCTTGAGTTTTGTCATTCTTGTCTTTTCAAATATTTAATACCTTTAATTTCAAAGTATGCATCTATCTATGTGATTTTTATTTCTAGGTATGTCAATAATGAACAAGATGGTCACTCCCTTTTGTTACCTAGAGTTTAGCATGTATTTTTGGCTATTTTTATTGTGGACATATGGCCTAGTTTGCTATCCTAATTTTCTAACATTGTCGTCTTGATAGCAACTTTAGGGTGCATACACATTCACTCAATATGGAATCCCATCAAACGGAAATCCTACAGATGTCGTAATGGTAATTACTTAAATATTGTATGTAGTAATTATATGGAAAATGATCATAAGAATTTTTAGCACTCAGTTGTTAATGTTTTAATCTTTTAAGAAATGTTTTAAATGGAAATTTGATATCTCTTTTTTTGTGGATAGACTTCAATTGCACAAAACACAGATGCAGAGCCAAAGTCCTTGGGATGTAAAGGGTGGAATTCAATGAAGATGGTAAAAGGAAGTTTGGGAAAGCTCAAAATAGTTACAAGTAAAGGAGAGGGTGGAAAATAAGCACCTGCTATTGCAAATGGTGCCTTCTCACAAAGGTATATATTCAAGGCTGCTAAATTTGATAAACTTATTAAACTTTAATAATTAGTTCGAAGGTCTAGGATGCTTCTTAGATAAATTAGTTTCTGTTCTAGGCAACTCCCATTTTCTTACCTTCTTATGTTTATAACTTATATGTTAGTGATCTAAATAGAACTATGAGTTTCAGTGGGGACAATGACAGTGAAGGTTTAAGTGAAGTTAGTGAGGAAGATATTTCACTAAATGTAAGAAAATTTGTTCTGTATTTCTTGAACAAAAAAGTATGGATGCTGATCTCATTATTTTCTCTCTTTTTTGGGTTACTTTTGCAAATACCCTTGGCTTATAGTAATATGGGTCTACCTTATATTCCTTGTGGGAGGCACTTAACTATGCTACAATTGAGGTGTCCATATCTTACTTATTGTGGGATTTAAACTTGTGACTTCTATTTCAAGAATATGAGGTTTATTTTTATAAATTCACTTAACTCATTTATGTTTCCAACACATTTTTATGTTTCCCATTTCAGGAGACTCAACTTCTAGAGGCCAAAAATTTTGATTCGGGAGTTTGATTGAAAAATTGTTTGAAGCACCAAAAAGATCATGATGTGCTCTATCAAGATATAACCCACTATGCTAGTTATGACCACTTTCAGGTCCATCAGAAGCCTCTAAGGCCTTAACAACTGACTTTGAAACTTTCAAACAAAACTATCAAAAGTGGAAACTTTATATCTTTACATATAAAAATGATTCTTGCAATGAAAATTTACCGGCATTCTTATCTAGCCAATTCATAGCATTGAGGAAAATCTTGGATCAGTCTGTGCTCAAAAGTAAACTCACTATAATAGTAGCCTTATGTAAAAGTAAGGTTGAGACACAAATTTCCACATTAAAAAAGTATTATGTCACTCTTTCTCTCATTTGTTTTGGTTTAATTTTAACTATTTTGATTTATTGTCTTAGTTTCTTGGTGATCTCCCAATTGTGTCCCATGTTTTTGCTAAGTTGGATCAAATTGCTCAAAGTTTTATTGTTATGTGTGTAATTTGGACTTGAGCTTAATGTTTACCCCTAGATTGTGATCCTCTAAAGTATAATATTTAGTGATCAATATTTAAGTGCTTTTTTGTATTGTTGTATATTCACTGGCATGAGATTGCATAAGTTATTATATGTGCTGTTCTGGAATCAGATGTTTTTCATTTTGTTTTGTTATTCATTTTGTTGGATAGGACTATTGAATAAAAATTAGGGCTCCCCTTCATTGGACCTTCATGATACACATTGTAGGCCCTCTTCCACCACTCTTTGCCCAAGTGTGATTCCTCGAAAACAAAGAAAATCAATGTGGTGATGTTGTCAAAACTTCAATAATGGACTCCTTGGCAACTAATGCTCAAAATTTTTAGGCTTGGAGTCTGATCCCTCACAACTTGTATGTAGATATACAGAAAACTTGAAAAATAATAGCTAGCCCATTTTTTAGGGAGAATGAGTGTTATAAGTACATCACATATGCTCACTTTCTTTGCATAATGTTTCTCATTTTCATACTCTTTCAACTTCAAATTATCTCCCTCCATCTGTAAAGAAAATTATATTAATGTCTGCCATTTATAGATATGCTGTGATAGTTGGGAGGACATTGGTTTGTCCCTTTATCCATTAGGAAACTAAACTCTTAAAAAATCTAAAGCAACACTAAAAAAATACATGCGACATCAAACCATCATAAATTGTGGATGAATCGATGTCACATGTATAGAAAATACGTCGCATGTCTGTCGTAATTGCGACACCAAAAAATAGTAATAACAACATGCTGAAATTTTTAGACAGTGCAAACTATGATGCATAGGTTTCGTAATAGCTACACCTAAACATCACATTTTTTGTGTTAATCGTTGCAAATTATGACAGACATGTGTCATATTTTCTATACATGTGACATTGAGCCATCAGAAATTGCTGATGGCTCGACGTCGCATGTATAGAAAATATGTGGTACGTCTGTCATAATTTGCAACACCCACAAACTGTAACAAAAATATGTTGAAGTTTTTAGACGGTGCAAACTATGACGGTTAACACAAAAAATGCAATGCCTACATGTCGTAATAGAGACAACTAAAATATGTAATGACAACATTATAACCATCATACCCGGATCGTATTGTGATGGTTAGTATCATCACAATAATGATAAATTGTACAACCGTCATTGTTTTTGACACCAATACTGCAACACTGGTCTATGTGGCTTGGCCGATGGGATAGTGTCAGAAAAGTGACACATATCAATCAAAAAATTTCCTCAAATGTTGTAGTGTGTCAATGTCAAACATCATTGTATGAAGAGCACATAATCCATCACCAAAAATGGGGTAACATTTACCATGAAGACCTTACCTGAGTCAAAAGTAGAAAAGGAGGCCACTGTAATCACAAGGATTTAAAAATTGTCCTTAGGATTTAAAAGGAGGCCATTGTATAAAAATCTGAGATTTAGGTTATCTTGATGACATACTACTTTACATTCATAGCAAAGAAGAAGATCTTAAACATGTGGAACAAGTTTGGAGGAGACTCCATCAACACAAGTTAGTCATTAACTTGGAGAAGTGCATGTTCATGAAGAAGTAACTCACCTTCTTAGGTTTTGTCATCTCTCAAGGCACCCTTAAGATGGATCCCACCAAGGTTGAAGCTATTGTCAATTGGCCTCCACCAAAGAATCAAGGTGATGTTAGAAGCTTTCATGGTCTTGCAACTTTTTATAAAAAATTTATTAAACATTGCAGTCATGTGTGTGCACCTATGTTGGAAACTATTAAGGGTGGCAAAAAGAATAATTTTTTATGGACTAAAGATGCTAATGATGCTTTCCAATACCTTAATAATAGGGTATCCCAATACCCAATCCTAACCCTACCTAATTTCAACAAAGTGTTTGTTGTGGAGACCAATGCAAGAAATTTGGCAATAGGTGTTGTTCTAAGCCAAGAAGGTAAGGTTGTGGCAATCTTTTCTAAAAAATTAAATGATGAAAATAAAAAATGATCTACTTATGATTCAGAATTATATGCCATGGTCCAAGAACTTAAAAAATGTAGGCATTAATTGCTCCCAAAGGAGTTATAGTTTTCACTGATAACCATGCATTGAGTTTCTTCAATACTTAGGACAAACTAGGTATTAGACATATAAAATGGATGGAACAATTGAAGGCATACACATTTAACATAAAGCACAAAAAGGACTATCCAACAAGGTGGCTGATGCACTTAGTAGAAGGGTTGGATTGATTGAACAATTTCAACTTAAGAGTGAGGGAATTGACTCTCTCAAACACCTATATGCAGGGGATCCAGATTTTTGAGAAGCCTTTGAGGTATGCACCAATCTAACAGACATGTATCGCACTAATTTTTGTGACTTTTGATCCAAACTAATATTTTGTTCAAAGGGGTTTAGTTATGCATCCCTAAGTGTTCCATGAGAACAAATATAATTAGAGAAAAGCCTTTTGGTGGCATGGGAAGTCACTTTGGAATACACAAGACAAAAAACTTGGTAAAGAGAAGTTACTTTTGGCCAAAATTTGGTAAGGATGTCATAAAATTTGTTGAATCAACTAACCAAGGTTTGTACTAGCCATTTCCTATACCCACTAGACCATGAGAGTCCGTCTCCATGGATTTTGTAATGGCTCTACCAAGAAAAAAATAGGGGTATGATAGCATTTTTTTCATTATTGACATATTTAGAAAAATGGTTCATTTTGTTCCTTGCAAAAGCACAAATGATTCCTCACACATAGAAAAAATATTATTCATATAAGTGGTTAGAATACATGGAATAGAAAAAACAATAGTCTCAGACAAAGATGTAAATTTTTAATGACACTTTTGGAGGTCACTTTTCAAGAAACTTGGTACAACCCACAAATAGATGGGAAAACTGAGGTGGTCAATAGGTCACTTGGAAATGTCCTAAGGTGTCTCATAAAGAAACACACTCAAATTTGGGACATGATTCTTCCCCAAGAAGAGTTTTCTTTAATGACTCTTTAAACAGGTCTATGGGTGAAAAAAATTTCCAAATTGTCTATGGCATACACCCCAAGGGTCCTCTAGACTTAGTAGAGTTACCTTTAGATTTAGGAGTAAGTGTAAAATGTGAAGACCTATCAAAGCTAATCACCAAAATTCACACAAAAGTAAAAGACTCCTTGCAGCAGTCCACCATGAAATACAAAGCACACGCAGATAAGAAAAGGAGAGATATCCATTTCCAAATTGGAGACAAGGTATGGGCATATCTAAGGAAGGAGAGACTACCTAAGGGAAAATTGTAAGGATTGGATGATACTAAGGGGGGGGGGGGGGGGGANGGGGGGGGGGGGGGGTGAATCAGTATTTCTGAACTTAACTAAATTCTTCAACCAATTAAACATTAACCATAAGCTTGCAGGAATGAAAAGAACATAAGAAAATAACATAGTACTCATGACATCATTATTTTTTTTGAGGAAACCCTGGCCAAGGGAAACCCCGGTAGGGATGATACCCACAAGCATGCACTAAAGTATAGTGTCCCTGTTAGGATACCTAGCCCTATTAGGAGTTGAATATTATTTAGTACATTTTCTTGTTAAAGAAATTGTAACCCTGTTAAAGGCATACAACACCCTGTTAGGGGCCAACTGATCATACAACACTACAATAAAATTTTGTTACAAAAAGTTCTCAGTAATTAACAATAACAAGCATCTCTATTGCTTAGATAGTTCATGTTTACAGCTCATCAATGATCTCTATCCTCCTTTTTTCTATCATTCACATCTATCTCATAACATATCATCAATCAATATATTTTCTACTTCCACAAAAAGATCTTACATATATATCTTTCTCTTTCACCAAGTTGTCTCTCAATTCAAATATTACATAGTTGGATTTCAATACAAAATACATTTAATAAATTAAATATCAAATTCATAGTCAGTAATCTTACATAGTCAAAGTATAGGTCATCATCAACCATAATCCAACTTTGATTGCCAGGATTCCATGTCGTACTCCCTTAATCATCACTATTGTTCAACTGCTCTGTATCACTGTTCTGCTGCAGTCTGTCTGTCTTCAATTCTCTCTAACTTGTTATAAACATTACCAAAACAAAATTGATCTTATATTTTGGTCACATATACCCCATACTATCTTCCTCTAAGCTCCCATGTCATAACTCATTGAGCTCAATCTTCAATACCCAAAATACTTTTGTATCTTTGCTTATGTACTTAGTCAATTTCTGAGTTAGAAAAACTTAACTTTATAGGAATCGATTTGTAAACCAGATGTGTTTCCATAAATGACAACCAAAAATTGAATCACTTTACAAAAAATTTATTACTTTCCAACAATCTCTCCATTTGGCATTGATGGCAACACTTAGAAAAAAATGACTAAGTGTTCCAACAAAACAAAACTTTCTCCTCTATTTTCTCTCCTTCCTTATTACTTCCTTCTTAACTCTTCTCCCATTCATTTTTTTTCTTCTCTTCTCCCCCTTTGAAAACAATGAAAAAGGTGCATAAAAAATAAGAGGATTAGTGCTTGCTCACCAATTTTAGAATATCTTGAAAGGAATCTTCCAAGATCTTCACTTCTCTACTCCATGTTTTAAACAATAATTGACTAACATGAATTAGTCTATTCAATGAAAATGATGTGGTCTCTAATTATTTCAACTCCGTGGTCATAGAATTAGTCAATGAATCTGTAACTTTCTCTAAGTTTTATAGATGTGCATCAAATATGGATAGCTTAGGAGTGACTAAAATCTTCAACAAATTTAATCTTGTTAATACTCTCCCTTTCTCAATATCCAATACACTGATTTTCACCAAAATTCTTGTTACTTCCTTGTCTAACTCTGTTATAGATTATGAAGAGGTTTCACAATTGTCTATCATATTGTTCAAATTTTCCCTCTCCTTGGCAATAATGTCTTCAATGTTCTGAACATGCCTAAAAGGATTCATACAGTAACTAAACAATTTCGTTCTATGTGCAATGCAACTCTTTGCATTTGTCAAACAAGTTTTTAGAATGCCTAAGTCCCATGCAATAGACTTGCAAACTTCAGATAGTTTTTTTTTTGAATAGTTCTTTTCTACCTTCTCTTCTGCTATCTTTATCAAATTCTCATAATATCCATCAAATTCATCAAGTTATATCTTTAGATTTTCAATGTCATCTTTGTACTGGAAAACAATAGTTATTGGAAGCAATTTTTTCATAGTATCAATTACCCTGGTAATTACTTTAGCCTTTTTATCACCTTTTGTTCTGATCTTTCATTGACTTTTGTTAGTGCACTAAAAGCTAATTTTAATAGCTCATCTTCATCCATGTAGTCAACATTAACTTCTGTTGTTTTATCTTTTCTCGCCAACAATGAGATGGAAGATGTGTTTGTGTGCATAAATGTTGTCACACTTCTATGAATCATTCCATTCAAGGTTTCTCAAGAATGAGGCCTCAAATATCGATCCATAGCTCTCTAGTCATGGATGTGTAAAAATGTAAAATGAAGGCCCT